>VWZO01011586.1:0-71801 GCA_013396975.1 Bucco capensis | reverse complement strand
CACTGCATCCAGTTCTGGGCTCCTCAGCATAAAAAAAGATGTGGACCTGTTGGAGCGGGTCCAGACGAGGGCCACAAAGATGATTAAAGGATTAGAGCACTTCCCCTACGAAGATAGGCTGAGAGAGTTGGGGTTATTCAGCCTGGAAAAGAGAAGGCTTCGAGGGGATCTTATAGCAGCTTTCCAGTACCTAAAGGGGGATTTATAAGATAGAAGGGGAGAAACTTTTTAGCTGATCTGATTGTAATAGGACAAGGGGGAATGGTTATAAGCTGAAGAAGGGGAAATTTAGATTGGAGAGTAAAAGGAAGTTCTTTACCCACAGAGTGGTTAGGCACTGGAACAGGCTGCCCAGAGAGGTTGTGGATGCCCCATCCCTGGCAGTGTTCAAGGCCAGGCTGGATGTGGCCCTGGGCAACCTGGTCTAGTGATTGGCATCCCTGCCACTGGCAGGGGGGTTGGAACTAGATGATCTTTAAGGTCCCTTCCAACCTGGCCATTCTATGATTCTATGTTTAAAGCAAGGAGGCAGCACATTCACACTATGCTGAAGACATTTTATTCTGATTGAAACAGAGATTTTAAACAATTGTAAAAACAATTTAAACAAGTGTTTTATGTGGGCAAGTAAAAGGTCCTCTGGCCCTACATGGCCTATAGACTTAAATGCATGTTAAAATAGTTATCTTTCAAAGGTCTATTTGTCTAAGAAAATAAGCACACTTAAGCCTTATCCAAGATTTTTTTTAAAAGTTAAACACAGTCAAAGGAAAGAAAAAGGGTCCTCTTACTAGGCACAAACATTCAGTGAAGATACAAACAGAAAAGTTATTTGCTGGAATAGAAACTGATTTGCTAACACATAGTCAGAACATCAAGCTCACAGTGTTATGAACAATTACTATTTCATTTCTATAGTTAGCAGCTATATGGTTCACAGATTAAGATATCCAGTGAAGCAAACACTGCTGATACTTTGTGTCTCTGATCTGTAACACTTTGTGGACTAAATATATGTTAACATGCATTTATGCAGTCTCACTAAGTAATAGCAAAAAGTAGGGCTGTGCTACTAAGCACATACTTCCTGTGTTCTACAGAATTGTCAGCCTTGAATAGTCAATATGGACACAGATCAGCAAACTAGACTGTACATGGATGCAGGGGGTTAAAGTCACTGTTCTACTTACAATTCCACTCCAGAATCACAGTCACTAGTGAAGATTTCCTCCAAGATAATTTATCTCCCTCCTGAAGATGTAATTATTTTTTGGTTTCCCCAAACTCACAATTTCAGCCATCTTGTTGCCAACTGAACATCTACCTTTAATTTTCTCTTTATGACCTTTCTGTTCAGAACTAATCTCTCTGATGGAGAGGTTTCATTGAATCTAACCTTTCCACAGCCTCTGTATTTTCAAGTGTTTTCAATCATTTTAGCCTACCTCCTTCTCTTCCTTTCTGTGTACTCGCCCCTCTCTGATTTCTCTTTTCCTCCCCTTCCTTGTGACTTTTTCTTTCCACGCGATCACTTTATCATCTTTAAAAGTTACTGACAGCTCCACTTATATCCTACACTTCCCCAACTTTTCTAAGGCAATCACACGTGATGCATTTACTTGTGCTCTATAGCTCTTCTTGTCAATTGAGATCATAGCAGTAACAGCATCCGGTAGCTACTTATAATCTTGAGAGATCTCCCAAGTCATGTAGGAGATATTTTGAATCACTGTCCTATATAACCAAAACGCTTCTCTTTAAACTGATGAGTTTCAAGTCTCAGGAGCAACATTCCTTTCCAAGATACTTATTGCCTTCAATCTCTCGTCAGGTTATTTTTCCTGAACTTTTGCCCTAGTTTACATCCTGGCTTTTCAGTTGCCTTTACTTTTGGCAATTAATTTGCAGGATGAATCAAAATTACTTGTCCTGACACAATCTCTCACAGAAGATTGAAGAAGCATCTACATTCAGCATCTCCTTATTATGCTATTGAATAAACACTGGTGTAATGCTGATTTCTCAGATGTAGTGATCATCTACATGACTTCACGTCACCTCACAGGATGCTCACTGTTTCTGTCTCTAAAGTACACGCCTATCACGGTGAAAGAACACATACTAATCATCCCAAATTAGATGGTTAAGTTAATTACATTGAATAAGCTTTTAGTCTTTAAAAAAACAAATAAAATCAACCAACCAAAGGCCTTTTAACTCTTATTTTTGGAATATGCAGATACAACACCACCATTGTAATTCACACCATTCTGTCCACATTCTAGCTCATCTTCTACCCAGCACTATTGTATATCCATAGACAGTATCACTAACTTGAAGATCCAGTCTTTGTTACACTCCTCCTTAGAACAGGTTTTGGTTTAACTTGGGTTTGTGGACAAAGCTTGTTTTTCTACTAAACACTCCAGAATCCATTTACAACACTGTGGCAAAGCTTAGCTTTCTCACTCTTCAGCTTAGCATATCCTCCTCTCTCCCCGTCCCCTTACCTATACTGTAAGATAAATAACTTGTGTTTTTCACAGCTACAAGTGTGTAATATTTTCTTGGTTAGACCTTCTTGTGATATTCTCCACATATATGGCAAAAGGCTGCCAGCTTCCCCTTATACATCACTGTTGACAGCAGCCTCCCTTATCCATTATTTCCTTTTTCCAAACTTGTATAATTAAGTCTAGGACCATAAATTCAGCTGAATACTTTATATAGGAATTTTATTTTTAATTGCACATATAATATTAACATGATGTAGTATATATTCTGAAATGTGATATCCGTCACCTCTATCTGCTGCCTATTGTTCTCCTTAACTCTAGACAGCTGTGCTTATGTCTTGGGGGGGTCTGTATTTTTAGTATTGAAATAAAGCTTGCTTAGATTACGATAATGAATTTCTAGAATAATATACAAAATGTTATAGGTCAGCATATCTGAGACTAAAGATATAACCTCAGTCCAAATAGAACTGTTAGGGTACAGGGTAATAGCTTCACTTTAGCACGATGCATGGGAAGGAACTTGCTCAATCAACTCAGTTCACTGAGTAAACATTCAGCAACTGTGCTTTTCACCCCTCACCCTTCCTTAAACTCCGATTAAAGGTTTTTCCATCTCTTCCTTTACTGCTGTGAAGATCCGAATGAATTTTGCTACAAGAATGTTCTTTAAGGAACTCTGTTATGTAGGTTCTCTTTAAATTTTAATTCAATTCCAACACAGCACAGATGATGTACAAATACAGCCACTGTGAGTTGCCCAACGAAGGGTCTAAACTTCTGCAGCACACATCACAATTCCAGCAGTCCTTAGTGAGCTTAAGATTATGTTTGTAGATGTACTACAATTCACTTTGCTGGACCTACACACCACCTGTCAAGTTTCTAGAAAACTCGATTTAATGGACTATGGTAAATTTTCCAATTGAAATATAAAACTCCTTAGATATTCACATGCAAATACAGCTGAACTGGACAGGTACACTTGCTTTTCTTTGTCATCTTAATCCTTATAATATATGGATGCCCAGGAATCTGAAAACACATAAGTATGTGTCTGTTGATATACATTAAGTATTCAAAAAGTATAATGATTACTTGATAAAGTCTACCAAATTGGTACTTGAAGGAACAACCAAAAAATACAAATAGAAGTATAGATGACCGGTGTTTTGTCTTACTCTCTCATGAAAAAGCAGTAGTCACACTAATCTCGGCATATATTACACACATGTGCATAAACACATCTACAAACCTACAAAAATATGCATTTACCTACAGCACAGAAAATTCTCTGTTACACCTTTATACTCCACTAACAAATCAATGTAATTCTCTAGTAAGCAACCTAGATGTAGCTAGGACAGAAACAAATTAATACAACTCCCAAACCCTCCAGGTACTCACCAAAAGACTGAATGCAAGTTTCGAGAAGGTCTTCCAAAGTGGCCCCTTTGGCTAACTGCCCCAATGGCACCATTGTGACCTGGGAAAAATGTGAGATGCTGGGACAATGACTTATCTGCTTCAGCTCAAGTGCTGATTCAGGGGCAGTGCCGCATGCTTGGGCAGATTGCCTAAAAGAAAGCACAATATGAAAGTAAATATAAGAGGATCGAGTGGTAAATTTTACACTGCATGGGAAAGAAGGTGGGATTTAAAGGAAATTAACTCCCTGTAGTTACTGTGCTGAAAGACATAACCCTCCCACTTAAGTACACCAAAGAGCAAGTGATTTTTTTTTTTCCTGCTAAATAGGGATTGTAGAGCACATGGTTATAGAGCTCCTTAAATGATGTGTCAAGATTACCATAAGTCTTGTTTCTTTGTTAGGGAGTTACGTTTACATTACAATTTAAGCATAAGCATAAAACCTCCTTTTACTATGTTACTAGAATATTGTTATGCATTAATCTACCATCCTGTATTTGTATGTCCACCAAAAATAAAATTTAAAAAATTACAACTATAATCAAATATTACTCACATTGGAAAATGCCAGACTAGATTTATTGATTCATTTGAAAAAACACTATTAAGTAAGCAAAATATCAGTGCAACTTTACAGTGGAGTATTTCACAATTAATATAAAACATTAATTTGTATCTGTTCTATACTGTTATTTTCTACTAAGTTGTTTTAAAATTGCATACGTGACTAAATCAATGTCCCTTATTAATGAAAGTAAAAGAGACCAAAATAAAGCATATATCTAATTTAAAGGCTGTTCATTGTTTGCATACAAGTTAATAATTCTGTACGAAATAGTGAATCTTATTATATCAATAAAAATGATGAAACATTTTGCCTGCAATAACAAGAACTACTACAAAATCTGACTTGAGAGTATGACAATACAGTTCACAAAAGGACAACAATCACTGCTGTTTCAACTAAAAAATGGGTTTATTTCAGAGACAATTTACACTCCACAGTTTTCCTAAACAAGGACTCCAGCACCTTTAAGGTGCTATCTTAAGCTTGCATGCAACGTTTCCCGGAACACTATGCAAGACTTTATTAATAAACTGAGAGTCCTCGGAAGAAAATAAATTTATCCAGAATGCCTATTATATACAGGTAGAGAACGTAAATGCACAAACATTCTCATGTAGGCACTCCTGGATGAAGCTGGAAACATACACACCTTATGAAGACAGACTGGAGCCTACCTCATCCCAGTGAATTAGTGAATTTCAAGTCTTATGTTAAATTTCTGTCTCATTTGAATTCTGGGAAAGCCACAAAACTGCTCATGATGTCACTTACAACCCAACACTAAGCCCAGGTCTCCATGGTTTCAAAGTCAGGAAAATACAAGCCTGACCCTGCAGAGGTAGTGACCATCCCTCAGCTCCTCCGTAGTTAAGCTGACAGCGGCTATGCAAAGAATGCTCTTTTTCCCTTCCCCCTTGCTCTAAATTTCCCTCTTAGCTTTGTAATCTGACTTCCTGTTCTCACATAAAAAGAGCAAGGGCCTAATCACCTTTCAGGGGTTTATTTTTACAAGCGTAAAGTCCTCTCCTTACTTTATTCCAGCACCTCTTCAATACAAGGCAGAGGATCCCAGCAATTCAGCAGCAATAAAGAGGGAGTTATGGCAGAAAGTATTTTAGGTCGTGGCAACAGAGTGTAGAAAAACTGAGGACTTCACACTCCCAGAAAAGTTTACAGTAACACTGTGGCCGACCTGGCAACACTATGGGGGCAAAACTCATCCGGTGGCACCTCTGAAACTGACGATTCTAATGAGCGCAGATCCCCTTACAGGTTCACCTGACATGAAAAACAGATTAAAGCTGTGCTGGAGGAAGGTGAAGGAGGGACGAGCACTCTGCATCTTCACTGCACGCTGTACGGCGGCGGGAAGACATCACAAACCAGCGATAATCACCTCGAAAACTACCATTGACAACCGGGACCGCCGGGGGACGGGGACAGAGACTTGCTCCCCGACCGGCGCCACCCCCCGCCGCAGACCGCCGGCAGTGTCCGCAGGTAACCGGAGCCCGGTCGCGGGCCGAGCAGTCACGCTGAGACCGTAACAGGAGGCTCTTACCAGCCCGTGCTGACCGACCCGCCCAGCGCACACCTTGCACTCCAAAGGATGAAATAAAATCCTCCCCAAATGCAACCCCTCCTCCTGCCCTTCTCCCCTCTCTCGCACACCCAGGAGGGTCTCGGCCGGACCCACCCCCCACTCTGAGGTGCCCCAGCCGTCCAGACTACCGACCCGGCGCCCACGGAAGCCCCACGAGCCCCGCCGCCCCGACCCCATTGCCCTGAGCGAGCACCGCACGCTCTCAGGCGCCGACGGCTTGTGAGCCCCGAGACCCGCCGCCGTAGGGAGCGGGAGAATAAAACAGCAACAGCGAACTCACTGTTTTTCTCTCTTCTTCCCTAGGGTTCCCATGCCGGTGCCAGCCGCGGTCCCGCCGCCCGGCCGGCTCTGCCAGCAGTGCAGGGAGCGGAGCTATGCAAGGCGGAGCGGACCGGGGGGAGCAGCGCAGCCCCGCGCATCGCCTCCTCCTGCCGCCTCGCTGCTCTCCTGCTCCCCGTCTCGCTTCGGGAGGAGCCTGAAACCAGTTCAAGAGGGGCGGCAGCCGCTACCCGTGACGAGCGCTAGGGGAGATCTTATCGGCAGAAGGAAGTACTGAGCTACCGAGCGGCTCTTCTCCGAAGCCGCCGGGTTTACCGGGTACCGAGACGTGCCCCGAAAGCGGCCGCAACTTTTTCCGCGGTACGACTTCGACTGGGCTCGGTGGGGCAGGCAGGCTCCCTCCCCACGGCAGGCTCAGTCTGTGGGGCTCACCCGTGCTTCGGCAACCGGAGCACCCTAAAACACCTGCTGCCTGGGCTCCTGGGAACGACGGAGGGGAACAAGCAGAGGAATAAGCGCGGCAAAAACCCCGCCGCTCCCCGTACTGGTAACAGCAGCGACCGCTGCCGGACCCCTGCGCCCCCCGCCCTGCCCCGCCCTAGGGTTACGTGACAGCGGGCAAGCGCTGATTGGCGGGCCGAAGAGCGGGCCGGGAAGGGGGTGGGCTGTGGGCGCCCACACCGGCGGCGTGCCTGCCTCCGGCTCCGGCGGGAGGCAGCGCATGGGTGCGGGAGGCACGGACCCCTCGGCACAACGAGCGGGGCCTGCCCTCGGGCCTGGCTGACGGCGCGGCAAGGTGTCCGCCTCGTGTTCACCCCGCGGTACGCTCAGCTGGGGTGAGGGCACGAAACGGGAGCTACCCAGAATCACAGAGTATTCTGAGCTGGAAGGGACCCACAGAGATCATCGAGTCCAGCTCCCGGTCCTGCCCAGTACACCCTTAAGAGACACACCATGTGTCTGAGACCGTTGTTCACTTGAACTGTCAGGCTTGGTACGGTGACTACTTCCCTAGGGAGGCTGTTCCAGAGACTAACCACCCTCTGGGTGAAAAAGCTTTTTCTGATATCTAACCCGAACCTGCCATGACTCAAAGTCATAACATTTTCTCTAGTCCTCTCACCTGTCCACGAGTGAAGGGGTCAGTGCCTGCCCCACTGCTTCCCCTCGTGAGGATGTTGAAGATGGCAATGAGGTCTCCCCTCAGTGTCCTTTTCTCCAGGCGAAACAAACCAAGTGACCTCAGATACTTGGCTTCCCCTCTAGACCCTTCATCTTTGTAGCCCTCCTCTGGACACTCTCTAATAGCTTGATATCTTTCTTATATTGTGGTGCCACATGGAGCATTGTTGTGTTAAAGCCACTGCGCTTATTTGGCACCTTCAGTTTAATCCCAGAGCAAGTAAAAGGGACCCAGGAGTTCTCATGGTCCTTGGATCACAATTAGTAATTTGAGAGCTCTTTCAACTCAATGTTGACAACTCCACTTCTGAGGAGAAATGACCCAACAAAATCTGAGAGAGTAAACCCACTCCATGTCCTGTAACTTACAGTATGACCAAATGAGTTTGAGCATTTAAGAAATCCACTCAATGGAACAGTATAAAAGTATTGGGTCATAGAGGACTGAAGCTGCTGCACTGTCAACAGCTTATTTGACATTCTCAAAAATTACTTGGGCATCCTATTGCCATCGTACCTCACACCAAGATCCAGGCAGTTTTCATAAAGTTTTCATAAGACTAACTGGTAAGGTTCAGATATTCAAAGTAATGCTGTCAACAACCAAGGCACATTTCCCTTTAGGTCTCCAAAATGATCGATTTTGCAAAAGACACACTGGCAGTTTCTCAGAGGTAACTCCATTATCACAACAGGAGCTGTGTAAACCTGGCTTTTGCTTTGCTGAAGACTTCTAGGTAAAAGCGAAAACCCTACATACTCCTCCTGGAAATCATGTCAATGATTCAGTAGGTGATGTTCTTATGAGTAAGATTTAAGCCTCTAATTATAGGTGTCTCTGAAAAATCTGTGTTAGAAAACAAAGCACAATTATGAAGGTACACTGAGCACCCTTAGTGCTAAGATTTCTGGTAGTCAGGCTACAAGACGGTTAGGTAAATATCTAAGGCTTTTTGTAGACTCAAGTAGGTTTATTTCAAAATCATTAGCTTGCAGCTTTTCTTTTGCCCCTTCAGTCATCTGTAAAAGAGAGTTAACTACCTTTAACACTTTTGAAAGCTTCTAAAATCCTGTGGTATAAACACCAACACTGAAGTCTTATGGCAACCTGAAAATAATAGGGTAGCGAAAGTTAGATTCCACTTATGTCTGAAAAGTGGTTGTTTGGGTGTGTTTTCTTTCTTCCTATCTACCTGTTCTGTTTAATCACTCCTATGGAATTTTGAAAGAAAGGGTTGTTAATGTTTGTTCAGGATGACTCACAGGTTAAAAATAATAAAATGTGCTAATTCTTTGTCAAATACAAGTGTATTTTAAAATTTACATTTAAACTTAGTGGTATCTGTATTTAAAAGGTCAGAAAACAAAGAGGAGAGAAAAACATTGTCAATAAACTGTATGACTAATGAGTCAGTAACTGAACTAGTATTCTTAATGTAGATTGGTTTACATCATTTTTAAGAACATGCCAAGTACTATTATTCTCAGCATCAGTTAAGGAACATAGCTTAAGAATGCAGATAAAAAAGTTTAATGCATGTTTACATAATAGAGAGAAATATCAATAAAGAAGGAAAATTGGTATTTTACAAGGTGCAAACTGTTTGCATTCAGACAGGAAGGTCCTTTAAGTGCTTTTGTCTCAGTCTGTGGTTGTGGCAATAAAAAAAATAGTTCAAAATCTTAAACAAAGTAGGTCTGTAGATCCTTCAGCTTTTTTTTGCAAGATTGGTGGCAAAAAATAGATATTAGTACTCTGTAGGAGTAATTGCTGTTTGATATTCAAAACCTTACATGCTTTAGCTAGCTTTTATGATTTCCCTGGCACAGTGTATTTATGCAGCTGTTACTGAAGATTCAGTTTGAACCACCACTGGGAAGCATTCACATGCCATGCTAACTTTAAAACATTAAAAGTTGGGCAAGTACATAAATGTGCTAGATTATTTCATTTTTATACAGATGTCCAAGGCTGCTATGCTAATAGTTGTGATGATACTCAAACAGATACAATTTTAATGTTTGATATGCTTCCATAGAAAGTGGAGCTGTGTAGATTGCTGAACATGCTTAGGTATGCCACACAGGACTGAAAGTTTTCTCATCGATTTTTTCTTTTGTTTCGTGTTTTAACTGCCTGAATTTATTTACATATAGTTCTAGTTAGTGTGCAGCCACCTTTTCAAGAATTGTGTGCCTCAACGCTACTTTCATCATTTACCTCATTCTGCTGTTCCTTGATCTCTAATCTCATTGGTTCTGAAAACATAAGGGAAAAGAGGAAATTCAGGAGGTCACTGCAGCCATTTAACAAGCTTATCTCAATTATGTGCTTTCTTTAATTTTTCTGCTATTTATGTATAGACCAGAACGTGCTGAGGTTTTTGGTTTTTTAAATTTCATTTCATCTGTTGTGCAAGTATCTCCTTTCCCTTTTTTTATTTTTGTATCTCATCTGTCTCTTTGGGTCTCATAAGTCAAATTATTTAACAAGACAATTATTCAAATATTATGGAGGATGTTCTGAAAAACAACAAAACCTTCCCACTATACAAAGTCCTTGTGCTATCTTTTGACTATGCTTTTTACAAACCTAATTTTTAAAATCTTTTTGATACTTCAAAGAATTGCTTAATGGAATCTTTTTATTTGAAACTGTTTTAACTGTAAGACTTTGTTATTTATATTCTTATCTTCCATGACCACATGGTGGTAATTTCTCATTTTCTGACAGTTTTAATATAGTTAATCACACAGAATTTAGGACAGGTAGGGAGCTATCAACATTGTCATTTTACTAATGAACACCTGTTTATCAAGACTGACACAAGTCCTACATCCACAGGGTATTTTGTATTCCATATTCTTTAGAGCCAAGTTAAAATTCTTAATACTGTGACATAGCTGCTTGCTCAATCTGGCAGCATCTAAAGCTGTTTCTGCATAGGCTAGTAAGCCCCAAACAATCAAAATCCGTAGACTGTTTGCTCATCTGGCTATATTGCTTGAAAAACTTGATCTAAGGACTACTTAATGTTAGATATAATGTAACCTTATTTCTGCCCTTCTTAAGAAAGTGTTTTGGTAGGTGGCTCTGTTAATGTTAGTTGTGTGCTTTTCCTGTGTACATAAGGTTTTTTAATTGTTGAATAGGAGAGAGTGAGAGCACCCTTCTCTTTTAAATATCCTATAGCCTAGATTTTAAGACATTTTTGTACAGAGACATAGGAGGCAAGATTTTAATTTCTATAGACAGTGGAAGGAGTTGAACCTAAGCATCTGATGTAGTAAGTATCATGAGTGCTAGAGCACTGTCTATGAGTGAGAGCATCTCTATGAGGGCTCCTATCATCTGAGTCATTGAATTTAAACACATTAGAAAACTTCCTTGGCCTTTGAAGGGAATCTGTCTTGAGGAGACATTTCAGAACCTCTAGCTAGTAAAAGAAGTGCCTCCTTTCAGCAAAAACCCCTATGCACCTCAGATGTAATTCAAGATATGATCTCTCTGAAGGAATTACTATTGACCATGTTCAGCTGACCCCAGCTCAGAATGCAGCCTTAGTCAACCTGAGAAACTTAATGTTCTGCCTTCTACTCCATGGCCAAGAACCCAAAATGGCTTGTTATAGCTCATGATTTTTAGTAACCACTAGAGTTGACTATTTCACTGGATCTGAACTGCATGACATGGTCGAAGTCACAAAAGAAAGATGTGAAAGAGCAGAATACTGAACTTACTAACATCTGAACCAAGAACTAGCCTTCCTTTCTCAAATATTTCATCATAAACTGATAGATATGTCATAAGCATGCTGTTGACTTATGCTTCCATCTTTCCTCGATTACATCATTTTCTTGCATTGCGGTTGTATTGCTACTGTTGGAAAGTACTACCCTCTTTAGATGTGTAATTGCAGTGATTGCACAATCTGCTTTATCTATATTCTTTACTATAGCAACCACAATAAAAACACTCCTTAGCCCACCTCCCGTGTAAAAAGGTTTTAGAGTTTGAGCTTCCCTCCCTCCATTTTATGCTTATGCTGAATGAATGTGCGTGACACAATGGAAATGGTGTGCTTTGGTTTAGTTGAAGGCTGCTCACATTACAGAAGGTTGAAACCTGGCTTATACTGGAACTCTGGTTTTAAAAAGGGAAAAAATTTCTGACCTGGTCAAAAAGGCTCAAATGAAACATATGTACCCTCCCTCCAGCTTCATTCACACACTCTTGGCAGCGTATCTCACCAGCTAGGAAGAGTAGCAGTGCTTGTGAAGGAGCAAATAAGTTTCACTACGACATACTCAAACAGCCTATTCTAATGTTAGGAGTCAAATGATTACCTTCCATGAGCCTCAATGAGCCCTTGTCTACATTGATATTTTTTAGTAGACCTTGCCTAATTATAAAGTCTGAGATCACTAACAAATATTCTCGGTCATGAACGTTGCTTCACACCAGTTTTCATCTCTGTTTCCTCCTTCTTCCTTTAAATGCAGCAATGGGGCATTCTGCCACCATCAGTTTGTACCCTCTGAATGGCCTTTTGGCTATTCATAAAGATACGATACTCACAATCCATTATGGAAAATATTTGGCTCTCTTCCTTTAAGCTCCTGTTCCTAATGTTGCATTGTTTCATGAGATTCTGGGTTTTAATTAAATTTCTTAATATGGAGGAAAACTCTAAAACCTAATTGAAGAGGTCAGTGAGTGGTTCTGTTAACATCAAAACTAAAGTACTGTGATTTTATCACATGAATTTGCTTGCTCTTAGGCTACAGTCTAGCACCTACAGTTGTCTCCCTGTTTTCACAACATTTGCATTACATTACCTTTGAGACCAGTACTTTGTGTCCAATTTTGCTACCGATTGCCAACAGGTTCTAAAGCTATTACTGGAAAACATGTGCAGGCACCCATACAAGACCACTATGATTGCACAAGTTTCATTTCCTTAGGAAACCAGAGTGAAATCAAGAGGCAAAACCAGCAAACACAAAATTGTGTCTCCTAATACAATCTGCTAGCCACATTCTATCAAGTGGGAAAAAGGGAGCATTCAGTTTCCCCTGTGAGTTCTATAGGTAAAAAAAGTAGCCTGATCCACTGCTTATCAGGCTTAAATACAGGAAATCTTGATTCTTTTGTTTGCTATTCATCAGTTGTGTAATTTTGGTCAAATTCTCATTTCCCCCTTTTCCTGTTTAGACAGAGTTTGGTCAGGCGGAGGAAGCATTTTGTCCGTGTATGTACAGTGCTTAGCATGCTGATACCCATGAAAAACTGCAAAAATAAATTCAAATACACAGTACAACATTCCTCTGGATGATTATTGTATAACCAACCAGAACAGAAGCATTATCTGATTACTTCAGTCATCAATGCACCAGAAAATAGAGCTGTTCACAGCTAGCTTTCTCACATCTTCTTGAAGATTAGAGGGGATTTATTGACTCTGTGGACAATTTTAAACTGGTACATATTTTTCTGGATCATTTTAAAACAGAAAACAATAAAATAATTTACTCCTTATGAAGAACTAATCCAAGTTACTGGTTTCTTCTACTCTGAGGCACTCTTCTTCAGGATTCTTAAACACTCATTTTGTTGGCTATTTAGTGAGTTATGGTCTTACTTACTATTTCTCCTTTTTCTAAATTGAGAATGAAAACTACATTGAGAAGTTCTGTCTAGTTTGATGTTGCTAGTTGTGCAAATGTTGATAACGATGGCATAATTTTTTAAGTGAGTTCCAAAGAGCTAAAAAAGCCTGGTTTGCTCTGTACCTTACTGTAAACAGATCAAGGGATGGGTTCTACAATGAGATAGTAAGTGTTCACCACACCCTAGATTCAGTTACATCAGAAAAAGTGACAGGTTTTCATTCATGCTCCCTCTCTTTTCTTTCAGCAAAACTAAATTAATGAATTTGTTCCTCAAGTCTAACATCTGTAAGTGAGGGTTCTGAAATGTTAAAAAGCCATCTTTAGGTTAGCCATAACAGATGTAGTCTTATTTTGCATGAAAAATGTATGTTGTGCTTTGAACTAATATAAGAGGAATCCCACAAAGCCTGTGCATATTATAAGGAGCAGTCAGTGAAACTTGAGCTTGCTTTGGATTAGATATCCATTGTTCTCAGTTTATGTTAAATCAATAACAAGTTTTATATTGACAAAGCCACTCCTTCCTCCAACTACTTTTAGGTTTCCTTTTTCTTACGTACAGTATGTTTACAAAGGCTTGTTTATCTTTCATGTGCTATTCTAGGAATTTCCAGTGATCAGAAACTTCTGATTAATTTTTCTACGTGATAGATAATTACTTAGGATTTGTTCCTAGTTCATAAAAGAAATTTAAAAAAAACCCCACATTTGACAACAAGATATGACTAGTATATACAGCATCAATTAACTGCTGAGTGCTAAAAAAAAAACCCTGTCAAGGTTTAGAGCTGGGCCAACCACTAATTGAGCGACAGATATTCTCTATTTTTTTTTACCCCACTCCAGGAAAAAAAAGGGGGGAATTAACAGAGAGAGAGACTTGCAGAGTGGAAACAAAAATAAACTACTTTAATGAAAATAGTAACAATAAAATAATATGTATACATGCACAAAACCAGTGCTCCACCCAACCCCCCCCTTAATGGCTACTACCTCACCATCACCACTGAGGCAGTAGCAGGACTCACCAGCAGATAGGAATCAGACTCAGGGGCTGGATCCTGGAACTTGTTTCAGGAACTCGGGCTGAGATCAAAGGCAGAGCAGATAGAGTCCTGTAGCAGTAGAGCTGGGCATCTGGTCCTTACAAGAAGAGTTACCAGTGCATCACACCAGATGGTTCAGGTGCTCAACCTTTAGGGAGGGCAGAGACCCAAACTCTCCTTTTTCGTATTTGCTGTTAATTAGGTGCTAAGTAGCTTAATTATGCATCTTCCTTGCTTGGGTCTTCAGCCTTATGTAAGAGACCCCCCGCAAAGCCCAGTCGTGGTGTGAAAGTTTCAGGAACTGAGCTCCAGTTTTTTACTGACTATGACATATATGGCATGGAATACCTTGTTCTAGCTCAAACTAGGACACCCCCTTTTAAGCTAGCGTTAACTGATGCTCTACACAAAATAGCATCAAAGGCAGTAGAAATGAGTACAGCTAAGCTGATGAATAGAGGCTGAAGGAGAAGCAAATTTGTTGTCTGTACTAGAAATGTGAGAATTGTCTTTCTAGAATGCATCAATGCTCTTTCAACTTCAACCCTTGCATTTTGTCTAATACATTCTGTACTTTGAGAAAGAGTTTTTAAAAGAGTGAATTGTTACTTAGGCAAACATTTCTATCATGTGTTGTTGTAGTCTTTATAATAGGCTATTTTTTACTTAAAAATGATGCTTAGGAAAAAAACACAGGTAGTTCAACCTTATAATGAATGCAACAGTACTGTCATGAAACAGGACCTTTTCACATCCCCTAGGTGGAAAAAAAAAATTACTTTGGAGCTTAATTCTACTTCTGCTTTTTTTTCCAAATGTCTTGTGATGATCTTTGAAGCAGCATATTCTGCAAATTTTGTTCAGTAACTACAGAAAACTTTAAAAAATATGAGTAATGCCTCTGCATATCAAAGATCAGAGCTGAAGCATCAGGAAACTGGTGTCAGGGAAGGCATACAGAATACACTACATGCATGGTTTTTGTTACTTAGATGTAACAATTATATGCACAGAACTGCACATGGATAGAGAAGACCCCTTTTTAGGTTTTAGGGAGGATAAGAGAGATATGTTTTGTGGTTTTAGAACAAATCCTTACAACTAAGATAAGCTTTTCTATTTAAGATGCTTCAGATGACAAATAAGGGAAATAGATTGACAATATAGAAAATATTAATTTAAAAAAAAAAAACCCACCAGATACTTCTCCTTTCTTACCTGCACCATTATGAACAAAACTAATTTACCAAGCTTTGCACCTTTATAAAATCTATCTCACAGCTTGCTGATTCTGCCATTCATTAACCATTTATTATTAAACTTAGTACTTCTCTTGAAATGACTCATGCACTTAAATGTAGAATTTCAATAACATCCTTGTTCCTAAGGTACATGTGATCACTCTGACATATAAAGTATCAGAAATAGATTTTTAAAAAGTAGATAAAGATCAAATCTGTAGGGCTTTTTATTCAATAAATGTTTCTAGCAGTAGTTAATTATGTGAAACAGCATGAAATTTTATGCCTTCAAATAAATATTGAGGTTTATTGTACACAATATCTAGCTGATACATAAGACAACTTTATTTTCCATTTCAGTGAACAACTTTTTATTTCTGCCATATGTATGTGACACAATAGTTTCCTAGGTGATTTTCCTTGACTTATTTTTTTTCCTCACTGGCCCACTCTGTCAGTCAACATTGTTGCTTGCCTATAAATGCTTTTTGTCTTCGTTTCAAGCTTCTCCTAGTTTTTCTGAGGACCAGTATAAAAACATTTCCTCAAATGTGCATACAGCTTCTGGTACATTCTTCTGTGTCTTCTTCTTAGAACACCAAGCTTACTCATGCACATGGCACTGTGTTTGTCCCTACATGAAATGCTTTCTACAGAGACTCAGGAGGTTTGCAGCTCTATCACACCTCAATTAGTCCAACCTTCTCCAGAATTTATGCTCATAAATAATGTGACACAATCTGAGCTTTAAGACCAGAGCTGTCTCTGCCACACTGCTATTTAATTTTAAATTGTGTCCTAAAAAAACTGTATTAAAAGAGCACTAAACCTGCAAAGTGATGGGGTAAGCATATCAAGAGATCAGAATTCATGTTGCCTATAGAAGTAGAGGTGGGTTAAATAATGTGTGCTGTTGTCGTTCCATTGCAAATTAAAAACTGTCAGAAGGTACACTCACGTCACTTGAAATATTTATTTATTTATCACTCAAAATAGGATTTTCTTAGTTTGAATCACAGAAAATACTTTATCGTGAGTCATTAAGAATTTTATTAATTTATTCCATGTTCCCTCCAGTTCACAGTCCTTTCAATTGTTTTTAATTTAGCCCTGTAAAGAAACAAGCCTTGATTTTTCAGAATGAAACACAAAAAATTTCATCAGTTATGAAATTAAAACTTTTCCCTTAAGAAGAGCAAAACCCTCAATTTTAATACTTCATACCTTGTAGTATTACATACTGGATTCAACTAGTGTTTGCAAATAGCATTAGTACAGTAGAAAAAGACATTTTTGATTATTGAAGAAAATCCCTAGATTTATGTAAATCCTTTCTTTAGTCCCTAGGTAAACATGCATCATTAGATAGTCTTTACCTAAATAAGAACATACTATTTCTACAGGACTCCTGCCTAATGACTGTGATTCAGTGCACATGGTGATCAGTGCTCACTAGTTATTGAAAGGACTATATTGTGAGGGAGGAAGCTAGCTTAAAAGAAAATAAGTGGTATCGAAAGGGAAAGTGCTGTCACGAGAGTATTATCACTGGAGCTCTTCAAGAGTCAGTCTTTCAACAGTCTTATTTAATGATTTGATTAATAAGCTTAGAATAGAGATGGAAGAGTGTGATAATTGAGTTTGTAAATTGCAAAAAAATAACATCTATTATTAACACATCAGGCAGCTGTAATACCCAGGAAGACCTGGATGACTGTGGACTGGAATGCTATACAAAAGGTGAAATTTAATAGTATGAAGTACAGGTACTCTTTGAGACTGAGAGTTTTTGTTAATTTGTGACTGGAAACAGCTGTGGTGGGGACAACTCTAGAGAGTGGCTGATCACAGAATGATTTATGAGTCACTAGTGTGATATGGCTGTGGAAGAGGCAAGTGTATTAGATGACATTGTTTACAGTAGTGTTTGAAAGAAGTTGTGATATTTCATGTGCAAGAGCATCTATTATAGTTCTTGGTATCTAAGCTCAAGAAAGATGGATTCAGAGTGAAACATTTTATGGAAGTAGACGCTCCATTTCTCTGCTGTATTCCAATCTGTCCTAAGATCTGTTCATTTAGCTGAATATATGAAATTTCATTCTAAAGCCAAACATTAGCACAAGAACAGATAGACTCTTCCCATTAAAATTCAGATTGAGCATTGGAATTTCCTGGAAAAGTGGTCAATAAAATCCAGAGATGGCTGGATTATGGCTTCTCCTATCATGGACAAGCAATTCAATAACCCTTAAAATCAACTGAAACATTTAGGAAAAGGATTAGGTTATATCATTGTCTGTAATTGCAGGAAATGAGATTTAGTGACCCACAGCATAATTTAGGTCGGATAGTTGTATAATTCTTTGAACAGTTTGCTATTTTCTATAGTATACTGCTACATTGANCTTCGTTTGTGAAGCCTAGCCACGACGACAACTGCTACATTGATTATTTACAGATTCTTGGAGTCTGCTCTGAATACAAAATAATTAGGTTCCATTTTACAATTTCTATTGTTATTACTTAATTCATTTTAGTAAAGATTGAAAGAACTGTTTATGTTGTGTGTATGGAATACCAAACAACTGAGAGTAAAGCCCGAACAGTTAAATCAAATAATGTTGGGTGTCCCATCTAACATATCTATCATCTGGTTTTCCAAGTGTTTAGAAATTTATATTCAAATCCCACTTACCACTAACTTCTGCTGAAGGAACTCAGCTCTGTTGCAAGTCAGACCACAGATGCTTCCCCCCGCCCCCCTATATCTTGAGTGATATTAGATTGAGGAACTGTGTGGAATAGGCAACTCAATATAAAATCCTCCATCATGTTCTATTACATTTGTTTAAACTGTGGCTAAAGAACATATTCCTTTTCACCTGATTTGTCCCTAAGAATTAGAGACGTTTATCCAAGCAGTATTTTATCTCAAGGTGACTGTTAAGGTGTGAAACTGAAATGGTACTGATGTGCAGCTTATGCAAAGGTGTTAACTAGAAAACATGGTTGAATTAGTATCATTTGTTAGCTGCACTCGGTCACTGTTATTACCCCCCTGAGTCTTGGTTTAGTAGTGGATAGTCCCCTCAGGCTCTAATTCCACTATAGAGGGCTTCAGTGGTAATATCAGTCTAAGGAATGTCTGGACATCCATTACTCCAGTGCTGCAGTTCATGTCCCCTGCCTCATACCTGTGCAGCTGCTGACTGTGGGACTGTGACGTGAACTAACTCAGCCCACTGATCTGCCTTATTTGTGCACATTTTCTTTCTTTCTAACATAAGTTAGTTAAGCCCTCCAGTTCACAGGATGACTCATGAACTGTTGCTCTGGCTTAACCTAGAAAAGGGACATGCACTATTACATGAGTCCAGGAACTATCAACCTGAATAGCTCCTCAAGCCATGGTATCATAGAACAATGATTTCTGGATATGTCTGTATTGGAATCTACATATGTGACTGTTGCTTGGGTAGATGGAAGAGTTCAACTGTGAATTGCTGTTTGGTGAGAGTGGCTACAGTCATTACAAAATTATCAGATGAAACCAGTTTTAATCAGAGCAAGTAAATCCACACCATCATCTTGGTAAATTTAAGCATGAAAAGATGATTATATGTCCTCATACTATGCCTAAATTGATCATATTTTTTAATCTTCTCAGTCTACAGCAGTCTGGAATGTAATTTATCACAGACAATAGAATATATTTTCTCTTGACTTTACTCTCAGAGATGGTTCCATTGTGGTAGCTGAAACTTACAGAAGGAATAACCAGCTAGTGGCAAACTGTGGCATGAAGTATTTCAGCCCAGTTGCAGTTTGCTACTTAAGAAACAAGAGAAAGTAAGTTATTATGGAAAGTAAGTTCTTATTATGGAAAATTATAAGCATTATAATACTTAAAAAGTGCTAACACTGTAAGAATTGCACTTAGTGCACTACTTAAAAAAAAAAAAAAAGAGGCAGGAACATTATTTTTAAGCTGTGGTTTTATTCTGTTCTTAACATTCTCTGCTTTGAGTTTGACACAGCCTGTATGAATGCTTCTAACAACTGTGATAGTATAGGTGTTTTTAAAGTGTGCTTCTGGGAAATCACTGTGCCTGTCAGGTAGTGATTTTGTAAAACCTGAGAAGAAAGAAAGCACTAATCTCATCATCAGATACCAGTTTCTTTAACTTTCTTTCTCAGTCATGTGCAAGTTGTTTCTATTGAATTAGAATTCCTGAACAGTCAGACCTGAACTTTTCTCACACTATAAAGTGCTGGAGGTTGCACAGGTGCATTTGAGAAGTGTTTTCTCTCAGATCATTATTGAAGTCCTGTATTTTAGCCAGAATTTTCATGTTCATCAGCTACATGTTACAGTATTCTATCAGGCTCACCTGCCATGTGCTGTAACCGAGGGGGACATTCTCCTTTTAATACAATTTATTTCAAAGGAAAGAGAAACCCAGGAAATTTTAGTAGATGAGCTAATTATAATAAAACAATTATCTTCCTTTTTGCATATGCTTCTCATACGTATCATGTAAGGCCAGCGCCCAAGTTTTCATTTTACCTAGTGCTGAGCAAAGAGTGGTTAGTTGAAGCATAGCCTTTCAAGTATCTTTAACTGTTGAAACCAGGAATGACTGCTTAAGGTGAATCCATATCACAATCATTTTGTATATTGTCAAATTTTCCTCACCAACTTACTCACAATCTCAACTATGGTTCTGTATTGAGTCTGAAAAAGGCGTATGTGGTAGATGGATTTCAAATCAGGTAATTAATTGAATTAACCTAGATTGAATGTAAATGATATATGCTACAACATTGCAACATATAGAAGTCTTTAGCTCCTTTATAGCCCAGGTTTGTGATTTACAAAACACTTGCTTCTGGTTTAAAAATGGGAGAAACTTATAAATAAATAAAATAAAAGCAAGTATATCTTGTTTTTTTTCAATTTAATTGAATAACAGCTTAGGCACAGTCTGAAAATCACTTGGGGTCTCCTGTGGCCCCTGGTGCGATAACTGTGCTGACAGCAGAGGGAGCATTAAACTCATTGCCCACGATAAAGTGTGGGGAGTGATACCCATGTTCCTATAATCCTTGTATGGGTAGGATGAGCTCATTAGCCTTCTGGCAGTCATCCTAGGAGAAGGACAACTCTGATTCCAAACCCGGGCAGATGGAGCTCATTTAGCCCTGTAAGGCCTTCCATCTAAGAGGTTAAACCTCCGTCCTAAGGACTTGGCTGCCAGCGTCCAAGCTTGTTAGGCCCTGGCAGATGAACCTTAGGACTAAAGGGTGGGTCCAGCTCTGCGCATGCTGTGTCTCACCTAAAAAAAATCCCTTGCGCAGGCTCGAGGGTGCTATCTGCTATCCTCTTTTGATCAGCGCGCTTGAAAAAGGCACTGATGAGCAGCGTGGGTGGAGTCCTCCCTGGATCTTCGTTCACGAAGCCTAGCCACAACGACGAATAACAGCTGAAGTCCCATTCTCAACCCAGGCTTTTGTGCAAAGGAACACCACCTATATTTCAAATAATAAATCCATGGGATGAAAGCTTAACTTCTTTTCCTCTCATTCTAACTAAAAGTGCAGACAAGGCTCCCTGTGAAATAAACATTTATCCAGTAAGAAAAATATCATGGAAAATTTACATTTCTTTAACAGATAGACTCTACCTTTCTGTTTGTATGGCATGTTACACTTGACAAGTAAGACTAGACATTTTTATAAGAAATTCTACAATTGAGAATTATATTTAACTAATTGAACAAATTAGTAGAGGGAGAGAAGTTCAGTGCTACATGCATCTCTAAGTAGAGAAGGAAAAATCACATTACCGAAAACACATTTTTCACTATTGAAGAATTTCAGGTGAGAGACCAGGGGTGTCAACCTCTGTCTTTCTCTTGGGTGAACACCATAACCAGTTAGGTGCATCTTATGCTGAGTGCATGAGATAATGCACAAACCTGAATGCAGTTTTCCTACAGTGTGTCAAAAAGTAAGACAAGAACAGACTAGATGATACATAGAATCACAGAATCACTATGGTTGGAAAAGATCTCTGAGACTATTGAGTCCAACTGTCCACCCAACCCTACCATCTCACTAAACCATACTCCTATTTTGATCCTCTTTCACCCTCACAAGAAAAATGTAATGTATATTTTTGTCAGAGAAGAAAAGCTCTTTTAGTGAGAGCCTAAGTTGTCTTGCATTCAATATTTAATTACATACTGTCAAGAGACAGTTTCCATTATATATCTATATATCTTTCAGCAGCAGCGCAAAGGAGTAATGATTTGGAAGAAGTAATGATTTGGAAGAAGTAATTTTGAGAGATTACTATGGATAAATACATAACATTTCAGATGTCATCAGCAGTGTTTCCAAGCTTTGTAGTAGTTGATTAAAGAAGAAGCTATGTCACTCAACTCTGACCCAAAGAAGAATACTTATTCTTAGGATCATAGAGATCTTAAATATGTTCCCTTTACAGCTTGAGACTGTGTTGGAACTAAAAAGGAAAGAGGAATAGAACAAAAAGTTCTGTAAGGGAATATCAAAGGCCATTAGAGAGAGAGTTTTTAAAAACGACATAGAAGCATATGGCAAAATGATCAGACACTGCCATGCAGAGAGGAATGGTATTCAACTGTTAAATGGAACTGACTGGCTGTATTTTGAAAGCAATAGAATGTTCAAAAAGTATAAAACTTGCCTGTGAAGTGTTTTAATTAAATTAAAACATTGGATGACAAAAGAATGATTACTTTTAGATGTATCACTTTAAGGAGGTTATTTTTTATTTTATAATTTATAACTTAGACCATTTAACCCTGAGATTAATAGATTAAACTTCTCTTACAGTTATTGCTAACCATTCTTTTTCTTCATTGAATCTAGTTAAATTTTTCAATATGTATTATTGTATGTCTCCTTTATGCTAAAAATGGCCTCTCTGGGTACATACTGACTAGGTGGCAAACTTTAAAATGGCCTAAAATACAAAGTGTCATTCTGAACCTAGATCCAAACTCCTTCCAATTGTAATGTTATTTGAAATCTGGACTCATTTTGAGATGCCTATCCTTTATTTTAGAAATTGTTTCTCTAGTAAGCGCACAAGAGCACAACTTTATACAGTGTTGCAATACAGTAAGAGAGAATTAGTCATGCTAGTTCCTCTTAACCGAAATAATCTTGGCATGATGCAAAGGGTAAACAGCAGGGCACATTTCAAGAGGAAGCAAAGGGCCCAGTATGCTCTTCATTTCTGTTGGTTCTTTAGAAAATTCAGTTACAAAGTTATAATCAAGAATATGATGTTTTTATATATAGCATACCAACATTTGTTGGATTTTCATCTGTTCTTAATCTCCTATAGTAAGAGCTTGATGTGTTAAAAATACGCTAATGTAAAGCTACAATTAATTGCATTAGTATTTGAGGAATAAATTCAAATACTGGTCTCAGAAGTGTGTAATCCAGAGTAAGTCTAGTTGTAAATCAGGACATAAATATCTCAAACGTTAGTAGATAAATTATCAATTAACTACTAGAAAAAGATGGGTTTTTTTAAATGGAGGCCTTTAAAAAATATTCTTAGATATTGCCATATTTTAATTTTGTATCTTTATTCATTAGCAGTATTTCAGAATTGAGTCTGTAGATAAAAAAACAATACCAAAGGGCATAGAAATACAAATGTAAAAAAGTTACTAATTTATTTTTCTCAGTTGTGATTTTTGTTTTGAACTGCTCCTTTAAGGCTGCTCAGTGTATTTGCCAAGGGACCAACAACTCATATTTTACCCAAACAAACAAGTTATTTGTAATAGTAACTTGAATGCATGTTATGCTGAAAAGAATATGCACCTTGGATGGGTTAAAATAGACATTCTGCACAGTACCTGGTCTGCACAGAGAAAAGAATCTCTTTATGTTTTCAAAATTTTCATGTTTTTGTTCTGGGTGTTATGTGACTGATCAGGTGCAGGGTCCTGCACTGGGTCGGAACAATCCCCACTTATCAATACAGGCTGGGGGATGAGAAGATAGAGAACAGCCCCGCAGAGAAGGACTTGGGGGTGCTGGTGAGTGAGAAGCTGGACATGAGCAAACAGTGCAGTGACCAGCAGATCGAGAGAGGTGATTCTGCCACTTTGCTCTAGTGAGACGTCATCTGGAATACTGTGTCCAGTTCTGGAGCCCTCAACACAGAAAGGACATGGACCTGGTGGAGCGGGTCCAGAGGAGGGCCACGAGAATGATCAGGGGGCTGGAACACTTCTCCTACGAAGACAGGCTGAGGGAGCTGGGATTGTTCAGCCTGGAGAAGAGAAAGCTTTGGGGGGACCTAATAGTGACCTTCTAGTACCTAAAGGGAATTTACAAGAAGGCTGGAGAGGGCCTGTTTACAAAGGCCTGTAGTGAAAGGACAAGGGGCAATGGTTTTAAATTAGAGAAGAGTAGATTAAGATTTGACGTCGTCGTCGTGGCTAGGCTTCGTGAACGAAGATCCAGGGAGGGCTCCACCCACTCTCCTCATCAGTGCCTTTTCCAAGCGCGCTGATCAAAAGAGGATAGCGGATAGCACCCTTGAGCCTCCTTCTCCTAGGATGACTGCCAGAAGGCTAATGAGCTTATCCTTCCCATACAAGGATTATAGGAACATGGGTAACACTCCCCACGCTTTACCGTGGGCAATGAATTTAATGCTCCCTCTGCTGTCGGCACAGTTATCGCAACAGGGGCCACAGAAGACCCCAGGTGATTTTCAGACTGTGCCTGAGATTTAGATTAGATATTAGGAAAAAGTTCCTTACCATGAGGGTAGTGGAATACTGGAACAGGTTGCCCAGGAGTTAGTTGAGGCCCCATCCCTGGAGGCATTCAAGGTGAGGCTTGACAACGCTCTGAGCAACCTGATCTAGTTGGGGATGTCCCTGCTCACTGCAGGGGGGTTGGACTAGATGACCTCTAGAGGTCCCTTCCAACCCAAACCATTCTATGATTCTATGATTCATTCAAGTCATTGGAGAGAGTGAATATCATCTCCTTTTGGAAGATCATGTCTTCATCTCATCTTCACCTTGATAAAAAAGCCAGGAACAAAGTTGAACAAGCAATACAAGAACTAGAAGCTGCTACTGCTTTGGGCATGCCACATTGAGCAAAACTAGCAAAATCCTGTTTGATCTGGATGAAAAGGCTGGGAATCAGAAAGAAAAGTATATCAATACTAGTGTGCACAAGATCAAAATATTATCAGTCAGGAATGAGTTTACCACCACCCAGGAGCCAGACAAACTTGGTGCTTTCTGTTGTTTTGGGTTTTTTTCCCTCTGAAAACAGGATTTTCTGGGAAACCATCAATCTGAATAATGATAATTTTTCAGTCATATTTCAAGAGAGTTTTCTGTTTATATTGCTTTATGCTAAGTTTATGGTACATCTCCCTGAAGCAATAAAACTTACACTGTTGCATGTTTACGGAACTTGGCTGATTCATGATATGTTAAATAATTTGCTTTAGCCCTTTTGTTTAAAACAAAAACAGCTGCGGTGTTTGTTATCACAGCCTGTATCAACTGTCTCAACATGTGTTACATACAAGAGTAAGAAGACCTTGCTAGTCACCCTAGGATATAATGTATGTATAGACCTCTTTACTGAGAGCTGTTCTGCAGCATATCCATGCACGTTCTGTCACACAATAGTGTGGAATCATCATATCATCAGGGTGATTCTGGTACCTGTTTTATGAAACATTACTGAAGAAAAATGAGAGGAATGTACTGAAGAGAGATAGGGAGAATATGCTGAGGTATTTCCCTTTTTATCTCTAGTGAAATGAAGATTTGTGCAGGAAACCTGCACTGACATTCTCTAGGTTGCCTGCTGGAATATCCAGAAATACAATATGCTGCTACACCCAAGACCAGTTCTATGCATTTCTCAGGAAGTGTATGTGTCACTTTGGATCCCTTAATAACATGCCAAGCAGAGGATTTGTAGAGCATTTCCAATGATGTAGGAGTCTGTCAGACAGTCAAGGCAATCAGAATGCCTATCATTCACCACATGATTTTCTCACACACAAACAGATGAAACTAGAAAGCCTAAATATCTAAGGGATACTTTTTGATAAGTGACAAGGAATTGAGGTTTTGGAAATTTCAATTGGGAAAAAATCAGGAAAAGATATCTTTATCAGCTTAGCTAACTGAAAAGTCCAAGTATATTTACATGAGCTAGGATAGTACAATAATGCCAAAATTGAAGCTCTGTAGAGACAGCCCGCATTTATCCTTGGCTAGAACTGGGGTTGTGCTGTGTTGGCACAGAATGACTAACGTTCAACTCAAAAAGCTTTCTTCTTGGGTAAGAGTTTACAGAACAGGAACTCTTATTCTGTGAATTTCTCAGATGAGACCAGAAATGAACACATTTCTGAGAGCAGGCTCTTTTACCCTGACAACACTGGGTGGCATTGTGCCATATGTAACTTTATAAAGTAATAGAACATGTATAGAGATTTTTTTAAAGTTTGTCGTCTTCTGCCCTTCCAGTCATTAGATTGTAAAAGTACTGGGAGGAACTCACAGCTAATTTGGATACACAGACTTGTACAGTACTTTTAGCTCCTGACCACCCAGATGAACGTGCTATCTTTATTGCTACCTCTCAAAGGAAGTCTTCATGTCTTTTTGAACAATTATCTCCACTGTGAAGAAGTCCTGAGAAGAGCAAGGCTTGGTTGTCTTTTTAGACTTGTGTTTCAGCAGGGTGTGGAGGTTAGTGAGGTAGAAGAGAGGCTTTTGCACTTAGTCATAAGTGGTACTGGAGGCAACTAAAAACATTAGTATATACTGGCTGTGTGGGGGGATTCCATTACCAGCAAAGGAGAGACTCACAACTCAAGAATGGTTTCGGAGAAGTGCTGCAGTGGGAAATTCCATTCCCTCCTGAGCTCTGGACCTAGGGGCTTATTTCTCATTAGGGAACATGAAAGAAGAAGAAGAACTTTTTGTACAGAGAAAAAAAAAGATCTGTGTGTCAGATGACACAGCCAGACACAGATGTGACATTCTTGACAATGACTAAAATTTGTTTTCCTTTTAGTTATTTAGTATTTTATAGTATCTAGCAAGTAAACTTTAGCATGAAATGCTACTGAAGAGGCACATAAGCAAGTTCAGTGCAAACACCTATATTTAAGGAAATTAATTGAGTTAGTACCTAGAAAATATAAAAAGACTCCAGAAAGGAAATTAGATGGCTTACCTGTTTTTTACTGTTATCTCGTGGGATTACATCATGTAATTTTAACGTATGTTTCTCCTCTGTTGTATAGAGTACAACATAGTTGGTAGGACCCACCATGTATATCTAACAGGACTTGATATATTTGATTTTTCAGCACATAATGCATAGCAAGACAAAGAAAACCTTTTTCATCTTACTCTTTCAGTGTAAAAATACTGTTTAGCACACTGGCAGTGTGCTAAAAATAAACAGCTATTTAAGTTGTAAGCTGTTTTTATTAGGATGCTGTTTCTTAGGAAATGGTGCTTAAAAATGATTTTTAGTTAAAGAAGGAGGAAAGAATACTAACAAACTAGAGCTCTGATCCTGTAACATGCACTAGTTGCTTTATTTGTATTACTTGACTACATACAAAATTGGTAATTGCAAGAATATATGAAACTACATCTCCATCTCAAAAATATGTAAAATTCCATCACTCCATCACCAGTACACATGTAATGACATTGACATAAATAGAATTGCACAAAAATGTGTTGTTTATTATAATATTGTATTGGTTTAATTGGTTTGCTAGAGAGTGCTTGGAGCCATACTGAAAGTAGCTTAACTCCCCACAAAGTAGCAAAACATTTTAAATGCTCTGCCTTTTCTTCACAAGATCTTCAGAGCAGAAGCTTTCCTTATTCATGTCTGTACAGATTTGGTTTAGGAAAATTAAGCAGAATTATTTCCGCTGTCAATTTTAGGCCCTCAATTTGGAAGACTAAAATAGTGCTTTACTGTCAGTGACAGAAGGAAGGCACTTCTATGAGGCTATTCAGAGCATCCGTCAAAAGCCAAATCGCTGCTCCATTTTAGGCAGTCTGAATCACCTTACAGAAGATTCCCATCTTTGTCCATTAATAGATATTTAGGAATCCCACTTAACTGTATAGAAACTTAATGTAGCCGCATATAAATTTGATAGTACTATTAAAATATCTTTTTACAAGACCTATAAAGTATAGATATGTACTTCATAGGCATGAAATAATAAAAGCCACTGCATCATATTTACCCTACTGTATTTATTTGCAATTGAAGCTAATCTTGTAGATTCTCTTACTGCTCTCGTCCATATTTATGTTTAGATGGCTGAGAATATTAACATCTTATTTGCCTTTTTAAAATCCAATGTGACATTAATGATTCACTTTTCTACATAAACCGTTCTATGCCCCACCCTCTACCCAAAGAAAGAAGGGGAATTTGGAAACATAGGATTAGAAATTACTTTTTGAGTCACTCAGTCTGGTTCTGTTTTATAGGCAACCATGAAATCTCTTTTGTAAACTAATAAGGTGTCATCTTAAAGCCTGTGAGTTTGTTTACCCCATTACTTCTATTGTAAGCCTATTTTGGAACTTAGTTTCCTGAAGGCTGAAAATTTTCTTCTAAGTTACAATCTAAATGTGTTCATACCACCTCTATCTGCTTGTGTCTTGACTATCATTAGCCTTAATCTAAATAATATCTTACTTTATCTCTGAAGGGTTTCTCTAAGTAATGCCTGTCTAGGCAATTACATTTGTTCTTTTTCCTCAGAGGCCAATTATTTTACTCTACCCTTGCAAAGCATGCTTTTTATTGTTTTCATTGTCCTAGAAGCTCTTTGGATTGTCCTATCAGTAAAGTATAAATAATTGCCAATGGTACCAGGATTCAATAGATAAGAAGGGAAGCCAGACTTTTTTAATCTGTCTAAAAAAGCCAACAAAAAATTTACACTAGTCTTGCTTCAGTCCTTAGTTTGCGAGGGACAGATTTTAACAAGAGTGGCACATGTCATTTGTGTGATATTTTGAACTTTTAGAAGGAAATCTGCTATACAAAATGTATATAAATAATTTACTTCTTAGAGTGGGATCTCCAGGAGGAGAAAGCATTTGCAATAGAACTGAATGAATACCTTAATATAGCTCTGCTTATTGTACAATGTGCAAATGCTATATCACTTGACAGAGAACATCTTCCAAGAGTAGTATTTTTCTAGGCCAATAAGGACTATGCTGAAGTTCTGCTCCTACCTGGTTGATAGAAACCACCTTACTTGCCTTTACTGATAGCAGGTATGTAATGTTGGTGTATGTGAAGAACGATATTAGTTCCACATCAAAAGTTAAGTAGGTAACATAAGTTGTGTTATAGCTTCTATAGAATCGTGATTGTACAATCTTGTTTCATCAAGATTTTCAGTTCTGTTTAGCTTTAACTGAGATGTTACTATATATGTCTATGTATAGAACACTACAAGCTCAGAAGGAATTTAATGGAGTTGATGTTGACTTACAAGTTAATTAGACTCATAATATACAAACTAGGAAGAATGAGAGAGGGAATGCTGATAATAATGGATGAGAAGTTTTTTCATATCCACACCCACAAGTTTTGAAGATCTTTAAATGGATGAAATCAGAGCTACATCGGGACTTTACTTTTAAAAGTGGCAGTTGCTCTGGGTATTTCAGTTTTCTCTGTACTTGATTGGCAAATCCAAGTCTCTGGAGGTGCCCATTAGTGACTACATCAGTTATTCTTAGTGATGACTATTGCTGTGCATTAAGTCCTCGATATTTTGAGACGATCAGTTGAAATTGCATTTTAATTCCAACAGCTCCTAAAACCCTACAGTTTTTCTTTTGATTATTAAGTACTATTCCAGCCAATTTTCTTAATTCAATTTAACTTAGAGGCCTGGGTTTTAGTGGCAGAAGCTAAACTATAACACTCTGGCTGTTCCTACCATCGGTGAGATCATTTTCAGCACCTGAAGCCCTCTAACCCCTTTTCTTCTCTCCTTTGAGCACCTTGTCTTTGTACCCTGTCACTTGTCTCTCTATGTAATAATAGGACAAAAGGACATGACCTGAAGCTGCAACAAGGGAGGTTTAGGCTGGGCATTAGGAAGCACTTCCTCACGCAGAGGGTGATTGGGCGCTGGAATGAACTGCCCAGGGAGGTGGTGGAGTCGCCATCCCTGGAGGTGTTTACGAAGAGATTGGACATGGCACTTAGTGGCATGATTTAGCTGATGCCATATTGTTGGGTCATAGGCTGGACTTGGTGATCCTGGGGGTCTTTTCCAGCCTTGGTGATTCTGTGATTCTGTAATGCTAACAGAGCCAGCCCTGCCCCATGAAACAGTCCTGTCTCTCCATCATGGGTGGGTCTGTGCTTCAGAGATGCAGCAAGTGAAGTGTGGATTGATGGGAAACCAGGGCCAGCAAACAATGGAGTTAATTTCCTGCGCTCAAGCCTTTCACACGCAGATAGTTTTCAAACACATAGTGGAGAGGAGACAAGGGCAGCTTGGCAGAGCCATGCAGCTGGCTTGAAGCCCTGGCGTGAAACAAAATTCCCAGGGATTAGATTGAGACCTTTAATGTGAATGGTTAGAAGGTCTAAGGGCATCCTATCATATTTCAGAAAGGAAACTCTGATAAGTGTCACACAGGTCTAGCAGCACTGAACACAGTATTGCCTAAATACTTTTAGAAGCTGAATACCTAAGATAAAGAAGCTGTCTTCTGAAAATGTTTAAGTCTAAGGTATTCTCCCTAATTACTCATAATCATTTTAATTATGGAAAAACTTGAGTTTAAATTTGACATTAAATACATTGAACAGTTGGCTTTGAAAAATAAGTAGAAAAAGAGGAGTCATCATCACCAGACAATAAATAAATAATAAATTTACATGAATATATATATTTTTTTTTTTTTTACAAAACTACAAACCCAATCTGCTAAGTACCACAAGGTATATATCGCTCTCTTCACATTTTTCTTTTCATTCTCAGTCATGTAACAGACATTATCCTGGCACCACGGGGTTGAGTCTTGGTGAGTGACTTGAAGAGAGTGGGAAGGATTTTAATTTCTCAAAAAAGCAGCAAGTGGAAAGTGACATGGTAAAGATGACAGTTGACTGGAAAAAAAGCAGCTGCCTACTCTTTACCCAAATACATGTTTTTTCAAGCAGCTGTAACTGAAAATTTTGACACTAAAGGATGCAGCTTGATTTGCTTCATGTTGTATCATCACATCCAGCAGTATGAACAGCATACATCAACCATCAGATCTCCTTCACAGAGCGCGCAAAACATTTACAGGCTGCTCTGCATCAGACAAGCTGAACACAGTAGCTGTTGAAAGTCGAGGACCTCACAAAAATGTTCCTTTTGTTCTGCAATTAGCTTATGGTTTCTCAAGCAGGAAATCAGCTTCAGAGGTGGTGGTTTTTCTGCAGCTAACATAAGCAATGTAGGAATTGTTTGATGTTTGCAGGTTTATAAACAGATATTTTGTGCAGAGTCAATGGAGAAAGTTAAGTGTCTCTGCAGCTACCTTAAAATGTCTCATAAAGCTATAAATAAATGTATGTGGAAATTACTGAAATGAGAATTTCTTTACATCCCAATATTTTTTTTTTATTCTACATTTAGCTGTCTTGAAAGCTTTTTATGAGTTTGAGAGCAATTTATGAAAACTTGAAACCAAACGAAAGAAATAATATGCTTATGCAGTAATATGCTAACAACTGTTTCCTCTAAAACACGAATAAAGGAAGTTTTGCTTCTTTGAGGAGCACACAATGTAGGTTATTTAAAGAAGTATCTGACTGGTAAAGGGAACGCTATCTAATTTGAAAAGGGGAAGAGCAGTCCTGCAGTTGTGACACTAGAACTGGTGCCATTCCTGGCAAAATTTCCTCCAAGAGGAATTCATAGTTTGTTTCTAATGGAAATAACTCATTTTCACTTTTCCTTTCTGACAAAAATGGTTACAAATATCATCACAATCTGAAACATGCTGTAATGTTTTGTTTTGGATGGTTTTGTGTTTTTTTTCCATTGTTGCATTGTTTGGTTTTTTTTAGGAAACATGCGTTATAAACATTTACTCGGTAGAATAGAGTACTCACAAGATACTGAGTAAATCAAAATTGGATATAACGTGGGAAGCTAGGATGACATGTAGCACTTACACCTTGACAGCCTTTCACTGGAGGTGGCACAGCAAAAGAACTTGACACATCTTGACATCAGTGTGCATGCCTACAAGTGGAAAGCAGGTAATTTTTTTCAGATGCAGTAAGATTATACAATTGTCAGTAGTCATGAGACACACACACAAAAAAACAAACCAGAAGAACAGCATTTCCTAGATGATCTTATGTGTATTTTTAGGAAAAAAAGTAAGTAATTAAAATTAAAATAAATTTTAAAATAACATACAAATAACATATATGTAAAAATAGCTATATATACATAGAACTAGTTTGTCTAGAAGAGTAAAGCTCCAATATGGCAATTTGGAAAATTAAGATATTTGGAAATGTTGCGTTAAAAAGAGACCAAAATTCCAGAGATCACAAAGAATAGAGGAAATTTAAGAGCACAGCAGTAGGTTCTTATCTGCCTCTTTTGTTAGCAGTTTCAAGAAACCCTTTTATTCTTTTTTTATTCTGAGTTGCTGCCTTCTCTTAAGTTCTCATTCTTTGTGTATTTAGTCTCTTTCCGTTATCTTTTATGCTTTCTTTTAAAATAATTGAAAACAATAGATGAGCAGACAAGAAATTTCAAGTTTACTTTAATAGGATTTCTGATTATGTTAACATTAAATATGGTCAGTGTTCATTTATCTAAGGTGATGAGGAATAACACAGTTAAAATGTATATAACACAATGTTTAGGTAATAAAGCTAGAATGTATGATGAGATGTAATTAAGGAAAGATTAACTACTGAAAAATGCTTAGCTGTGAAGTGCAGAGTTTCAAGAGCCTGCAAGCTCATACAATGAGGTGTGCCACATACATGTGTGTCAGTGAGGGAAGATGCAGAACCATGGCGGTGCGGTGCTGCTCCCAAGTGACAAAACTCATCCCCTGAGGCTGGGTGACATAGGACCATACCAGACATACCTACATGGCAGAGATCCAATTCGCAGAGTCATACACAGAAAACTAACCAGAGCTTCTCCATGTTCACAACATGCTGAGTCTGTGAAATGGATTTAAATGCACCCACAAATCATAGAAAAGTATCTATATGTGTAAGAGGTTTCAGGGTTGTGGCTTTGTAGGTAGCAGGACTGTTCATAACCAACATTCACATATAACCCTTATGACAGTGAGATGTCAGTGCTATTTGCAAAGGTTACTGTAGTGAAAAATAGGAGTCATACATGTGACCTTACGACTGCTACCTGGAATAATGCTGCATGCTTGTGTCTAGTTGTCTGAAAAAGTTTGTCAGTAGACTATTGAGATCCAAAAATGAGTGATAAAGTTATACTGTGGTCTCTCAAAACTGTCACCAGTGTCTAAGTTGAGGTCTGTTTGGTTTTTTTTTTCCCTCCATCATATTCACTAACCAGTCGCAACTTGTGAAAATATACTTGATGCATTGGCTGAACTGTTTGAGCAAGCCTGTTTGAAGGTATTCTCCCTTTACTGATTTGCTCTTCAATATGAGCTAGGCTTAATGACCATTAGAATTCTTCATGTTTATTACGTTGTCGTCGTGGCTAGGCTTCGTGAACGAAGATCCAGGGAGGGCTCCATCCATGTTCCTCATCAGCGCCTTTTACAAGTGCACTGATAAAAAGAGGATAGCGGACAGCACCCTCAAGCTTGCGCAATGGATTTTTTTTTTTAGGTGAGACGCAGCATGCGCAGAGCTGGACCCACCCTTTAGTGTTAAGGTTCATCTGCCAGGGCCTAGCAAGCTTGGATGCTGGCAGCGAGGTTCTTAGGATGGAGGTTTAACCTCTTAGATGGAAGGCCATACAGGGCTAAACGAGCTTCATCTGCCCGGGTTTGGAATCAGAGTTGTCCTTCTCCTAGGATGACTGCCAGAAGGCTAATTAGCTCATCCTACCCATACAAGGATTATAGGAACATGGGTATCACTCCCCATACTTTACCATGGGCAATGAGTTTAATGCTCCCTCTGCTGTCGGCACAGTTATCGCACCAGGGGCCACAGGAGACCCCAAGTGATTTTCAGACTGTGCCTGATGTTTATTACAAAGACAACAGAAATGTATGTCTAAGTCACACAGTACCATTGTTTGTACCTATTGAGGATTACTGATGCTTTATGAAAAAAGAGGAAGCATAGGTCAGTGGGTGGTTAATGGGACTGAATTTCAAGAGACTTGGATTCTATATTTATCTTAGCCATTGACCTTCCTAGACAAGCCATATCATCAATCTATGTCTCTTCATCTTAATACTATATGCTGCCTTATTTATTTGGATTTCAAGATTTTTCTAACAGGTCTTGTATCCTACTGGATTTATGTAGCATCTACCACAGGGAGGCTAAAATGCTAGCTAAGTCCATCGGGTACATTCGTAATATAAATGTGTAAAAGGAAAGGGAAGGGGGGAAAACAGAAGTAATAAAAATAACAGTGAATATTCCTGTTGAAGTACAGTTTTCTTTTCTATTCGAGGAGGGAAAAAAGGGAATTTCTATAAAGAGATTAGATTAAAGCAACTCCAAAAGTGAAAATAATGGAAAAAGAATTAAGCAGATATGTTAACTAAGCACACAAAATTATTATCTACTGTCCTTTAAACATTCAGTAGACAGAGAGCCTTTTACAGATGGAGGTTAAGAGGAGCCCAGGAAAAGACAGCTGGAGAAAGACAGAGTTAGAAACAGGGAGCGGATTTCCCATCCCCAGCACTGGGGTATCATAGCAGCCCCACAACGAACAACTGTGTAACTGATGAGTGTAGGATGACTAAGCGGAAAACTGAGGAAGGAAAGCCTATTTGTTTAAAACCACTCACCAGGTTGTTGTTCCGAGTCCAGAGTACACTTTGATTACAGATATGCACAGTAGAACCCTCCAGTGACACGCACATCACTATGCAGTCTATGAAACTAAATAACAGTGACATTATGAATATTATCTACAGGTTTTATTTCTTCGAGCATTCTCACTGTTGGTGTGTTAAAACAGCTTATTTCAGCCTCACATGAAAACCCCGTTCCATAAAAGAAAGAGAATGGGGTTAAAAGTCAGGAATCAGTGGCTTCTGTTCTCTGCTGTATTCCAGTAGAGTTTACTTTAAATTGGCAAATGAAATCCAGTTCCTGCTTATTTTTGTCCAACCTCAACTCTGGCCCTAGATGCAGCAGCCCAACCCTCAAGCATGCACTGGGTTCCTAGAACTGCATCCATTCTATTGCAAAATGATCTAGTGATCATTGTACCTAGCAACACGTCACATTCATAAATTGGTTAAATTACAAGGGTATTGTGAAAGCAGTTTCAGACAACTGATGTGTAGTGATGAAAAATACTTCTATAACATTGAAATTCTTTAGCACCTTCCAAGCATTCCCAAACCAAAGGACACTAACTGTGTAGGCATAGCTTTAAGCTTAAAAACCTTTTTATACAAGGAATTAAGTCTTCATCAAGAAAATAACTGCTGAAATCTTAATATCTTTCAATGACAGCCACATCTGAAGAGCAATTTTATAGCATAATGATCCTTGTTGCATAATTTGGACATGCTCATTTTAATTTGCAATAGAGTTTTCTTTACCATCTCTCCTTCCCACATTGACTGAAAGGGAGAGATCAAAAGTCAGGAGAGAAAACATAAAGATTTGGGCCTGAAGTTAAACTTCTAATGATTTCAGAACAGCTCCTAGTTCAGACATGCTATGGCATACCTGATTAAAGCCTTTGGTGCCTCATACAAGACTTGGGCAGCTGCATTCCACCTGAGATCTCACTGTAGGCACAAGTCCAAAATAGCAGCTTTAAAAACCTTCTACCCAGGACTGGAAGTATCTAAACTTCCTGCTCTCTGATTTTTGTATTCCCAAGGCATCTAGAACATGTTGTTGTTGTTGTTGTTGAACTTGGTGATCTGGGGGATCCTTTCCCACCATGAGTATTCTGTGATTTTGTGTGTGAATCCTCCCAGAAGAAGAGGCATTTTTTCCCTTTTCCTTTACCAAAGGTAGTCTGCAATCCAGAAGTTAGTTCCTTAGTCTAAACCTTCCTCCAGTAACGATCTGACAGGTTTCCTCAAATCAGGCCTACAAGACTGGGTAGACTATAAAATAGTTTCAGATTCTTGCTTTATTATCGGTGTATGCCTCTTCAGAGAAGAAAGCTGTACTGGGTTTTGTCCTAGCTTGAGTTGGAACAGAATGAATTCTGTTCAGTGACTTTAATTTTTTACTTTTTTCCAATTAATTGCACATTCTGAAGTTAACAATGTGTTTTCACAGGCAGTGTCTGCTTCTAGTAGTGATAATGCCTGAAGTTTCTAGTTAGTACCGAGGATTGGTATGCAGAACAAAGTCACTGCTTGATCTTGTGTACAACATTGAGGGGTGCAGAGTAAAAGACTGCACCTGTGGGGAGGAATGGACAAGAATGGTGACCCTAAAATGACCAAATAGGTATTCCATTCCATATGGGTCATATTCAGTGTAAAGCTGAGGGATTAAGAGCATCAAGATCTCTTTCTCTTCTTCAATGGCTGGTGTCCAAGGAGGACTCTGTCCATTTATGTATTCCTGAATACAGTTCCAGAATCCAACTCCTGAATTTGATTGTCTGCTGCACTGGCTGGTTTGTTTTTTTTTTCTATCTACTCTAAGCTACTATTCATAGAACTACTAGAACTTCAAAGTTTTTTTTCTAGTGTTGTTAAACAAAAGCACAATTTCCAGGACAGTGGCTTGAATTCTGAGAATCATTCCTGGGCTTTTGGATGTATTTACACACTGGCTTCTCCCCTGGATTCCCAATTGTCATACACACTCTTTCTAATCTTACTTTCATACTTCAGAAACACTTTAAATCCTCGTCCTTGGTATTTTCTTGAACTAAAATTAGTTTTCATCAAGCTAGTCACTGAGGTAGGAGATATAGTTAACCTTAAATATCAAAGGTATTCAGTGTACCCAGACTGTTTTGCTTCTGACATAGTTCTGAATGGTTGCAAGTAGGGACACCACTGCATGAGACTGATCCCCTCCAACATTTTCAGTCTTGGGCCAAATTGTTTACTGAAGACAAGACAAACCAGTGGAGGGAGTGGGAGTTGGAAAAGGGACATAACTCGTGTAAATGCAGGCTGGGCAGCATGGAGAGATGACAACCGAGAATTGGAGTAAATAATTCCTCATGAAGAGAAAAAGCCATAAAGTCATAAGATGTTCAGAATAAACTGTACTAGTAGTCGGACTCTGAGGACACCAATGCATAAACTGTCCTTCATGCAGCTGCTTTTCAGTTTCTCCTAGATGGTAAGGTCTGGCTTTCTGTCCTCCTCATCATCTTCCTTTTTCATGATGTGCCTTTATGATCTTGCTGCCTTCGGCTTGTTTGGTCGAAGAAGTAAGGCAAAACCAGCCTTCATATTGCTAGAACGAGGGACTTAACACTCTTTCCCACCAAGTTCTGAGTTTGTTCAGGGAGGGGTATCTGGGAGTAAGGTCTGTTTTACATACCCCTTAAGATGTTACTCTGCTTCTTGAAGTAGCTTGTTTCTGCTTCCTCTGGCTGAGTTACGCTTGGTCTGACAACTAACTGTTCTGAGTGGCTACTGAAATGAGACTATTAGTAAACATTTTACTTTTTGTAAAGGTCTCATTTCTGGAATAGCTTTCAAAATTCACAAAATGCCACACTAAATGTAGGTGCTCATATTTGGGGTTTTCTCCCCAAATGTAAACATATAGGATACATATGGATAGTGGAAAAGAGTGTCTGTGCGTGTGTGTGTGTGTGTGTGTGAAGTACGTTTCTGTATTATATGCTGCATACAAAAAGGAGTGTAAGCCTGGCCCTCCTGATGACAAAACAGTCATGCCACTTACTTCATTCAGGACAGGATTTAGCTCATACCCTCTGAAAATTGGAATTATTTAAAAATGCATGTCTATTCTTAGACAGTTGGGGAGGGAAGGAAAAGTAGACAAATAGGTGTTTATTTCTTCATAGTTTTGAAAGAGTGTGATAGATAGGATTTGGCATGCTACAAAATCCAAAACTAGATGCCTAGTTCTCATTTGAAAACTATTTTTTCTGCTCCAGTCATTAACTGTAAATAAAGCATATATATACTAAAATAGTCACCTAAAAGATATTAAAATATTTGATAAATATTTTTGACAAAATTACTAAATAATACTGTGGCTTTAAATATCTTCTGCATGATGTTAAAAGATCTTTTAAGAAAAAAAATACAGCACATACTATCATCATGTGTTTTTTCTTACGTAAATACTGAACAAAAAATACTTGACATGAAAAGTTTTGACAGATTTATCATATCACAGCTCCCTCTTGTGTAATTCATTATTACTACAAAAAACTAAGTTGGATAGAGATTGATTACACTCTAAGATACCTATTTATTTTATTCCTTTTCTCATCAGTGATAATTATACGTACAGTAAGGCTGCACTAAAACTACATTTAGAGGAATATTGCTTTGGCTTAATGACATGATTTTGTTGCCCATAATAAAAAAAATGGGATCTTACATAAGAAAATACGTATCTAATCTGCTATTTATTATTCCCACTAGGTCTTTTTTCCATATAACTTTCTAGAGTTTCTTTCTGTTTATACTTTGATGACTTTTGGAAAACTAGCTATTCTTTACTTTTATTCTCTAGTTTTTATGTCCATATTTGTTCAGAGCACCATAATATCATTCTCTATCTAAGCTTTGGGGTATTCTCCCTCTTAGTGAAGCAAGCCTCAATTTACAACTAATATCAGAATACGTATAAAGAAAAAGCTTGAAAGCTTAATTTTGCTACAGTGGTTGTTTCTGACTTTACACAGTAAGGCTACATTTCATGAATTTGACTGTTATGTACACTTCAAGAGTTACCTTTGGAACAGAAATTTTAAATAAATAAACAAAAAATGCAGTTCTTCCTATACAGTTCTTCCAGCACAATGCAAACCCCCAAATGACCCTCCTGGACAAGGTGTCTGAGAACATAGTACAGAAAAGGTAAGCCAATTCATGTTTATAATGTACGAACCAACCTAATACTAATGGTTTAACTGCCACTGAAATTTGGAGTGAATAGTAGTTTTCTCCACAAAAAAATGATCAATTACCTTCAATGAATCTGCACAGACTAAAGGTAATAGAAGAAAAAAGTAACATCACTGCCTAAAGCAGACATAAAAACCCTACTTTTCTGTCCCCAAAAGGCACCACCACAATCAAGTAAGGTTGACATTGTCTATTCATTCCTTCTCAAAGAACTCGGTTTATTCACAAAACTGGGTTTAACCTGAAATTTATTTTCAAACAAACAAAAAAAAATCCACTTACTCTTAAGTAAACAACCAACCAACCAACCCCGACTGGTAACCCTGGCCTGAACCTTACTGGGAGTGATGAGAAGTAAGGTAGTTTCAGTGCGTGAGGACCCTTCTGCTTGCCGGGCCTGTTGCTCTATCCCAGCTGCCAGCTCCCAGAGAGCAGGCAGCCACCCCGCACTATCAACCTCTCTCCGACACCATCCAACAACCACCCCCAGCTGTCTCTGAGAGACACTAACCTCCCACCTGCCCCTCCGCAGTCCCTTAAAAAGTATACCCGCCACTACACCGCCCCATTGGCGGGGGCCTTTTAGGAGAGTGTTTAGGTAGCCTTAGCGATCGCCCGAAAGCGGCTCTTGCGGCCTCGGCAGATTGACAGCGGCTCGAGAGGCGATGCCGGGGCAGCCCCGGGTGGCTATTGGGGCCTGATTTCGAACGCTAAATGGCCCAATCAGGGGCACGGGCGGGGTAGGGCGCTGGGTTTGAGCCAGGAGACAAACAGCGGTGTGTGACCGGAGCTGAGCCAGGACGCGGTTGGACAGGGCTGGGCCGGGCCTGGCGTAGGGAGGTCGCGGTGGCGCTGAGTGGGGGCTGAGGAACGAGAGATCGTTGAGGCGGCAGGCGCTGGGATGGCGGAGCAGAGACGAAGGCTGGTGCGGTTGGCGGTGCTGGAGGAGCTCCGGAACTCCTATGGGATTAAGGTGAAGACCAGGAGCTGCATAGCGGCGGCCAAGCCACCAGGATCGACGGCCGCGGAGGTAAGTGGGGAGGTGACACTGCTCACAAAGGACACCCGCTCGCCAGGCCGGGTAATGGCGGCGCAGGGCGCTCTGCCGCGGCAGGGTGGGGGGAGTGCGGCCATCACAAGCATGCAGGGGCTGGTAGCTGGTTTCCTGTCTCCGGTGGCCACCGATTCTGGCCTGTTGCTTCTGCTAGCCTATGACAGGGCACAACCTACCCTAGTAGGGAAACATCTTAATCCCTGTACTGGAAAATCAGTTTTTCCCCCTTTTTCCTGAGTGAGCAAGTGCTCCAGACGGTCGTCAGGATAGACATGCAGGGATTTATTGAGATAATGGCCTGGTGGTGCAGGATTACCCCGGCCCCTCCGCGTTTAGGGCCTGAGGCAGACTAGATGGTGAACGGGATGTGTTCCTCTTTTTGTTAGTGTAGTTGGTAGTTTCTCAAACACGCATGTTTGGCCTTGGTCTGTGCAAGAACTTTTTACATGTTACTATGCTTAATGTCACTCATTGTAGAATTGAAGTCTTAGTCACTGTTTTATTCCTTGGAATACAGAGATTGCTACTGTTTCGTTTCTGAAATCTTTGTCTTTAATTTGATTCCTTACATTTTTTGTTTGAAGAGCTTTATTTGCATGGTTTCTTAGTGTAAGAGATGACTATGGATATTTTGGTACAGACAGATCTGGCCTTGATTTGCCTGTGCTCTGAGGAGTGAAATATGTCCTTGTGTCTTTAATGCCTATTTTGCATTCGTTTAAGGAAAAAAAATGTGTTTTCTATCTCAGGATTTGTTTAAACCGAAAATATAATGGATTCCAGTTGATACAGCAATGAAATCCATTTCAGAATACTGATCTGCTAGACTCTGATTTATAAAGCATGAACCACTATCAAGTTCTAAGCAAGATCCCAGTGGAACTAATATGGCACAGAACTCAGCATTCTCAGAATGAGCCTTCTGTAAGGCTGAGAAGATATTACAAAACGCTGCAGTAACCCTTGGTCTATGTTACTTGCAAAAACACATGCTTGGGTTGGGTTGTTTGGAAAGGGACAGAGCAAGAGTGAAGTTAGAATTAATCCCTTTCCCTATATCAATAACAAGTATATGATTCTAGACTTATATTTTTTCTCTTTTACAAGGAGAGAGAAGAACTGTGAATAACATGTATGTCATAATAAAAGATGTCTATCCAGCTGTCAGTAGTGCTTAAATTTTTTTTATATAAGGAAGAAAAAGTACATTTAAATAGCTGAACAAGGTAGGAAAATATATAGAATAATATTTGTTTTGTAAGGGAGCATTCTATTTCTATTTTAAGGGAACAGACATAACTTTAAGAACTTAAATCACAACTTCTGATTTTTCAACCAAAGCCTAGTAAAGTGAGATCATCAGGAATTTTAAATGTTGACTTACACATCACTGGAATTCTCTATTACATAATTGTGTAAATGCAGAAAAACATTGCATCTTGGAGTTAATTTTCTCTTTGTGCTTTCAGTAACAACCTGGAATACAATGACTAGCTTATGCTGGTGATCTGCTGTTATCATGTTATGCTTGTTTTTTGTAGGACAGATAGGCCCAGGGTGGCTAAGGAGTTAGTTATTGATTAACTATTTTCCCAACATGGTCAGCACTTTGAAGTTCAGGTATAAATGACCAAGTGTTTACATTCATCTCTGGTAACAAGTGGGCATGATTCCAATCCCCTTCTGGTTGGGGGAGGAGCTTGGCTTGCACATTCTGTAAATATAAACAGAAAAGAGGTGGGGCAAAGAAATGAAAGTACAAGTTGTTATATTGAAATGTAGGCTTTAATAACTGACACAACTGTGCAGTAACTTCAGTTAAACATTTAAAAATGAACATTGTAGGTGAACATCAGTAGTAAAGACTGAATAAAGTGCTTATTTTCTAATATGTAACAAATGATGTCTTGCTATAAGGCAATAGAGTTATAACAGTTTCTTAAATAAAATGCCAAGTATGACAGTTTGGAATAGTTTTCCAGACTACTCTGTGGAGTTTAATCCTTCCTGAAACAGCAGTCTTGAGTGCCTCAGGTTAAGAAAAAAATTACATTAAAAAACCAGCTAAACAAAAAACCCAAACCCATGTTATTTCAAATATGTTATGTTGATTTTTAAGAAAAATAAGATCTAGTCAATTTGAAAAGATAAGGTGGGATTCCAGAACAGTCTGTTTTACTGATTTGAGGGTCTTATAGGAAAACTGACTCCTTGTAAAATAAAGTGCAAAACACACTGCAGAAAACCTTTCTATTCTTTCAAGGTAATCTAGGATGTTACATGTAGCTAGCATCAACATAGGCTAAGTTATCTAGAGATGATAGTGTTTTCCTGACAATGCCTCTTATCTGTCTTATCTGAAAGACTTTGTTCTTTATCTTAACTACCCTTCTGTTTGTACTTTGTGGAATGTGTGCTTTTCTGTGATATGTGGTTGGTAATCCTATCAACCTTTGAATAACATTAATTTAATTTTGTATTTTAGGGTAAAATCTTTGGAGTATCTTTTCATGCATTGCCACAATCACTAGTGCCAGAATATGGTTATATTCCGAGGTAAATTAACATTGCATATTTAGATTTAATACTTACTTTACTCTCTGTATAGTATTGAACTGCTATCAGAAGAAAGAACATATTTATTCCAGGCCTGGTAAATTTTATGGGGAATATAAGAGTAATTTCAGCTGGGGAAGGAGGGATGCAGAAGTTAAATGTGGAATTTGGAGCTTCAACTATCATTCAGTTGAATTTTGTTATACCTCTTGTCATTGGGGAAAACTATCCTATGTATTAAGTTTTATCTATTTATCATGAAATAGTTTTTCTGAGAAAATAAGCTGTATTCTGAGTGTCAGAAGCATGTTACTGTTCTTTCCTCAGCTTTCTTGTTGATGCTTGTGAATATTTGAAAGAACATGTTCATACTGAGGGACTCTTCCGAAAGTCTGGATCTCTTGTTCGTTTAAAAGCTTTAAAGGTATTCTCCAAAGCCTTTTTTTTTCTTTTTTTTTAAATAAGCTACATTTCACTTGATCATCTGCATGGTTTAGGTTTTGGACACTTTTCAATCATATTTGAGTTTTAATATTGAAAGCAGACTAGTAACATTACCTGCTTTAAAAATGAGAGGAGGTCTAGTCCAGAAACTGGTGAATGTCACCTTTTTTTTTTTTAATTTTTCTGGGAAATTTTTCAGCTTTCCAGGTGGTGAGAATGTACTTGTGACTGAACACACTTATTAGCAGTTACTTACACTGGATACTGTGAGGATATTTGCTTAGAAATGTTCTCTCAGAACGATGCAGGCATGGGAAACTTGTGACTTAACACATGTGGTCTGACAAAACCATCTGTGTCTCTCTGTAGATACTGTAGTTAAGTAAAACATGACAAAGCTGAAACTAAAAATGGGAAAGATGTGACTGACTTTTTTTTTATATGGGCTAGAGAATTAATGTCTAAACTTAGAGATCTGATGGTATGTTGAAGACTTAAAATCATGTTTCTTATGAACAATTTCAGAGTAAACTGGATCAAGGTGAAAACTGCCTCTCGGCTGCACTACCATGTGATGTTGCAGGGCTGCTTAAACAGTTCTTTAGAGAGCTGCCAGAACCCATCCTTTCATCTCACCTGCAGGAAGGCCTTCTCAAAGCTCAGCAGCTAGGAAGTGAGAAGAAAACTGCAACTATATTGCTGTCCTGTTTGATGGGACACAAAACAATTGATACTTTGAGATACTTTTTCAACTTTCTGAGAACTGTGTCCCTGAGGTCAGTGTAAAGAGTGTTAGTAAATTCCTTTAACTTCTCTTTCCAGCCAACTGCTGTAACTTTCTGCGACTGGTTTGTGGCTTAAACTTTCTTACCTGCAGTCACTCACTAGAATTCAGTCATGGTCTTTTCTTTCATAAATCCAAAGTATTTTCTTTATGAAATCTTATTTTGCTGGAGACTTGTCTTTTTTCCTTTCTTTCATAGCTGTGTTACTCATTCGTCTTTGGAAAGTAAAAGGAATGACTGATAAAATTAACTTAATCTAACTGATGCCTTCTATTCCTCAAAACTGGCTGGTGTCTGTAACCTCTTGATTGCAAATAACATAGTCATGTGGTTACCTAGCCTGAGATGCATAAGTCTACACATTATTCTTGGTATGTGAGCAATCAAGTGAATGACCTTGTATTTTTTTACAACTGCGTATGTGTTATTTGTTCTTTTCTCTCTCCACTGCCGATGTACTGATAATTTATGTAAAAATATCTGTTTTATTAAGATCCAGTGAAAACAGAATGGATAGCAGTAATCTGGCAGTGATTTTTGCTCCTAACCTCTTGCACTTGAATGAAAAGATGTCAGCCAGTACAGAAAAAAACATTTGCTTGCAAGTCACTGTTGTGCAAACTCTTATTGACCATGCAGCAGAAATTGGTAAGATGATAAATGTTAATCAAAATGTCTTGCTGCATGTATCTGTATAGAGCTGTTCTTTTCAACCTCTTAAACAATTTCAAAAAATATTTCTCAACTAATTCAGGACAAGTACCAGAATTTATCTTGGAAAAGATTCCTGCAATGTTAGGTGTTGATGGCTGTCAATCTACGCCCTCACTGTGGGCTCATGAAGACAGCGAAAATGAATCTCCTAGTGAACCTAAGAAGAGAAGGCACCAAAGTGCTGGAGGTAGGTATGGTGTGTGAAAGTTTTGGCAACTAAAATAGAGTTATTCTGAGGCTTTCAGGTATGCTGATCCTAAGCACTTGTTGCTTCTACAAGTGGAATAGATGCCTGTGAAATTTGTTGGGTTTGATTTTCAAAATTTTTATAAGACTTAGTAATCGCATCACTTTATTGTATATTTACTATGAGTTTGTTTATTCTGGTGTATCTCCTGTCTACCAAGGAAGCTATTCTGCTTGTGTTCAGATTTGTGAAACTAGATTAAATTTCCAGCTTTTTGTTGAGTCAATTTCAGATCCTGTTGCAGAACACTGGTAAATATTGGAGGTTTTTGCTAGTTCTGAAATTATACATGGACATCCATGCTTTAAATCAGGTTATGAGAAGGCAAGAAAATAGTGTGTGTGTTTTGAATTAGAGTAACTAATTTGTGTATTATTGGATACCTTGTGCTCTGATGTTATAGAACTGGGTTTGTGGTTTTTTCAGTTTAGCTATTCAATAGAGGGTTGGGACTTTTGCCAAATATGTACAATCAAATGGTATGTTCTCTGCTCTTCTGCATTCTCTTTGAGGAAGTACTATGGAATACATATAATTGACCTGATACAAATTCAGCGTTACAGTGGATTTGAATGTATTGCTATAAAAATGTTTAGCTCATGTACATGGAGAATTAAAACTGAGAGCAATTGAAATTAAGGCTTTGTTATTGTACATGTTTAGCCAAGGCTTGGGATTTTTTGTGTAATATATGCACTCCCTTCTTCAGAGCAGAAGAAAAGTGATAAATGTTTGTGAATGTTAAAATTGTGAGGAGAAGCAGTTAAAATTTGTTAATTCTGTAGAACAGGTTCTGGTTGTAGGCAGCTTCTAATATTTCTCCAGATGTAGTAATACTATATTTTACTATATTTTATCCATTTCCAAAGAATGAGTTTTAAAAAATGCCTGATATCTACCAGACACTATAAAAAGTTCTGCAGGCTTGTAGTTTGCTAAGCTTTACTGAGAACATATGGAAGTACAACTGTATGTTGCAGTAGCACTTAATAAAAATACTTCCATTTTACGCTTTTAAAAGCAGGAAAACCAGTAGAACTTCATGCATATAGTCTGTTTGGTTAAGTTTTGCCTTAAAAAAAACCCAACAAAACAAAAAAAACCCACCCTAAACCAAAACCACATAGTTAACAGAAAAGTTATATATTATTTCTTTGCAAAACCAAAATTTCATACTTCTGTTTGGGCCAAACTTCAAAGCTCTAAGAGCTTTTCAGGTTCAAAATGACTGTCCAGTAAAAGTGAGAAAGTAGTCTGTGAGACTTCCTGTAAGAAAGACTCAATGGATACTGTCTAGGTTTGCCTACCAGAAATCAAAAGGCATGTAATTTTATAATGACCAGTAGAATATTCTACAAGAAACTTCTCTTGTCAGTGCATGATTTTTTTTAATTTTTTTCAAGAAAAATAAACTTTTAGCTATTGTGAAAGCCATAAAAGCTATGTTAGTGAGAAGATCTTTACATAACCACTTAAACTGATCTGCTTTACTTCTCTCTGAGACAATACAAGTTAAACTTGAGTTGAAAATAGTGCAAGACAAGATTCATATTTAAATGTCATTGCTTGGTGTGTCTTGCATTTCAGATATTGTTAGTGGAGCGTTGAATAAAATTAAATCTAGCAGAACACCCTCCACTACACCTCAGCAAGGCAGAAGCGGTAGGTATTGGTGTGCATTTACTAAATAAAGCCCATACAGTATCTTCTGGATTTGTCAACTATATTCCACAATTTAACTGAAGAACTAGAGCTTAATTGAATTACCTTTAAATTGTTTAAAACTTTGAATATAGATACATATTTATTGACTATACTGTATCCTCTGTAGTTCTTAGAGCAGCTTCAGTCACTGCAGCAGTGGGCTGTCTGTTTCTAGGATTACACAACTGGACTTGTGCTTTTTATGTAATGCACACTAAGGCTTCAGTGCAGTAGTGCAGCATTTTCTTGGGAATGAATCTGCCAGGACTGAAATTCTTTCACTCTTACTCGCTCTTAAACATGCAGAAGATGACTATGCTTTTTTCTCACCCCCTGCCCTCCTAATGCCTATATTATTTTATTAACATGTGGGTTTGGATTTTCCTTTCTGGTACTCTAGTTTGCAAAATAAAAAGCCCTAAGCTATACTGATGCTTTGCCTGTTCAAAATGCATGCACTTTGGCTAAGCTTTTACAACAATTTTCTTTCAGAGTTTAAGAAAACCAAAACAACTGTTTATATGTTAAACACTCAACCTTTTAAGGTATTATTGCACATCTTGTTTTCTTAATTTCAGCGCTTTCATTAGTGACTCCGGTGGTTCTTACTCCAAGTACCAAGCGTAAACTTCCAACTGATTGCTCTCAGGGCTTGTCCAGCAAAAAGAGACGATCTTTTAAGCACGGTTTTGCTTTGGAGTTTTTACAAAGTAACATTTTTAACAGCAGCTCAACACCAGCATCAGGTACAGAAAATAAGGAAACAAATCTGTGCTGTTTAAAACTATTCTTTATTGTATTAAGTCTTTATCCGGAAAAATAAAAATCTTTTAAGAGCATGTAAATATGATTTTGTTCCTGTAGTTCAGTTTGAAGGAAGCCCATGTGTGTCTCTTGAGTCATCACAAATTTCACTGTCTCCTTCGACTGGCGGTGAAAATAATCTGCCTAGTACAGGGAACAGAAGAAGTAAAAGACATGCAAGCAAGAAATTATACAGGTAATCTGCTGTAACTCTCTAAAACTGAACATAAATTGACTAATGACGTATTAAATCTCAATCTATCATTAAAGTGATCTCTTTTTGATGTTCAAAGCATACCAAATTTTTCTAGTAATCATAAAACCACCAGATCTTCTAATGTGGCAAAATGGAGCTCAAAACAAAGTAAGGTCTGGTATAGTAGCCTGTTGTGCCTATTAAAAAAGCTTGGCAAGAAGGCAAAAGAAGAATTGAAACTAGAAGAAATATGCATAAATGAATGTCAGAATGTTTTCACTGCCCTCCTAAAGAGGTTGTGTCATATATTCCCCTCTGTCCTCCCAGGATTGAATCAGGAAAGACAGGTTGTTTTTCTCCAAGGGTTAGCCGGAAAGAAATGGTTCGGAGGTCATTACGCCTGAAGTTTGGTTTGGGGAAAAGCAACAGAGAACTGGTAAGTATTCTGCTTTTAATTCAATCTTCTTGACTCTGGAAATTTTAATCCTAAATTTTGGGTGCTGCTTTTCAGTAGCAGGAAGGGTTTATTTGGTAATGGAGGGATCATAGCATAACTGGGCCTGCTATCAATTACAAGAAGCCGTAGGTTTATTTTCATAGCAGTAACTTATCAGCTTGTACTGAGTTTGGCTGAGACGGGGCAAGAGGCTGCCGGAGGGGACAAACGGGACAGTTGACTTGAATTGACCTACCATGGTTGTCATGCTCTGGGATGGTGGGGGGAGATTTGTTGAAGCAGCTATTGCTCAGGGGTTGACCGGGCATTGTTCTGCTTATCATGAGTGCTTGTTCTTGAATCACTTGTTGGATTGGGGTTCCTAACCCCACTTTTACCTTTCCAGTTCTTTTCCTTATCCTGCTGGGGAGTAGGGGGAGAGAGCAAGAGGCTGGATGGGAGCTTACCTGCCAGCTGGAGTCAGTTTACCACACTTGTGATATGTAGACATCCTAGTTCCTGAAATTCTAGTATTACAGAGCCTATGCACAGAATCACTATGTTGATAGTGTAGTTAAGCCTACTCTACTGCAGGTGGCTTGTTCCCTACTTAGATCTACAGAGAACTGAGGGAAGATTGAAGTATGGCCAGGAAAACACTGCTATGACTTTTTTTGTGTAGTCATTCCCTAGAGGTTCCTCTGTAAATGAGATTCTAAAGTATAAGTTTATATGAAAGTAATTAACATCTTCACCCTTTTTTTTTTTCAAGAATATTTTATCAGGATGTGCATTTGTTAATAAATCTGAAAATATTGGAAGGCGTCTGGCATGTCAACAAGTTATGGAAAGCAAAACTGAATGTGCAAAAAGAGATGTACTCTTCAGCCCATACATCAGTGAAAAATTCTCTGAGAAAGGTAAGTATCTAGCAGAATATATTAGATGGGGAAAACTTCTTTGCTTTTGTAAAGCAGAACTAACTTTATGGATACATATATAAAAGCAATTGGATTAAAAGTGCTTCTAGCTTGTAGGACTAAAATTACTTGAATGTCAGTGGCTCCTGGTTTAGGATAGGCTTGTTATGGTTCTAATGTATTTTAGTAGTTCTTTTGCTAAGCAAGATGAGATATGTGATTTCAGTTCTTAATATTTTGACCTTTTTTCATATCTCTGAAACTTAAGGGAGTAATTGCATCTCTTAAATTCAGTTCCACTTCAATAATGAGTTTTTTAAACAAGAATTTTTCTTATAATATCGTTAAAATTGCAAGGTATTATTCTTAAACACTGGTATTTCTTTTAAGGTTCAAAGACAGTGAACAAGTCAGAAGAAAACTTGCAAACTCTAAAACGTCATGATAAAGCAGTTCACCAAAAGTCGTGGACTAGTTCTACTGTTACAGATTCTCAGACGATCAGCAGGAATGAGGGAATTCTGCCAGGACACCTTGAAACAGGAATCAGTTCTTCAGAATCTCTTTTGATACCTGGAAAGCCACCAGTCATTGCACATGAATTCAAATCCACAGCTATACTGCAACAAGACAGCAGCTTAGAACTTTTGCTTTGTGAGGAGGAAAGTAATTCGACTGCAGAAACATTAATGAAAGTTAAGGAAGCCTTCTTTGCATCTGGAAGTAATCTTCACAGTTTGATAGGTGATACAAAATCTTCTGTCTCAAATGTAGCAGGTGAAACACGAAATGAAACTCTATGTCTCCCAGGGTTCAGTCTGGAGAAAGAACTGTTAGCTGAAGAAGTTTCTGAAAATCAAGCAAATACAAACTCCAGAGAGCTGTTGCACCAGTTTAATCAGTCTTATGCTGTTGATAAACAGCAATCAAAAAAAGATGAAATTAAAGTTTTGGAGAAAAACTTCAAAACTTCTATTGAGATAGAACTTCAGGTCCTGAAACAAGATATAAAAAAAGTTACAGAACTTCCTGTGCCTCAGGTACTAGCCAAGGAAGAAAAGCTGACTGTTCAGAACAGTTCATCAGAAGATGACTTAAACAAATTAAATTCCTTTGGAAGAAAAAAGGAAATAGCACACTCACAAACAGCTGAAAACGGTATGGTAAAATGCTGTAATTTAGAAGATAGCACTAAACTTTCTATGGTGGCACAGCTTTCTACTTCACAGTTGCCTAAATCACAAAATGAAGTAGGCAACCAATACTTGCACACGGAAAATTCTGATAAAACTGTAATTAAAACATCAACTGTTTCTGACCACATACAGTGGTTCAACAAGCTTTCAATAAATGATCCAAGTTCTGCAAGCAAAACTAAACCACCTCTTAAGTTTCAGCGTACTCCTGTTAGACAGTCTGTAAGAAGAATGAATTCCTTACTGGAGGCTAACAAACGATCTGTAAGCTCTCAAATACTTAAAGCAAGTAATGTTGGTTCACCACTTGTTAAGTCATTGAGCTATGATTCTGCTCTGTCCTCCTGCATAGAGGTGTCCTCAAAGAATTCAGTGGCTTTGCCACTGAAGAGTGAAAGTTCATATGATCAAATTTCTGCATCTCATAAGCAGCTAGATGTAACATCCAAATCATGTTGCAGGCTGCCAAATCCGTTAGACAGGCCTGATGTTTCTGTCAGAACTGCTGGCATCTACGAACAGAAAGCGATTCTTCGTCCATCAAAGTCTATTCTAGAAGATCTAACCAATCATGAATTGGTGAAATCCAGTTTAAAAGTTAATGCAAATGGAAATACTCCAGGTGCTACACCAGAAAAATTTACAATCAGAAGAAGTGCTTCAGAAAAAGAAAGAGTTCGTTACAGAGTCTCTCCAAAGAATCCAATATCTAAAGTGAAACTGCTACCAGCAGCAAAACCAGTAGATTTATAAGATCAAATATGATGGCTCAGTGGGTTTATTGTAACTTGGTTAACCTTTGGAAAGTCTGAATTAGTGTGATTATTTTTTTTAGCTTTCATTATTTGTATTTTTTGATTTGTCTTTTTAACTGTGTGAGTCATGGACTTTTACAGATGACAATTTGGTTTTTGTTGAGGTTTTCTTCATTTAATGAAACATCTGTAAATGCCAGTGAGTCCATCCAAAAGAATTTAACTTTTAAAACAGAAATAGTCTGCTTTTACGAATGTTTGTTAGATCTCATATTGGATTATCTCAGGTGCTAAAAACATGCTGCATATCCCAAAACAATTTTTGCAGTATTTAGACAAGGTACCAAGTTTAAAAAAAAAATTCTCAGACATTTAAAACAAAACTAACAAGACATATGAAAGGAAAATGCTTGATGCTGGGTATTGGTAGTTAAATTTGTTTACTAAGATTTCAGTGCACTGTAGCAGTACTTTGATACTCAAGTTGGACCTTACACCAGCTCTACGTTTTTTGAGATAATGGGGTTTATTCTACTGGAGTAAATTGGGAGCATATCTTCCTTGCTGAGTAGGTAAATATATTTTGATGTGTATATGTGTTCTAAACTAATAATTCTCCAGTGTACAAGGAAAGTGTGCAGTTTACTGAAATTAAAAGTCTTAAAACTTCATCCAGCAGTGTATTTTGCAGGATGGTACCAAGTATTTTCAGTTGTGACCAGTAAAATGTTTTTGTCTTGCTATGAAAGGATGGGTTTAACTTATTTTTAGAGCAATAGAATAGCGTTAACTAGATACTGCAGAAGCAGGTTTTAGATGCTGATAATGTTGCAAGAGATGAAGGTAAGAAGCCATAGCATGTAAGTTGATTTGTGCAAGCAAATGTTTACATCTTTTAGTATTAAAACTGTTTGTCATCAGTTGTAAAATTATTTAAAAGTAAACACGTGAAACTGTTCATTAGCTTTCTGTATGTGCAAACTGCTTATTGATAAATGCAGGAGCTGAAAGCACTGGATACTGTTGGTTGTAATAAAACTATTGGGTTTGTTCCTTTTCTGAGCCTATTCTATAAAGACTTAGAAATTAATGCCATGCAGACTCTGGACATCAAAAATGATGTATTTTCACTCAGAATTGATTCCCTTCTGACTTTTTCTTCATCTTGGATGCTTGTTGATGATTCTCGCAACTAGCAACAGGCATAGTGCACCATAATTTGCAGTATTCTGAAGTTCAGTGACATGTTAATGAAAGGAATAGTTCTGCTTCTTTTCTGTACTCTGCCTCCTTTACCGCCTAGCCATGAAGAAAGAGATCTGGCTCCTTCCCATAACAGTGAGTTGTTACATCAATTTGTGTTTGAAAGAGCAAGACAATTTTTTTCTGTTAATATATACCAAATGTTTTGAGTGATTCTATGATAATGTGGCAGTAAACTTTTTGATCACCAATGCAAGCTCCTCTTGAACCAGTAAATTTAACTGTCAGACAGGGAGATTGTGGTAGGGGCCCAACAAACCCATAGACAACAAGGAAAGCTTGTCAAGAAAGTTGTAGGTTTGGTTGTTTTTTTTTTCCCTGAGATTTTACAGAACATTTCAGGTGTATATCCATTTACATGAAGTTGATTGTGTTTTGGAGGAAGATTAGAAACACTAGATGCCCAGTGGAGGTCCCTGCTGCTTAATCCTGTATAATAATGTATTATTAGAGACCAGCAACAAGGGACTAGTCTACATTTGGAAATGTAGTTCATGGATCTGTTGTGGTTTATGGGGTACAAGCTCAGCTTTTCTGTGGGTAGCTGTCCTAAAGTGGAACATCACATTCGTGCCAGTAGCAGAGAAGATGTATTACATAAAATAGCCTTTAGAAATTACTGGTTTTGCCAAGTGCTATTAAATGGTAGACTTCATTTGACAAGATCCTTTTATAGTTGTCTTTTTGTTAACCTGTGCTGTAGATGATGTGTATAGGTTTGCTTAACCTGGAGGTCTTTACCTGTAACTGCTTAGAGATGGTTGCCATAAAGTTACCTTGTAAACCTGCAGTTAGGTAATACTACTATTCCATAAGTAAACCATTGATCATGCTATTCTAGGGAGAGAAATTGCAGGAGGAAGACAGACACAGTCCTAGGAATACATAATATCTTATTTCTGTAGCTGTTAATCCATCAACAACTTTCAGTTTATTTCTAGACTATTGTGTTCAACTGAAAAGGGAGATGATGAATACCCTCTACTAAGCTTTGTGTCATCTTCTTGCTTCATCTTCATTTGCATGAGAAAGTGTGGCTGGAGTGCTGCCTGCTGGAAAAGGATCTGGGGCTGCTGGTCAACAGCTGGCTGAACATGAGCCAGCAGTGTGCCCAGGTGGCCAAGAAGGCCAACAGCATCCAGGCCCGTGTCAGAAAGAGCATGGCCAGCAGGACTAGGGAAGTGATTGTCACCCTGTACTTGGCACTGGTGAGGCCATACCTAAAATACTGGGTTCAGTTTTAGGCCTTTACTACAGGAACAACATTGAGGTTCTGAAATGTGTCCAAAGAGGGGCAGCAAAGCTGGTGAAGTGTTTAGAGCACAAGTGTAAGGAATGGCTGAGGGAATGGGAATTGTTTAGCCTGGAGTAGAGGAGGCTCAGGGGGGACCTTATCTCTAGAACTACCTGAAAGTTTGTAGTGAGGTGGGGATCGTTCTCTTTTTCCAAGCTAACAAGTGACAGGACAAAAGGAAATGGTGTCAAGTTGTGCCAGGGGATGTTCAGATTGAGTATTGGGAAAAACTTTCTTCACTGAAAGAGTGGTTAAGCATTGGAACAGTCTGATCAGGGAAGTGATGAATTCCTCATCCCTGGAGGCGTTCAAAAAACGTGTAGATGTGGTGCTTAGGGACACGGTTTAGTCGCGCGGTGGTGTTGAGTCAACAGCTGGACTTGATGATCCTAGAGGTCCTTTCCAGCCTTAATGGTTCTTAATCGGACAAACCCGTGCAGTGAGCATCGGGGCGCTGCAGGTACCTGCGAGGAGCTGGCGAGAGCAGAGGCCCGGCTGAGGAGGAGGAGAAAGGGGGGCGAGGGGCTGTGGCTGCGTACGGAGGATGCGCGGCTGTGGAGCTGCCGTACTGACAGGAGCGCGCCGAGAGCGGGAGGTGAGTGTGGCGTTCCGGGGGGTTGGTGGCGGAGCCGGGCTCTGCTCCGGAGCCTTCGCGCCGCTGTCGAGATGTCCTGGAAGCCACGGGAAGGGAGGGGGTGACGGTGGGCGCAGCACAGGGGTGCGGAGTGGCAGCCGCTTCTCCAGGGGACGCCGGTCCCGCAGCAAGCAGACTTTTCCCTTCTTCCACTAGGGAAGATGCGCTGGGCTGGCGTGCGGCCTTGTCTGCATCAGTGCGGGATAGAGCGGCCTGGGCGCTGCGGGCGGTGGAGCCGCGCAGGGACGTCTCGGGGAGTGTTCCCAGCGTTGGCTTTTTCAGCCATTTTTGTCCCCAAGGCGTTTCCAGGTGCCTTGAGTGGGGCGGTTAGAACTGTGGAACATCTCAAGACGTCTGGTGTGTTTAAGGAGGACTCGAGGGGGTTTTGTTCATTCAAGGGACTGGGAATGATACATTTTAATCATTCTCTGATGTGAGCGGGGAAAGCTTGTAAGAAACAATTCATCCTCTCAAAAGAGGACTGTAAGTCGTGCTTGGTTTGGGGTTTTTTGGTTTGGTTGTTGTTTTGTGAGGTTTTATTTATTTGTTGTGCGTGTTTTATTTGTTTGGCTTGGTTTTGGTGGTGGTTTTTTTTTTTCCCCCCTCCTCTAATTAAACTACACTATTTAGCCTTTTAGTGACAGGGATTCAAGGAAACAAATGAAGCCTCTTTGCTTCAGGTGGGGAAGATGATGATATGAGGTAGGAAGCCTCTTGTCTTAAGGTACAAATAAAATACAGTCCAGGTTGTTCAGTGGTTTCTAGTAATTTGTTTTTCAGGAAGTGCAGGAATAGAGCTTCAGTTCACGGCTGAACCGTTCTTTGCTTTTAGTCCAGAGCTTTATAAAAAGCTGTAATAAACATAGTGGGGGAGGGGAAATGTATTCTCATTGAATGAAACTGTGGATCCATTTTGTTTGCAGTGGCTGTTTAATGAATGTTATGGGCAAACACAAATCAGGAAATTGCTTTCAGCAGCTTGCTACTTTTTTTTTTTGTGTGAAGGGAAGAACCTAGCCATCCTATTTCCCCTACATTCCCTCCCAGCGCTTCCCAGTTTGCAGCTGGATGGATTTTCAGCTGCCCATGGAAGCTGTGGTAGTAAACTGTGATGTGCAGTAGTAAGATCAGAAATTATTTCCAGCATACGTACTGGACTTTTATTTTCATTATCATTCATAATCAAATTCCTTTCTTTGTTGCAGGACAAAAGTGGCTACCAGAATGACAACTGCCTTGCTTTGCAACATGATATTTCTGCTGGCATTTGGATTGGCAACAGCATTTAGCCACAGCCCTAGGACCACTGACAGGGTTTCTGAAGCAGATATTCAGAGGCTCCTCCATGGGGTTATGGAGCAATTGGGCATTGCTAGACCCCGGGTAGAATACCCAGCACACCAGGCTATGAATCTAGTTGGTCCACAAAGCATTGAAGGTAGCTAATTTCTACTTTGAGTTATGATGAATTTACTAGTATCCTTTGGTAATAATTATTGGTTTGCATATAAATGCTGAATATCTTGAGCTTAAAATCCTGGATTTCTTCATCATGTTATTGCTTGACCTTTGTTTTAAAATCATTATCCATTTTTTACCTTCCTTCATATAATGATTTTGACAGAAGTAGTAAGTAGTGGTGTTTTGGGCGTTTTTTGTGTGTTGTTTTGTTGTTTGTTTTTTTTTTTAACATACAGGCTTTGTAGAAAAAGTCATGTCTTAGAAGTGTCTGGTCTCTAGTACATCAAAACAACAGGTTTACTAAATTCTTCCCCAATAGCAAATCATAATGGCTAGTCTTCACGAACGAAGATCCGGGGAGGGCTCCATCCATGCTCTACATCAGCACTTTTTACAAGCATGCTGATGGCTGAAAAGGCCATCAGCCTATTCCCTAATAGTGTGTATAAATATATCATATATATATTTGACATGAAACAAATGTGAACTATAAAGCTCAAATCTCATAGACTTCTCAAAACACCTGCAGGCCAGAAGAGATCAAGTGTTTGTAGTGTCATGTGAGATAAAGGGAGAAACCTTATATAGTAGGTTCTTCCTATGTGCTGCAGAACCCTGTGCAGCTCCCCAGGAGAGGATCAGTGCTGGGGTGGGCAGGGCTACGGGCAGAGCTCCCACTGCAATGGTGGAAAACGTCTCCCTTCCCTGTGTCCACAAGTAGCACCAAAGCTCTGGGTTGCTGTGATGAATGCTCTAGGCTCAGGTTTGGGTTTTGGCCATTGTTTTTTTGTCTGACTCTCTGTGAGTAAATGTTCTTTGGAATTAGTCTTGTATAACTATGCTAACAGTCTAAAATATCTGGCTCAAATGTTAGGATATTAGGATGATGTTGCAATGTGTTGCTATTTGAGTTGTAATAAACTAGCTTTTATTTTGGGATTACAGCAAAAGATTGAAGGTATGCAACTCTAAATATTGTTTATGTGCAAAAGTCAAACCAGAGCAGAAACTCTCAAACCTTCTCTCAGAATTAACCCAATTTGACACAGTGTAGCAAGTCTTCACATTTCGTAAGTCTGTGCTCTTTGTTTTGTCCCTGTTCAGATCTGCAGACTATCCTAGCCAAAGTGATCAAATGGCCTTAATGGGGGCTAAGGAGGGGAATAAAGCTGAACAGGCATTTCTACAATATAATTAGAGACCTAAATTTATATATTTTCTGAAGAATCTTTGATGGGCGTACAGTTTTTCTACAAACTTAAATGACAGAGATTAGGTTTATGGTCTGTCTGCTTTTCTCTTCCTTTCGTTTAAAACCCTAGAAAAGATAAGTAAACCTGAATCTCTGACAAATACGTAATCTCAGTTGTTTGCCTTTACTTTCTAATTACAACATTAGCAAAACCAGATTAAGAATCTGTTCTTCTAAATATTGAAATTTTTCTGGTCTTGTGAGACTCAAATAACTTTAGTTTTCCAGTCATCCACACAGTCTTTCATAAAAAGCAAGTGGGATAAATCTAGCTTTCTTTTTTTCCCCATTCTCTTTCTTTTTTCTTTTTTTTTTAATACCTTCTGTGTGTATAACAGAGTAAAACTGAGAGGTGACAAATCGAGTTTATCATATTTAACATTCCTCTCTTGATCAGATGAAGATGACTTTTTAAGACTACCATGGATATTTCAACAGCCTGTTGAGAAATCTCTGCAAAAGCAAGAAAGCTTTGTGAGGTGAATGCTGTCAATCAATGTAGAAATAGACATGCAAATCAGACCCTCATGTTACATGTTGCTTTTTGCAGAGTGTTTTGCAGCTTTTCAGAATGTAAACACTTGCTCTTTCTTTGATTTCTTATGGTGATATGTCTGTCTACAGATAAATATCTCTTAAAGTATCTGATTAGAAGCTTCTAACTTGAAGTGTTCTAACTTAAAATGTTGGTTCCTACAAGACTAACATGGTCTTATGTCATTCTACACAGTATTTTCTCATAGTGCTTTTTTAAAAGCACATATATAATTATGTACATTTACACCATGAGTTTATCTATAAATATAGACCATGAATTACAGGATAGCTAACACAACAAAACTTGCATTTCATTCTGTACCAGCAATTTTAACTATTATGTTGTGAAATACTTCAGAATTTAGTATACTGATTATTAATCAGTTAACAATGCTTTGTTTTGTTCTCTTTGAATATTTATTTTAAGATGAAGTAATTCAGAGAAAAACCTGCACAGTGAGTTTGACTTTCTGCTAGAGGTGTCTACTTTAGAAACAGAACTGCTAAAATGGCATGGCAAGATATTTATTCAAAACAGTCTTTTTCTGGAAGAGATTCCTGCACATAATGCCTCCACATACAATACCTGCCTGGGAAACCACAATTTTTAACATTTTCCCCACATTCTGCCCACTATTGTTATTGTCTGGGGACTGACATTCCTGACCTCCCAAAGGCTCTGGTCAGCTGATGTTTTCCAAGTGAAACAGAATAGGAACTGGATTTGGGCAAGGACCTTGCCATCTGAAGAGGTATGAGGACAAGAGGCATTTGAACGAAGACTCCTGTGAGGCATTGATGTGATACTGAAGTGTAATGATCAGTATAGTAAAAATTCTGTGACTTTTCTGAGCTGGGTTGTTTTTTGGGGTTGTTTTATGTGTTTTTGTTTTGGTTTTTTATTGTTTGGGGAGGTTGGATCTTACCCACGTTCTCTGAAATTATGTCATATGATGTAGAAACAATTTCCTCTGAGGAAGAAGCTTCAACCTCTGCTCTGCTAAAAGGTCCTGCAGGACATTCTGGAAGAACGTTTCTGGGAGTGGTGAGCTCTTACAGCTTATGTCTTAGATACTTCTTGGTCAATGTGCAAGGAAGTGAACTGAGCAGTGCAAGAAGTGGTGCCATGAGTTGTAGTGTTTAAGCAAAAAAAACTGTGCCTGTAGCATGTGTCAGCTGATAGAGGTGTTGAGGAGGATTGAGAGAGGACTTGTGATTGATGTTCCCAGTGGTATTCCCATGATAATCTATTGTTAATTTACAGAGAAAATAACTGCATAATTTTTTAGAGTACATCAGTATAAGGTTACAGATTCTGAAGGATTCACCTATGGTCTTTCCACAACATAGTTACACTGTTATCACTGGCTAATAATTCTGTATGAGAGTGCTTAAAAGAAAAAATATACAGGATAGTAGATGGGAAAACTAGGGGAAAAGGAAGAAAGAAATTTAACAAAAATTGGAATATGTAACAGCAAAGTAGGATTTTCATCCGAAAGACCATCATGGCAAAGTGCTAATTCATTAACTAGTCTCCTGAGGTGCTATCTACTTTGGGAGTTTTTTGGATATCAAACTCTTATTATTGATGAGACATTCTGAGCTGCCAGGAGTGTTGACTTTTGGCCATTTTTCAGACCATAGGTTGCAGTGACCAATGTAGACATTTAAAACCTAGTTCGTCCAATGCCAGCATGCTTGTTGTCAACCCACTGACTGTTACGGAGGCTGTCTGTCTCTCATTTTGGCCAGATATTGCATCTCAGCATAAAATCAGAGCTTAATAAAGTTTAGTATGTTCCTACACAAAATTTTTTAATTAACAAAATGTTTGTCAGAAATTGCCCCAGCAGTGTAGACCTGCAGCAATGTTGATAACTGAGGACACCATCAGCTTCATCCAAGCCAGGATTCCAGAAGTACCACTGATTTTCGAAAGGCCAGAATTTCACCCTCTATATTATGTGTACACTTGGAAACGAGATGCTGTCAGGAAAAATTAATTTCTGTGGCTTTGGAATTGGGAAACAATTTTAGACTGCCATAATATAGAAAAGTTTATACTAGCAGCCTGATATAATGAAATGTTTGCAAATTTGAGTGATTATTGTAATAACCTTTTCCAGCTGAATAAGAACTTAATAATTTTATATGTAACAAAATACTATTTCTGTAGTTCATAAGCAGATGTCCTAATTATTCCCATTTTCCATTTCAGCTATCTACATTTTTTCCAGTGTTAATCATCATAGTTTGACTTCAAAAATGCTAAAAAACAAGAGGGTGGATGTGTTGCAAGGAGCTATACATGGTCTTCCCTCTCTCCTAGTCAAAGCTTAGGGCTGCCTGGGCTATAGCAAGTGAACTTGCAGACCTTCTCTGTACCAATGACAACTAAAAGCTGAACAGTTTTCAGAAAATGTATTTAGTAGCAGGTGTTCTTTTTCCTAATTGATCAGATAGTTTTCTTATTGATGGATAGAAGTAGAAGAAAGCTTGATGATTGACAGAACTTACTGCCTTTTCTTATGCTGAAAGCTGTAATCTGATTTTTTTTCTTCTTCCTTTTGCTTTTGACATTTTATATTACCTCAGATCAAGCTGCTAAAATAAGAGTAGAGTCTAGAAAATGTCTGATAAGAGTTTAATCTACCAAGAGCTTACTGTGCAGTTGGAGCTGTGTGTGATCCCAGGAGAGCCTGGCAGCCCAGTGGGCTGTGAGCAGCTGGGGAGGATGGATACTCCTGACTGAGCCCACAGGGAACTGTGTGGCAGTGGGAACACTCCATGGCTGAGTGGATAAATATGTCACAAAAATGGGAACTTGCTGGCTGATTCCCTGTACTTGGGTACTGCAGACAGCACATGACATGTCAGTGTGGCAGAAGCCCAACAGATCCTGTATGGCAAGTGTCTAGTAAAGAGGTTTTTAACATCCAAGCTAGTATCTTAGGAGCAGCTGTGTTTTGCTGACCACATAATAGATTTTCTTTCTGCATGCCCTCCAGTTTCTGACAGTAAAAAATCCATATTGACTAATTAATAATATTTGCTCTCCTTGTTACTTTATCTTTTCAGAAATCTCTGTTGGAGTTGCTTAGCACTATCTATAAAAAGGCAAACACATAGAAAAGCATAACAGGAACTTGTAGTGAGTCACTGTGTTTCTGTAGTTATTAGGTTTATCACTAAAATACTATACAATATTCAGGTTATATTCATTTTTTTACAGAAAAGATGGGGGTTGTATGTATGTTAATACAGCATAAAAATAATAAATAAATGCTTTCAATATTTCAAAAACACAAGGTTTTGTTTTTTTTATCTGCCTGGCAGGGAGTTTATGAAGTAAGAGACCACATGTGGGGGGTTTGTTTTTTTTCTTTCCTTTCATGCTTATAAGTTTGTGCCAATATTTAAGTGGGTTTTTGGGGGAGTAGAGAAGGGAGTACGTGTATAATGTAAATTTCTGGATTATTATACCATGCATAGGAGAACAGCAAAATCTCACTAAAACACATGGGGGCACCAGTACCTCAGCTGGGGCAGTTTATATCCTTTAAGTTCATAATGGGAAATGTGAAGTCCTGGTTTTGTTTTACAAATATCTCCTTGCATTTTCATTGCCTCCTCTACAATTTAGTCAATCAGTGAGCCTCTTAAGTGGTTTGTTTGTTTGAGTTTGATTTGGGTTTTTTGTTTTATTTCTTAAAAACACTTCGAATGACATGATGGTTGATAAAGCTTCTTGCATGACAGCCCAGGAAGTCTGACATTTTCCATCTGTAAAAGAGGTATAATGCTATCAACCTCATTGACAACATTAAATGATGTCTCTTTACTCCTAAATTTTTGTAGGAACAAGAAAATATGATGCTTCTCTGGGAGGCTTTTGGCTCTCTGGCAGAGACTGCTTGTAACTACTGAGAAAAGACTGGGGTTTACTTGATTGAGAGGAAATAAATACCTTTTTATGGTTTTCAAAAAAAGGTAGTTACTGTTTGTCTGAGATGATAAAACTCAAAGGAATCTGGAGCATTAATATTTCTACTAACAAGTGGTAGTTAATGATTTGCCAACACACTCTGCACAAATAGCATTTTGCATGAAATCTCTCTGTAAAGTCCTGCAGATTACTCATGCATTTTAATAATGCCTGTTTTGTTTACATTTTCCTAATAAGAAAACTAAGACAGACAGTGCTGGATTACCTTGCTGCCAGGCTTGTAACATACCTGCAAGACTTGTGTCCTACACGAACAATAAAATCTTATTAGAAAGTTGCTAAAACTTTTGTGTATGAAGGCACTCAGTGCAGAAATGACCTCTGCACTCATTTTGCTTTTGGGCTAGCACGTGCTGTGCTTATACCTGAGTATATTTGGACTTCCTTGTGAGGCTAGAAGTAACAACCATTGACATGTGGGAACATGGGATCTAGATGATCTTTATGGTCCCTTCTAACCTGGCCATTCTATGACTCTATGAAATGATTCTCTCCAAATGAATGAATGACATGAAACATAGCAATGTGATGGCTTGCATCCTCATTGCTCCAGGTCACATCCTTAGTGCCAGTATCCAGGGGTGGTGCTATGGGAGCCCCTGGGCTGGCAGCATGCCCCTGGCCTGGGTCACACCTCCCAGAGCCAGTTCTGCTGCTCCTGGGCTGCTTTGTAGTGTCAGTTTAGTGCAAAGAGACCACACAATCATTTGGGATTTGGCTTTTTGTATCTGTCCTGCTGCAGTTAAGACAGACATTCACATTGAGACTCCCTTTTGCTGAAGTGCATGACTTCAATCAAATGCTCTGTTGTGGGCCTGACATTTAACAAAATCAAAGCCCAGTATCACTTTATTAATCTAAGCTTTCAGATTTAGATTTTTTTTTTGCAAATTACTGAAATAGGCCAGAAAATATGATTTCAAAAGTTAATATGGAACTCTCAAATTTGTAACATAAAATGGTAAAGCTACACTTTTGTATTAACATGAGGAAAAACTTCTTTACAGTAAGGGTGACAGAGTACTGGAACAGGCTGCCCAGGAGTGCTGTGGAGTCTCCTTCTCTGGAGACATTCAAGAGCTGCCTGGATGCATTCCTGTGTGACCTCGTCTAGGTGATCCTGCTCTGGCAGGGGGGTTGGACTAAATGATCTTTCTAGGTCCCTTCCAACCCCTAACATTTTAGGATTCTATTAATATAGACATGTAGATTTGCATGGATCTGACCAAAAATATCTATCACTTTCTTTGTATTTTGTTCCTCAAATTGTAATGTCAAACCTAACCAGAATTTGAGTATCAGGCAGTGATACATGTTGTAAGGGAGGTGATTTGCAAAGCTAATTCCTGAATATAAAGGAATAATATAAAGGCTAATGACAGTGTTGGCTTACAGTGAATTTTCTTTCTCTGAGTAAGTGATACAGCAGTGCTCTGCAAAGAAATTGCATGTAAACCAATTAAACCTGTAACTCCACAAACAGCAAAGTAATGATGTGATATGACTTTATTGGTACTTTATTGAAGATAAGTATTTGAAAATTTGGCCCCAAATATGCTTGCTTCCATATTAATTTTTAAACCAAGACAAGCAGTGAATATTGAGAGCAAAGGTGGTGTCTGTATTGCTGTGTGGAGGTGGTATGGTGTTACCTCAATGTGTTTGACAGCTTTCCCTCTTGAGGAGCAAGGGCAGGATGCAGTGAAGCCTGTGAGTGTCGCCACTGTAGGTTCTGCAGCTTCTGAATTTGAGGAGGTGTCCTTCCTCACCTCCCCAGTGCATGTGTGTCCTCAGTGTGTCTGGGAGAGGCAGGGAAAATTCCCAAAACTAGTGTGCTTGTTAGAAAGGTCTGTTAATGGGGCACACAAGAAGAAAAGTGTGCTAATCTCTGTTTTTCTCTAGGTCTTTGTTAATTGCATGTGGATCTGATTAAGGGACCTATTTGGATTTGGGGCTTTGAACCTTTTCTTGAAATGATGTGTGTATAGCAGTCGTCTTCCATGGCTGCATGAGGGAGTGCAAGCATCACATCCTTCTTCTGAGGAACTAAGAAGATAAAGTGACTCCAGCTCTGAAAAACTCAGTAACCACTGTTATGTGGTGTAGACTACTGCTGCTATTCATAAAGTCATCTTTAAAAGATGCCATCACAGGAGAAAGCAGTTTGAGATGGGATTTTTCCAGGGAAGAAGGGTGCAGGCCTGTAGGAATTTAGAATTTAATTTAGAATTAGGTAGATTCTTATGTACCTAAAGGTAATTAATCAATTAGAATTGGATTTGTAGCCACAATTATTTTTATGCACATTACTAGAGAGAAATAATCCAATAAGAGAGGTAAGAAACTTGAGGAGGGGGGGGAATATGATAGCTTCTGTATTGTCTGGTGTTTATACTGCTTTTGCTTTCTAGTGTTGGCAGATGGTATATAGAAACTTAATATGAAACTGTAAAATTTTATCTAGAGATGGAATAGGGTCCATAAGTATTTAAAAACCTGTCAGTGAAGATTGACCAAACTATGATGAGCTCTTAGTTTCAAAGATTTTTTTTTTTCCCCTGCTTGTCTTTCACATGCATAAAATAAATCCTTGGGCATATTGGTTAGGATATACATTTTTGTACTTGTTCTCAAAATCCTGTGCATTTCTCCTGCTTTCATCTCCATTTTAAACTAACTTGCAGTAAGACAAGATTTTAAAATTTATTTGATTCTGTGAACAGATATTTTAGAAGTCTAGACAAAAAAGAGATTCTTTTCTTGATAGTGGTGTCAAGTGCAAGAGATAGGATCTCTGGCACTCTCTGGAGGTTTCCAGAGCTATTCTTTCTGTGCCTCCCATCATGTGTACTTTCGGCGGTGCCTCACAGCTGCCTGCAGGGATGAATGAGAAATGTTCTCAGCTGCTGAACAGAAGGGAGGAAGAAGCTGATTTCTTCCCTTGGGATGCTTTAGTGCATCAGGTTAGCTGACCCAAGCCCCTTTTGCAGTGCTAAAGAGCAGCATTGGGTCTGGTCTTGACAAAGTTCTTCATCTCACCACTCTCTCGCATCTTCATCATGTGCCAAATCTTTTATTCAGGTGCAAAAGAAACCTTAATTGGACCTGAACCATGCTGGCAGAAGTTTGGAACAGGAAGGCTTCTACTTTTGGAGTTGTTAAGTTATACCAGCTCACCAAAGCAAGGTGGGAACCTTGTAGTCCCACACTGGTATTTGTCATGATGAGGTTGTTTGGAGGAGTTAGAAAATCGACCCTGGTGGCAGCTATCAGGTGTTATGTGAAGCTTTTAAACACTTTGGTTGAAGAACTGGCTGGGACTTTGATACATCTGCATTGATAAAGGAACTGAACTAATGTGAAAGAAGAGGTGAACAGTAAAGCTTCGTGAAGTTCAATGGAGCAGGAGACAGAAAACATGGTCCTGTTCTGGACAATTCTGATGCCTCCATGCTTCACATTACAGAAGCAAAAGGAATGGTTTTCTATGAGTGTGGTGCATAGATGGTCCATCTATGCACCACGTAGATGGCGGAGCATCTGGGGTTCTCATGCAACTGGTGTCATTGCCAGTGAATGAAGTGCTTTGCTGATTCATTGGCACATTTAGACTAATAGGATTGAAATGGTGTTCCATCCCTCATGTGATAAAGTAGGTTACTGGCTTCCTTTTGTGGTCCTGTTTCATAGAGCACATGTGGCCATTAGGAAGATGATGTTATGGCAGCTGCAGGTCTATGCTGTTTGCTGGAGGTGCTCTCCCTCTCCCTTGCCTCTGCTCCTGCTTGGTAGCTGGGAGTCAGCGTAGCAGAAGGGCTGATTGCTGTCGCTCCAGGTTGTGCTGTGTTTGTATCAACTTCTCCGCGCAGTGAAGTGTGAAAGATTTCTGCTCAGACCAAAGGGCAAATTAATAGAGTCCATTAGAGGACTGTTCAACCAAGGGAAGCACAAATATCACTTTTGTGTTCTGTCAGCAAGTGAGCTGTGGGGATTTTTAACTGTGTGTGCAATTTGAATAATGAGTAATAAGGGACTATAAGATACTGTTATCAATTTATTGTGAGAGAGGCATGGGCATTACTTTGGTCCTAACCATTTCACAATAAAAGCATTTCATATCTTAAATATTTGTACTGTTTGTAATTAAAATATGGGATAAAATGGAATTATTCACTGAAAGCAAGGTCAGTAATTGTATTATGTGTGTGCTTAAGGCTTTAGAAAACACACTGAAAGGAATTTGTCCCTCTGCAGAGAAAAATAAATTAATCTCTATAGTTTTAAGAAGCTTTGTGTCATTAAGGAGAAGACAAGCTGACTCTGGAATCTGGGATGCTTGAGTTACGTATAGCTGTAGTTTTCTTGGGTTTCCTGAGGCATGCTCTTGAGTGGTTAAGGAAGTTGGCTAGGTTTGCATTTTTCCGTTCTTGGTTATCCTATGCTCTTTCTCCTTCCCTATTCTCTTATTTAGCCACTTCTGTGGAACAGAGAGAATGTGATAAGAAACACTGGAAAAAAAAAATTAATTTCCTGATCTTAATCCATCTCAGCAACCAGGTTACGACTCTCTGTGATGAAGCCAGTTGAAGATGCACGGGAGAAATGGCACTGGGTCTCTAAAGTTTTTAGTGATATTAGAAAAGTTGAGGAAAATGAAAATGCATTTCTGCATTCAATTTTTTCGACAGTTTGAGTTAATCAGACTGCATGGTGCAGAGTTTTGGAGGTAATAAAAGAAAAATTTTTTATGATGAGGGTGGCTCAGGGTGCCCAGAGAGGTGGTAGAAGCTTTATCTCTGAGAGGCATTCAAAGTCAGGTTGGATGAGACTCTGGACAACCTCATCTAGTTGAAGATGACCCTGCTCACTGCAGGGGGCTTGGACTAGATGATCTTTAAAGGTCCCTTCCAATGCAGACTATTCTGTTTTTATGAAAGGAAAAAGAAGTTAGTGGGTGGTGTCCCATTTTAAGATATAAAGCAGCACCAAGATGCCTTTGAATAGAGATCAGACATCTCTTTTGAATGTGGCAACATAGCAAAGGTAGCTATGGTAGGATGACTGGGGATGGAAGCGCAGGATAGTGTGGAAAGTTGTCACAGTGAAAGGAAAAAGAGGTATCTCTGTATCAGAGAGGAAATAATTTTCAAGATTTATCCCAGTTATAAGAACTACTAGTCTAGATTAACAAAAGATTTTGCAAAGTAGCAGAGATGGTATTGCATCTCTGATTAATCTCTTTACTCCCTCAGGAGCTAAAACAAATAGGATAAGGTATGTCAGGCTTTCTTTGCACTTCATATGGCCTTGGAGTTTGTACAGACCAAGATTATAAGAGGTGCAGTTCTTACTCAGGGGGAGTATTCCTTTGTGCATCTGGGAAGGGTTTGGACGCTAAGAATCTACTACATGGTGTTTAAGAGCAAAAATATGAAAACTAGGGCATCTAGCATCTCTAAGTAAAGGACTTTAATCTGAGATCTGGGATACATGTACTTGCAACAAATACTCATGATCCATTCCATTTTGTGTCTCCGTGCTAAGATTGGCCAAACCACCTCTGTTCTGAATTTGGAAGTGGGGTAACCCTGTCTACACCATGACATTGGGAAACTGTTCCAATCAGACTGAAAGACAAATTTGTCACATTATTTGTCTTAAATATTCTACAATAATTTTACACTTTGGAAATCCTTTCTTACTGACTTTCATATTGTTCTTCTGGGGGTCAGTATTGCCTATTTGTACTTGATGTGGAGGATTGCTTTTGAGAGCAAATTTGTTTCAGTTGTGCTTTATGCTACCAACATATGGATAGCAGCAACCAGACTTTAGTGAACTAACAGCATTTCCACTGGATGTGTTTGATGAGGGGAATATTCAACACTGGCACAGAACTGGTTGTCCTTTGTGGGTGTTTTTCTTTTTTTTTTCTTTTTTTTTTTTTACTCTAAGAACAGAGTGGTTGTGTTGTCCTCCCACCCATAGAGACAGTATTGCTCCTACAAAGAAATCAGCTAAAATGTGTGCGCATTTCAGTTTGGTTTTTTTGTCATTCCAAGAGAAGCAGCCAGCAGTTGGTGGGATGATTAAAGACTTTTCCAGAATTATAGGAAAGAGGAGAGGCATTGTTCTATTTTTGTTTTCCGCTCTGCAACAGTTCAAGACCAGTGCCAAAAGATGGTTACATATATGCATATATTTAAAATGAAATCCAAATCCTACTTATGACAATACTGACCTCAGTCCAAAAGACCAAATCTTCTAGTTTATCCCATAGAGATGAAAAATAACTACATGCTCACATAGAAATCCTGCACATGAAAGAGAGCTGATTGTTTTGGAAAGGTTTTTTTGCTAGTATGTGGCACACAAAAGCAAGTTCATACAAGAAGTAAAAAGAGATTGAAAAACCATAGACTTATCTAGCCCATCCTTTCTCAGTACAAGGGATGTTCTCTCTATTAGTCTTCTGGATTTCTACTAATTCAGTTTCGAATAGCTTTAACTATGCTGTCTCTCATGCTTCTCTTGGGTATGAAATCACACAAAAAAAAAATCCTCAATACTTAATAGTTTTGATTTTTTTTTTTTTATTATTCTCTGCTTCAAGGTTCAAGAGCACCATCTTGTGCAATTTTTGTAGCAGACTACATATATTTGTATCACAGTGTTTTGACTTGGTAGCTGCAGTGCATTTGATCCTACTATGTTTCTTCAGATCAGTGACATTACAATACCAAAACTAGTGCAGCTTGTCAATTGCTATATGTAATAATTCCCTATTTAGTATACTCATAGCATTTCATTTCTATTATTGCAATATTTACTGAGTGTGCTATTTACGTCTTGATAAGGAATGAGCTTCGGTAACACTATTAAATCACTCATGTGTGCTACTTCATGGCACCAGAGCAGGTGCTATTGTCTCTAGCTCCTTGGAAAGAAAGGAAAAACCCTTAAACAATCCTGGACATCTATACTCAAAGGAAATGATCCTTTATATTAATATAAAAAGATTGTTTTGTACTTAGTCAAGGGAATTCTTGGCAGTCAGTTTAAACTTACATGTATATATAGCACACTGGAGCCTGCTAAGTACCTCTGTTTTCTTTATGGATGGAGCTTTGGTGCCAGGAGGTCTGCACCACATACTAGTGTAGATATGCTTCTATCTGATGGATTGTGCCATAGTGAACCACATTATATACAGGATGTTCAAACACGTATTGATTGTGTGGTTCTGCAGTTTACAGCAGAATCATAACCTGATGCTTTTAAGTACATATATGCAATCAATCTTTGCTTGAAGGAGCTCAGTACAGAAGAAATATTTTATGCTATACATTAAATGTTTGCTTAAATGACATTGGATTAAATGTATTAGTTAAATGCACATTTTTTAACTTTATCACCACAGCATTATTGTGAATCTATGCAGTTCTTAGAAGCATCATCTTTGTGTTGACTATGGGCTGTAAACATATAATAAAGTTCATAGTGTGTAACACTATTCCACTTTTAGTACCAGCTCTCCTGGTCATCTACAAAGGGAAATCTCATATAATACAGATGCAAATTTTTTGTGTAGGGCTACTTTTATGGTTTTTACATACCTGTAAAATTTCCTTCAAAATTGCATTACACAATAAGAAACTGGTGCTTGAGGGGAAAATTAACGTATTGATTATACTTTAATCCAGCATGCAAATAAAATTGAAATATATAAGCTTATAGACTAACTTTCTTCTGGTACTATAAAGACACCTTCCAACTGCTATTTGCAAAAAAATAGACAACTGGAATCAACTACCACTTCTAAATTTAGAAATGAATACAAAATTTGTCAAAACTGCATTATGTTAGCAATTCTTGAAAGTGATTATGCTATCTTCCCTTCTATGCCTGGCTGTATAAAAGATTATTTAAGCTTGTAGTATTTATTTATCAGTTGGGACAGGAATACTTGTACGTTTCTTCTGGAGCAGCTTTCATGTTCAGAAGCCTTATTCTCATCTTTTGGATCTGCAAAAATTAAAGAAATTGAAAATAAGAATATTTGGTGATAATATGGTGATCATGCTATTTAACTTCATTCTCGTGTGTGTTTTCATGCTTTAACTCACTTTTTCCAATCATTCAAATTCCTTTTGTTCTCATTCATTGTTAGTGGAGTGTATAGGTAGACTCTATGTAGTTATCCCTTATTATATAGGATTTTTTTAAAAAACATTGCTCTGCTGTTACACAGCTACCTCAGTACTCAACTACATTAGCTGTTGCTGCAGTGTGTGGTGCCTGTCTTACAGCGGGGGGGGGGAACATGCTTAAAACATAGTTTGTGTTTGCTTGAAATTCAAAAGAACACTGTACAACAGTATTTAGAAAACTGCGCAAGTGGCTGGATTTTAGTCTGTAGATGCATTTGGCCAATAATCTATTCAGAAGAGATCTGGAGCCAATAAATATTTGTAGAGAGGTGTATAGAGTGAATAGCTTGAGCTTGGTTCCCAAACCATTAGTGGAAGACCCTACTTGTCAAAGGCAAGGTGCCTAAGATGCGATGCAAGGAAGAAGCCTGCAGCACTTCACTTCTGTGTGTTTCCCAGGAACAGGAAGCCCATCATCATGTCCTCTACCACTGAGTTATAAAACCTGCTGTACACTGCTGTTGTAACACCACAGTGATGGTGCTTTAAGTCTCACAGGGCAAATATAATGACCAACAATACAGACTCTTAATCACTTTTCACCATCACTGCAGGGAACTCGAATTTGCATTTGAGAAACGGTTTGATTTAAAAATAATTTTCCTAGCCTTATACAGCTGATTTTGCTGTAATATCTTGGGTCTCCTCATATTAATTAATTTATTAATGTATTTCTAGGCTGTGTAAACAGTATTATTTTTTCCTACAGTGTCATTAACTTTGTCTTCTTGCCATATCATCTTCAATTATTAGTTGCTACAATGAACTGTGACGGAAGATGATTGTGCAGTAAATGTACGAAGTTCTACTATCTCATGTTTCTTGTTTGCATTTTCATACCTGTAACTTACATAGCTAAGGAAAAAAAACCTCAACCCTAAGATTATTAATAAGCGGCTGATTACATTTCCTAGTTTCATTTTTCATTGCTTTAATTGCCTGATTTAGGTCACAGGGTCATGTTTCTAAAAGAGATGTTTGAAATCTAAACTTGGATCTGTCTCTGTAAGAAAAATATATATATATATATAAAATCTATGTCTAGATTACTGGAAGCAACTTAAGCACTTAGACTTTTAATCTTGTAAAAAGACAGTGTGTGTAAATTGTCTTTGCTAGGTGGTGCGCATGAGGGTCTCCAGCACTTGGGTCCTTATGGCAATATCCCAAACATCGTGGCTGAGCTGACAGGAGATAATGTACCAAAGGATTTCAGTGAAGATCAAGGATATCCTGACCCTCCAAATCCCTGCCCTATTGGAAAAACAGGTAATTCTGCTGTAGCTTTCGCACTTCTGTCTTCACTGTATATCTGTTAGTATTTCAGCACCCTACTAGGCAGTAGTAGATCAATACTCAATCAGCAATGGATGCTTGCTTTCATTCTCTGCTCCAGGAGCAGAACTGTTGAGCAATCAGGTGTTCTTGATGAGATCCTTTTTTGTAATATGTGCAACTTCTGTATGGCTATGGGTGCTAGAGAAGGTCTTCTCTCTTCTGCTCTTCTCAGAGGAGAAGATAGTGAGATTTATGATAGCGTCTTGCTTGTGAGGGAGTTTATTTTTAGGCTGGCCCCTGAAAAAAGTTATCATTCTGTACAGATGAGATTTACACTTATTTTAGAGACTTTCATTGTGCCAAGAGGAATGAAACTGTCTGCCCTGATCTCCAACCCAGACCGTGAGTCAATATTTAAGATACCTTGGCCCCAGTCCATGTGGCTTTATAGCTCGCTGAGGGTGCATCTGTGCCAAGAAATGGAAAAGTACGTGGACATACCCCAACACGCTGCATGCAGGCATGCACTGGCAGAGGAGCAGTGCAGCCTTAGAGTGCCAGAGCAGTACAGTACCCTAAACACCCAGTACATCCCTTGGCTTGCAGCTGCATATGTACCAAGCCACATGGGTGGCTAATGCTGAACAATCTCTAAAGCAGCACTTCATCTGCATAATACAGACATACACTAAGGGAATTGATCTTTTTCCTTTTATTTGAGCCAAGGAATGACTTCCAGTAGTGAAATTAATAGTGAAACACCAACTGGCTGCCTTGGGAGCTGGAATTGGGAATAAGCACTTCAATTTTCTCTCTTTTTTTTTTTTTATTTGTGAGCTAAAAGATTCTTTCAAAATCTTTTCTGTTTAGTTGTCTTTTATGTTGTTTGGATAATGCAAACCAGTTGTCTGTACTTTTATTAGAAAATGTTCTCATCGTGGCTAGGCCTCGCGAACGAAGATCCGGGGAGGGCTCTACCGATGCCCTTCACAAGCGCACTGATGGCCGAAAAGGCCAACACGAGATAGACAAGATTGGTTGCAAAAGGCACAGCAGAAAGACTCCTTATGAGGTATAATCTGCAAGACATGGTTCTTTCCACACTGTCTTTTCTCCTCAAGAG
>VWZO01011585.1:0-11643 GCA_013396975.1 Bucco capensis | reverse complement strand
CCCCCCCCCCCCCCCCCCCCCCATGATGCTGGGTGGGCAGGGCCGTGGGCAGAAGGGGAGAGGCAGCTGAGCCTGCCCATATGCTTCCTAATGGGGAGCACTAGCAGCTCTTGCTGGGAAGCTGAGGCTGCACCATCTGCTCTGCTGCACTCCCTTCTCCTGCAGAGCCTTTTCTCTCGCTGGGCTTGGGGTTTTTTTAAGCTCTAACTTTCCCTCCTGAGCTCTCTGCAGTGCCTGCCTTGCTTTGCACACATTGCCTCCAAACAGGTTGTCTGAACCTTCCACGCTGAGCAGGAGAACAGCCCAGACAGGCTGAAGGCAGCCAGGCCTCCAGCAACTCTGCTTTCCAGTTAAAAATAACCTGGGAAGAGGCTGCAGCTTGTCCCTGGCACCTTCCTTCCCTCCTGCTCCCACACTCCCATGCACTGCCCATGGCAATGGAGCAGGGAGGTTGCCACTGCTGCTTCCCATGCTGGATGTGGATTCCTCAGGCCACATCCCAGCCTGTGGAATCTCCAAACCACCTCCCAGCCCACGGCTTCCCCCAGGCACTGCTCATCCCTCCCACCTCCCATCCCAGTGCAAAGGGATGCTCTCTCTCCAGGCCACAGAAGGCCAAGCCCTGAGGCTCCTCTGGGTCCCTGCTGCTTGCTCACACCCTGGCCAGCTGTGTGAAAGGAGAAAACATCAACATCTGGGCTCCCTGGGAGCAATGCTGGCCGTGGATGGCTTTAGAGGAGGAGTAGCACTGGCTGCTGTGTGGGAGTAGAGCCTCCAGCTCCCTGGGCTGGGAGGGGGGGGTGGTCCCAGAGGGGAGATGCAGTGCAGGTGGTTGAGGGGAGGTCATTGTGGGCTCCCAGCAGCAAAAGGAGCTCAAGCAAGGCTGGATGTGAGGCTGGTGGGGAGGGGAAGGCAAGGAGGGTTACTGCTGCTGTGTGCAGATGGATGGTGCCAAGTCACTTCAGATAGCTTAGCTGTTGGCTTGGGCAAAGCTCTAAATAAAGCAGACAGCCCCAGCCAGTGCCTGGGGAGGGAAGGAGGGAGCTGGCAGTTGGTGTCCCATCACACCAGGATCAGCCAGAGCTGCCCTCAGGGCCCAGGCTGGCATGGCACAGCAGCTGGGTGAGCTCCACTCTGCTGGGGATGCTGTGCACAGGGAGGGATGGAGGCTAGCTGGGAGCAACTGCTCTAGCACATCCCTCAGTGGGCACTGGGGGGGTCCTGCTGGAGCTGCCAGGTGAATGTGGCCATGAAGGGCATGGGGGGGAATGAGCTGCTCCCTAGGGTGGTGGGAGAAGCTGGAGCAGGTGCAGACATTGGAGGATAACCCCAAATCCCTGCTTGTACCCCCTGCCAGGGGCTGTCCCAGCTCAGGCACTGGCCTGTATGGTCCTTTGGGTGGCACAAGGAGCCCCAAGGCTGTGTGATCCCTCCCTGACACCCCAGTTCCCAGCACAGGGATGCTGGGGGCTGCCCAAGCAGTGGCCATGCTGGTCCTGGTGCAGGAAGCCTGTGGTGAGCTGGGGGGGGGGGGAATCCCAGNNNNAGGCCTGGGGGGAGGGGGGGGGGGGGGAATCCCAAGCACCCTCCTCACAGCCCTTGGTGAGCACTGAGGCCACTGAACCATCCTTCCTCTGCCCCAACTGCTTCCTTCCTCCTCCTCCTCCCCACTCCTGGGTTTTGTCTGCTATGGCTGCTTCCTCCTTTCCCTGGGGGAAGCTGANTGGGGGGGGTTATCCTCATCCCATCCCCCTCCTCATCCTCGTCCTCCTTCTCCTTCTCCCCGGTGCGTGCCGTGTCCATGCGTGTCTGTGTGTCCGTGTGTGCGTCTGCTCCCTCCCCGCCAGCAGCCCANGAGGGTCTCCTCGGGGGATGAGGGTCTCCTCGGTGTCCCTTTGGGGTTGGTTTAGGAGAGGTCTCCTCGAGCTGGTCTGGGGGTTCCCTTTGGGACTGGGGGGGCTTGATCTCCCCGGGGCTGGCCCAGGGGGGTCTGCTTGGGATCAGTCTGAGGGATTTCTTCCTTCAGGACTGATTTGGGGGGAGAGGGTCTCGTTGGAACTGGTCCCTGGGAGATCTCCCCAGGACCACTCTGGGGGGTTCCCTTCGGGACTGGTTCGGGGAAGGGGTTGGTGGTTTGTCCCCGGGACCCATCCTGGGGGTTGGAGGAGGGTGGGAAGCTCTCTCCCAGCCCACCTTAAGGCAGCAGCACAGCGAGGTGACCTTTGACAAGCAACTTGGCTGCGGGTCGGGCGCTGCTGCTTTGCCCTTGTCACCAAGCGGGGCTGCTCCGAGCATCCCCGGGGGTGCTGGGGGGGATGGAGAAGGGGAGGTGTGTACGAGGACGATGTTCTCGGAGCCACGGGCCGGCCCCATCCCGCCCCGGTGCCACGGTAACGGCGGCAGGGAGGCGGTACGGGGAGGGTGGGGGGGGTTATCCTCATCCCATCCCCCTCCTCATCCTCGTCCTCCTTCTCCTTCTCCCCGGTGCGTGCCGTGTCCGTGCGTGTCTGTGTGTCCGTGTGTGCGTCTGCTCCCTCCCCGCCAGCAGCCCAGGGAGGAGGAGGAGGAGGAGGAGGAGAAGGAGGAGGAGGAGGGAGCCCAGCCCAGCTCAGCCCTCCTTCCTCATTTTGGGGCTGAGAAAAGCGTTTTTTTTTCCTTCTCCAGCTGCAATTCTGCGCCCTTTTTCCTCTGGGTTTATGAAGCAAAAGAAAATCACCTCCCGAGCCGAAGCGGAGCCAAGCTCTGAAGCCACTTCCATCCCAGCTCCCCAGAGCCAGCCGAGGATGGAGCTGCTTGCCCATGGCCCTGCTGCTTGGCCACTGACCTGCTTGGTGCTGCTCGCCCTGCCTGGCTGCCCAGGTAAGCCATGGCTGCCCCAGGAGCTTCCTTCCTCTTGGATCGGAGCTTCTTTTTGCCGTACTCCTTCTTCCCCCTGCATCCCTCTCTCTGCTGCCTGTCCCCCTCGTCCCTTCGCGGCACGATGCCACCTCCCCGCTGCTGTGACCTTTGCAGGGGATGACCTAGAGCATGGCGATGGCAGCAGGCTCCAAACTTCCAGGCAGACCTTGGTTCTCCTCTCCAGCCAAGAGGGAGAGAATTAGGCAGCGACGTGAAGGGGCATGTTGTTCCCACCCCCTGCCAGCTAGCTGCGAGGCAGAGCCCTGCAAGCAGCCTCAAATTCCCACTCTGGAGGCTGCCTGGCTTTAGGGAAGGATGGTGAGGCAGAGGGAAGCAGCCTGGCAGGGAGGTTCCAGCAAGGGCTGCCTGCTTTCTCTGCTAAGAACTTGTTTTTCTTGCTTTCCCCCCCCCTCCCTCCCTGCTTTACCCCTAATGGGATGCAGTTCTTGCTGCTCTCCCCAACTGTTGAGCACCAACACGATGGGATTGCAGCATCCTGCCAGGCATCTTGCAGCACCTCAAGCTCTTGTTGTCAGCCCCAGGGCTGCCCCAGCTCTCCCTGGTGCTTTGCTGCTCCTTTTAGGGCTGCTCCAAGGCTGGGCTGCTCGCCTGCCTGTTTCCCTTCCCTCCCCAGCAGTGGGAAGTTTCTCACCCCAGCAGCAAGCCTGTGGTGGTTGCTGCTTTCAAGGATCTTTCCTTTCTAGGAGGTTTCATTTCAGTGCTGTTCCTAGTGGGGGATATTGCTAAGGAGTTGCTCTCCTTCCTGCTCCAGGGCTGGGAAAGGATGGGGCTTTGTGTCCAAACCTGGGGCAAGAGCAGGAGCATCTTGCTGCTGGGTTTTTGCCTGCTTTGGCCAATTTGCACAGCCTCCAGCTGCATCCCACTGCAGGGAGCCCAGGCTCCAGCATCCCTGCACTGGGGGGGTGGGGGAATCTTTCCTTGCAAACATTGACCATCCTTTCCTGGAGCAGAGAGTTGGGCACAAACTTGAGCAGAAAGCAAATGCTTTCAGCACAACACTCCTTGCTTTGAGTTGCCTGATAACAACTGAGAAGTGTTGGCCCCAAGCTGAGAACTCCCAGTTGCTGGAAGCCAAGAAAGGCTTTGGCTGCAAGCACAGCTTCTCAGGGAACCACTGTGGTTTCCTGCCACCAAAGAATGGCTCCAGCAAAGCTCTTCAGCTCAATTAAATGTGGCCTTGGAGTAAGAAACTCACTTTTCCAAGCCAGCCGTGGGAAAGGAGCCATCCTGGGGCACAAAGCCCTGAGCTGGGAGGTGGTTGTGGCCTTGGTTTCAGGTGCAAGCATGCAGAACAGTTTTGTTTCCTTTTCCAGTGGAGCCTCTGCAGTGAACTTCCCTGGGCCATGGCTTAAACTAAGCCTTAACTCCAAACCTGCTGGCCCAGCCTCTAGCTTCTGTGTGAGGAAAAGGGCAAAAGGGAAGGTCCTGCAGGAGATCTTCCTGCAGGGCAAAGAGGAAGGAGATACTGGGAAGCCAAGTTGCAAAATCAGTGCTGGGCAGGAGGAGCCTTTCAGCTGCACTTCTCTAAAGAGGAAATCTGCTTGGCTTTGGAGGCTCTGGCTCTCAGGCTGCCTTGCTGCTGCTGCTGGAGGAGGAGAGCTGCTGAGCAGCAGTGGCTCTGTGTGAGGCTTCCTCTGATGGCACATAGAGCCTGCACTAGAAGCATCCCTGAGCCACTCTGGCATCTGCAGCATGCTCCCAGCTCTCTCCCTGGGTCTCTTCTCTTCTCCTCCAGATTCCAGGCCTGTTTTAGAGGCAGCACCTGTTATTTCCCCACCCTCAGGGGCAGCCCTGCTGCAGGTGAAATTCCAGCTGGATTATTTTGGGTCTTCTCTTGCCCCTTTGGCTTGTTCCATCAGCTCTGGATGCCAGTGGCCAGCTGCATGCTGCTTGTGGAGCACGAGGTCCTCCCAGAGCTCCTTCCCTAGCTCCTTCTGAAGGACAAAAATAACAAAAAAGAAAAAAAGAAGATCTATTTTTATCAGGAAGCATCCAAGCAGCCTCTCCTGAATTCAACCCTGGCCTCTTGCAATCTGTTCCATATCAAATGCTTCAAAAGATGGGAGAGAGGGGAGAGGAGGGGGAAAAAAAAATCTGTGTCACTGAGATGGGGAAGTTGGAGAGCAGCAGGAGGGCTGAGGGTTGCTTTGCTCTCAGCTCCAAGTGACTAACAGGAGGCAGGTTCTGCCAGACCAAGCACAGCATGATGCCCATGCTCATGCCTCTTCTCCAGGCTGGGGATGCTCTGGCTCTGCCTTGTGAGGGTGAGCTCACTGAGGTGATGGTTTTTCAGGGCTCTGAACCCCTTTGCTTATTCTGGAGTGTAGGCCAGAGCAGATTGAGGAGGTCAGAACACCTCAAGCCCCCTCCTTGATCTTGGTGTAAAAGGCTTCTGCTCCATCTCCAGGTGCTGGGAAAACAAAGTCTGAGGAAAAACAGGGTGGCCCAGTGAAGTGTGGAGGTGGGCAGGAGGCTGGCACTGAACTGGTGACAAATGATGCTGTGTTCTGTGTGTCTGCAGCACCAAGTCCCCTCCCTGCATCCCACTCCTGGGCCACCAGCACATCCTGAGCATAGAAGGCTCTGCTGGGCTCTTCAGGCCAAGCAGCCAGAAAAGGGGAAGGAGGAGAGATGACTTCTGCTGGCTGCAAGGAGAAGCTGTGCTCAGGGGGAACTTTCCTTCTTCTGACTTGCATGTTCTGGGGTTTCCTCTCAACTTCCCCTTTGTGTTTTGCCATGGCAAGGGGGATGGGGACATCACTCTGCTTGCTGAGCTGTTCCTGAGCATGCCATGGGGCAGGAGGATGCAGGGGCAGGGCAGGCACGTGGAGAGCTTGGGTGCAGTGAGTGTGGAGCTGGCATCTGATGGCTGAAGGATGTAGAGTAGATCTGCAGGCCCTGCACGAGGTGATCTGAGGAGCAGAGCTGTGTCTCTAGAGCAGCATGGCCATGAACAGCACGGCACCCAGGCAAACAGCCCAAAGCCATGGTTTAGTCCTGTCTGAGAGTGCTGCCTGCTGCTGACCAGGGGAATGAGAGCTGCCAGGGAATCCTTCTGATGCTCAGGGCTGCTCTGGGGGGGCAGCAGCACACAGTGGCAAAAGCCTCAATGGGCAGCAATCCTGCTGCTGCAGCACATCCCTTGGCAGCAGAGCATGGCCTTTCCTGCAAATCCCTGGGGCACAGGGAGCAGGCAAGGTGCTGGCAAGCTGAGGAGCTGGGGTGGCCTTGGTTTGGCAGTGTAAGATGCAGCCTGGCTGCTCAAATCAATCCCTGTGATCCCAGGGTGGCAGGAGCCTTGTGCCAAGGTGGATTAGGGAGCTGCAGCCCCTGCCAGGCTCAGGTTAAGCTCCTGGTGCTTTGTGCTCTGACATCTCCTTACAGCAACCAAGAAATGGGCTCTGGGGGCTGAGCAATGCCCATGCCTCTCACCCCGAGCATGCTCTGCTCTTGGGGCCAGCTCCAGGACCCCAAAGGAAGTGATTGGAGCAGCACTAGTGTGGCAGCAGGGCTAGGGAAGGGATTATCCTCCTGGGCAAGGCACTAGGGAGGTCACAGCTCCAAGCCTGGGCTCAGCTTTGGGATGCTCACTCACTCCCAGAAGGACATGGAGGTGCTGGAGTGTGGCCAGAGAAGGGCAAGGAAGCTGGGGGAGGATCTAGAGCACAAGTGTGCTGAGGAGCAGCTGAGGGAGCTGGGCTTGGTTAGGCTGGAGAAGAGGAGGCTCAGGGGAGACCTTCTCACTCTCTCCAGCTCCCTGAGCTTGGAGCCAGCTGGGGGTTGGTCTCTTCTTCTAGGGGACAAGTGATAGGAGAAGAGGAAACAACCTCAAGTTGCTCCAGGAGAGGTTTAGGCTGGGTATTAGGAACAATTTCTTCCCTGAGAGTGTGATTAAGCACTGGCCCAGGCTGCCCAGGGCAGTGCTGGAGTCTCCATCCCTGCAGGGCTTGGAGAGCCCTGGGGATGTGGTGCTTAGGGATGTGGTTTAGTGGTGTGTGGGGAGAATAGGTAAATGATAGGTTGATGATTAATGACAAGTCAACCAGAGCATGGCAGGGATCACCTGGCACAGCTTCAGCTCTGCTGCCATGACCTGTGGGCAGAGCTCTGTGCTCACCACCCTAAGCACAACCTCTCCTCCTGGGCTCCCTGGTGCTGGCACAGCACCATTACCCACGGTCCTGGATGACCAGAGCTGTGTGCCAAGGAGGGCAGGATGGCACCTGGCTGGCTGTGTGGGACCAGAGGAGACTCAATTTGTTTTTCCCCAGGTGTTGGTGCCCAGACAAGTCAAGTCTTCCAGCTGCAGCAGCCCCAGGACAAGGTGTCAGTGACAGCAGGGGACACACTCACCCTGACCTGCACCACGACTGGATATGGTCCTCCTGGCCCTGTGAGGTGGCTGAAGGGTTGGGGCAGTGAGAACAAGACAATCTATGATGGTCAGACAGGCTTCTCCCCTCGTGTGACGACACTGGTGAATGGATCCAACAATAACTTCAGCATCCACATCAGGGATGTTCAACCTGAGGATGCTGGCACCTACTACTGTGTGAAGTACAGGAGAGCCCCAGGCCGTGGTCTTGAGGTGTTTGCACATGGAAATGGCACAGAGGTGTCTGTATATGGTGAGTGAGGCTCCCAGAGCAGCTCCTGGTGGGAAGCAGCCCTGCTGGGTGCAGCCCAGGCTCTGCTTGGGTTGAGCAGGGATGGGGAAGGGGCTTGGGAGAAGATCCCATGGGCCATCCCTGGGCTACACCTGTTCCCCCATGGGACACCCTGCTCCCTGCAGCCCCAGGGCTAGCAGAGCCCAGCCTGATGGCCTGACACTTGTCCCCACAGCCAAACCCAGCCAGCCAGTGGTGTCCGGGCCCAGCCGCAGAGCAATGCCAAGGGAATCTGTGTCTTTCAACTGCACGACTAGAGGCTTCTTCCCCGAAGACATCAGGGTGAGATGGCTGAAGGACAAGGCTCCAATCTCAGCTCAGCAGCCCCAGATCAGCCCCGGGAGGACCCTCTCCTCCTACAAGCTGAGGAGCACAGTGACCCTGACGCTGCAGGAGGCTGATGTGCGCTCGCAGCTGCTCTGCCAGGTGCAGCATCTCACGCTGCTGGCCCCGCTCAACAGCACCTACCAGCTGGGACAGGCTCTGCGAGGTGAGGCCTGGGGGAACAGGGCTCAGGCTGTCCAGCTGCCCTGGGGCTGGGAGGGAGCAGACAGGGCAACCTGGGGGACGCCAGGCCCCAGGCACTGCCTCTCTTCCCAGTTCCTCCCCGTGTCCGTGTGTTCACCGACCCGAAGAGCTCCATCGAGGTGAACAAGACTGTGAGCATCATCTGCCTTCTGGAGGGTTTTTACCCTGCAGATGTGGCTGTGAGCTGGCTGGAGAACAGGACAGAGATGAAGGTGGAGAACATGTCCCAGGCAGAGGAGACTCCAGAGGGCTTGTTCAAGCTGAGGAGCCTGCTGGAGGTGCAAGCCACGGAGCAGAGGAATGGCTCTGTGTTCACCTGCAGAGTGGTGCACGATGGCCAGAAGCCTGTCAGCAGGATGCTCCCCCTGTGGATCACTGTGCCGACTAAGGAGGGTCTGAGCAATGGATCCTCAAAGGATTCTGGTGAGTGAGAGCTGCTGGGGTGTTCCCTGCTGGGGAGATGCTGTAAGATGTCCTCTCCAAGTCCCATCAGAATCTGGTTGAAGGACATAAAATCTCTATGCTGGGAGGGCTGCAAGGATGTGATGCTGGCACATACCAAGATGTCATCCTGCTTCAGGTCAACCCCAGCTGGAAAGCTGCAAAGTCTGGGTTGGTTCCTGCAATTTCAAGCCCTTGGTGACCTTCTTCATTCCTCTTTCAGGCACCTTGCTCCCCATCTATATTGCGGGGGGGGTGGTGTGCACGGTGCTGGCACTGCTGGTGGCTGCCATTCTCTACCTCATCCGGGTGAAGCAGAGCAAGGGTAAGGAGTCAACCTCCTCCTCCTCCTCCTCCTCCCTCGAGCATCAGTGCTTGGGTGTTGGATTCACAGCTCTGCTGCTGCCTCTCCCTGCAAGCATTGCAGCTCAGGTGGTTTGGGGCTCTAAGCAAGCAGATCAAGTTGCAGATGTCCCTGCTGACTGCAGGGGCTTGGACTCAATGACCTTTCGAGGTCCTTTCCCACCCAAACTACTCTGTGATGCTATGGGAGACCTATAGGCACTTGATTCCTACATGGACTCACGTGCCCAGGGAAGCAGGGAGGTGACATTGATTCCTGAACTATTTCTTCTCCCTAAACTCTTTCTCCTCTTGCAGGTAAGAGCTCTCCATCTGCCAGGTAAGTGCAGATCTCCTCTAGTCACAGCTAACCATGAGCACTCTGAGCTGGATATCTCCATCCAGCCTGCAAACATAGTCCCTTGGGATCGGGATGGAGCTGGAATCCCACAAGGAAGGGAAGGAAGGCTCTGCCCATCTTTCCCCATGGTGGTGGTGGTGGTGGTCCTGCCCTCATGGTGATCTCCTACCCAAACCCTTGGTTTGGATCTCCTACCCAAACCGTTGGAATGAAGAGGTGGGAGCTGAGTCTGCGGAGAAGCAGCTTGGCACCAGCACCTTAGCAAATGCTCCCTGGGGAGGACTCATCCTGCTGGGTGCTGCTGGCTTGCACCTGACCTCTCCCCAGAGCTGCTCCATCACTAGGGAAGAGGCAACAGGGCCCTTGGTCACTGCACTGGGCTGACTTGGTTTGTTCCCTCTTTCAGGTTACATGAGCCAGAGAAGAGCAGTGAGGCCACTACCCAGGTGTGGGGCTCAGCCCTGGGACACTGGGAGGGCTGGAGGGAGGTGGGGGTGGTTCCTGCATGGAGCATCTCCCTGTCTCCAGTGGAGGGAGGGTGCATGGAGCATCTCTGTCTCCAGTGGAGGGAGGGTGCATGGAGCATCTCCCTGTCCCCACGCTGTGGCTGGAGAGAGAAGAGAAGCTGCCCCAGGGATGGGGTAGCCACTTCCCAGCATCTTTTCTGCCTTCAGCCTCTCTTCCTCCTCCTCCTCCCAGGAAGGTCTGGCGTTGTGCTGCCTGCAGACCCAGCTGTGCCATAGCTAGCCAGGCTATTTGTGGAGTTGTTTTGCATGTGGTGACGCAGTTAGGAGCCAAGTCGTGATCAGCAGCAATCTGTCTGTCCCACCCCAGCCTCTGCCAGCTCCTGCGTGGGCATCACTGGGCAGGATGGGCCCTGCCCAACCCTGCCAGGACAGGGGTGATGGGACAGCTGCAGTGCTGATGCCTTCTGGAATTTCTTCCTCCAAAGGCTTGTCCAGGCCTGGCCCAGGCTGCCCAGGGCAGTGCTGGAGTCTCCATCCCTGCAGGGCTTGGAGAGCCCTGGGGATGTGATGCTGAGGGACATGGGTTAGTGGTGACCTGGCAGTGCTGCTTCTTGCTTGGACTCCATGATCTGAAAGATCTTTTCCAACCCAAACAATTCCCTGTGGGACCATCCCTTCTGGGAGAGCAGAGCCTGAGCCAGCCCAGCTTGAGCTGCAGCACAACTCATTTCAGTGTGGGCCTTAGAGCTGCTTCATGGCTAGGCTCAGGGGAGCTAGCTCCTCCCAGAGCACTAACTCCTGATGTCTCCTGCAGGAATCTGACCCCAACAACCTGACCTACGCAGACCTGAACTTTGAGAGGGAGAGGAAGACCATCAGGAGGATGGTGGAGCTGAGCCAGCAGTCAGAGTATGCTTCCATCCAGACCAGCCAGGCCCCCAGCACTGATGACAACCTCACCTACGCTGACCTGGACATGGTGCACCTCAACAAGGCACCCAAGAGACCAGCCCCACGGCCCGAGGAGGCCAGCTCCGAGTATGCCAGTGTCCAGATCCCCAGGAAGTGAGCAGGGCTGCAGCTGCTGCCAGGACCTCATCCCTGCTCCTCCCCAGGAGGCACTGAGCAGGATGTGGAGATGCTCTGTGGTACCTGCCTTTTGGGATGGAGGTGGAGCTCTCAGTACTGTGCAAGTTGGCTCTCTCTCATCCACAGAGCCCTCATTTTGGTGCCAGGGCTGCTGGCTTCATCCTTTTGGGATACCCCCCAATGCCTCGGATTTGCCTGTGAGCAGGTTCAGCCAGCAGAGCAGCAGCTCCTTGGGAAGCTCCAGCAGGGCTGAGGGGACAGGGACAGTGCCTCCACACCAGCTTCCATGGGGATGCTCCCACAGCTCCCTGCAGCCACCCTGACCCCACAGAGACCAGTCAGGGGTCCCCATGCTGCCTTCTGGGCTTCTCTGCCACCTGGAAAACCAACTCTGGCTTTAAAGGGCAGGACTGCCAGGTCTGCCTCTCTCTTCCCAAGTGTCCCTTCTGCGGGACCCGCGTCTCGCACCGAGGCCAAGGAAGCTGGGAAGGTTGGGAGCCAAGCTGCCCCTGCTAGGGCTGGCCCCAGCCTGCCACCCAGGGAAGCTCCAGGTATGGCTCCCCAGCACCCAGCAGCCTCCTCTCTCTTCCTTTCTTCCTGCCCTCGCTCGCCCTTCCTTCCCTCTCTCTCTTGCTCGCCCTTCCTTCCTTCCTGCTCCCGCTTGCCCTTCCTTCCCACTCCTGCCCGCCCACCCTTCCTTCCCACGCTCGCTTGCCCTCTCTTTCTTCCCGCGCTTGCTCACCTGCTCTTCCTTCCCGCTCTCGCTCTTCTTTCCTTCCCGCTCTCACTCACCCTTCCTTCCTTCCCGCTCTCGCTCGCCCTTCTTTCC
>VWZO01011577.1:0-47332 GCA_013396975.1 Bucco capensis | reverse complement strand
CCCCCCCCCCCCCCCGTTCCTTGGGGGAGGGGTGATCCCATCACCTGGCAGGGTGAGGGTGTCCCCAGGAGGNAGGGGGGGGCACAAAACTACCCTGGGGGAGGAACAACCAATCTCTTGGGTTGCTTGGGTTGTGAGTTCTCTGCTGGGAGAGTCAAGATTCTTCCATGTGCTGGTGGGGCATCGTGTTCCAGAGGGACTAGTGGGACTGGTGAGCTGCTGTGGGGATACTGGGANGGAGGGAAGGGTAAAGCTCAGAAGAGCAGGACCCCGAGGGCCTGGCTGGCAGATTTTGTTTTCTCTTGTTGAGAAGCAGCTCAGACACATCCCCAATTCACAGCCAAACAACTCCAGCAGCTGCGGCTGTGCCGGGGCCACCGGGATCCCCGCCAGGACCCCCGGGAGCCTCGCCAGAATCCCTGCCAGCAGCTATCGGTTGCCAAGGGTGCCCAAACCCCCGCTGTTGGGGGCGGGGGGGAGGGTGAGGGAGTTTCTCCCCTTCCTCCTCTTCCTCACGGCATCCCAGTAGCTCTGGCGAGCTCTGAGGAGCTGGAACTGGGATGGAACTGGGATGGTGGCTCCCTTGTCCTCCGGTAACACAGCTCCTTGCGTCGCATCCTCATGGACGTTGGGGTGATGCTTGGGGTGAGGTGCGGTGTGTGTGGGGGGGTCCCTCGATCCAGGCTGGGGTTCTGCAGGGCTTTTGGGGGCTGCTCTTTGCTTCACCCCTAAAAGAGAAAAGAGCCTCTGAAGGCTCCCTGCAGCAGATTTGGGTGCTGTGGTTGGGTGGCTGAAGGCTGAGACTGGTCTCAGAGGGGAAATCCTCCCCTGAGAGCTGTTGGTTGTTTTCTGGGAGGTGCTCCTCTCCGCCACGGTGGCTCCCAGGGCTGTGGGAGCAGCCAGGAGAGGAGGGATGGGAACATTTGCAGCATTTTTGCATCCCTCTACGCCTTCTGTCCCCTCTTTCCCTCACACTCCCTCCTCCAAAAAGAGTTCATTTGCTGCCAGAACTTAGCAAACCCCCCAAGGGGCTGAGCCTTGGGTATTTTGGGGGTGCCTAGGGGGGAGGCAGGGAGTGATGCTCATCCCTGCCAGCATTTCCTGGCTCTTTTCCAGATGGGATGGCATGCCCACCCCAAGTCACACGTCTGGACTCATCCCAGGACATCCAGCCCCTTCTCTATCCACTTGGGAGGGTTGTGGGTGCCATCATCATCTAGCTGGGGGCTCGGGGTGGCCCTGGTGAGGGTCTCTTGTGCTGTTGATGCTCCAGGATGTTTGGCAGGGTGGAATCCGGTGGCCCAGGTTTGGGGAGGGGGGGGGCTGGTGACTTGTCTCCCTGCCTGCAGCACGCTGTGAACGTCATGCCTGAGCGGCATAAAAAAAAGAGACTAAAAATAGTTTGAGGTTTCCCGTCTGGCTGAGGCAGGTTAGAAAGCACTGCTGTGTCCTTTCCACCCCTGCATGGTCTTCTCCTCCTCTTCCTCCTCCTCCTTCACCTTCTTTCTCCTCCTCCTCCTCATCGTCCTGCCCTTCCTTTTTCTCTCCTTGTTTTCTCCTTCTCCCCTCCTTCTTTTCTCTTTCTCCTTCTCCTCCTGCTTCTTCTCCTCCTCCTGCTCCAATTCAGGACACCTACCAAGTGGCCAGGGCTTGGACACCTCAAACCTGTAGGTGATGGGTGGGGGCTGACTGTGCCTTGGGAGTGGATACATGCACTTTGGAGCTCCCCTCTGGTAGCATCCATGTCCTTGCTGAAGGGCTGATGGCCAGGAGGGGGTGGCCCTGGCACAGTGCAGCTTATGGTGGGTGTCTGTGGGGGGGTTAGGGTGCTGCTGCACCCCACTGAGCTGCCTCATTCCTTGCAGAGGTTCTTTTTGGGTGGCCTCAGGGGTGGTAAAGGTGGGTCTGTGCCATGAGGAGGAGGAAGAGAAAGCTAGGAGAGGACCACCCTGGTCTTCTTCACTGAGAGACTTTCAGGCTGACCTGGTTTTGGTGGGTGCCATGGGTGCCAGGCCTCCTAGGACTGGTGCTCCATAAGAGCAACTTCAGCATCCTGCTGGAGGCCTGCAGTTTCCTGACCTATTTTGCAGGTGGCTTCCAGAAAGTGTGTCAGGAGCTGTCAGCATCCTAGTCAGGGCTCAGTGGGACAGGGATAGCAGGTGCCAGATGGAGTTGCCCCATTTTTGACTGGATTTGCCCCTTCTTTTGTAGATTTGCCCCTTTTTTGGCTGGATTTGCTCCATTTTTTTATTGTACTTACCCCTTCTGACTAGCTTTTCTCTTTCCCCCTCCTCAATTTACCCTATTTTTCTGAAATTTCCCCCTTTTTCTGGATTTGCCTGATTTTTTGGCTGAATTTGGTGCTTTTCTGGCTAGCTTTAGTCCTTTTTTGTTGCATTTGCCCTCCATCCATATTTTTCTCCTGGATTTACCCCATTTTTTGCTGTATTTGCCTCTCTTTTTTTTATGAATCTGTTTAGATTGGATTTGCCCCTTTGATAGCTAGCTTTGCCCCCTTCCTTTTGGATTTACCCTTTTTTCTGGATTTGCCCCATTTTTTCCTGAATTTGCCCTCCTGGTGATGCCTTGGTTGGAGATGTCAGGAGCTTGGGTGTCCTTGTTGATGCTGCAGCTCAGGGCACACTTCATCTTCCTGGGTTTTGCTTCCAGAAGGAGAAGGACAACATGAGTGGGACCTTGGGAAATGAGGAACCTTCTGTTTCCCTGCCCCCATGTCCCTGGTGCCTTCCTCATTGTGTTCCTCCTGCTGCATGGAGGAGGAGAAGGACTTGGGGGTCCTGCTGGCTGAGAAGCTGGAGATGAGGTGGCAATGTGTGCTCAGAGCCCAGAAGCCAACTGTGTCCTAGGCTGCATCCCCAGCAGTGTGGCCAGCAGGGCAGGGAGGGGATTGTGCCTCTGCTCTGCTCTGCTCTGGGGAGAGCTCAGCTGCAGTGCTGGGGCCAGCTCTGGAGTCCTCAGCACAGCAGAGACATGGAGCTGCTGGAGAGGGAACAGAGGAGGGACACAGAAATGATGTGAGGGCTGGAAGCCTTCTGCTGGGAGCACAGGCTGAGAGAGTTGGGGTTGTTGAGGCTGGAGAAGAGAAGGCTCCAGGGAGAGCTTCTTGGGGCCTTTCAGTACTTAAAGGAGATCTCTAAGAAAGATGGGAGAGACTTTTGATCAGAACTTGTTGTGACAGGACAAGGGGTGATGGTTTGAAAACGAAAGAGATTTAGACTAGATAGAGGAAGAAATTGTTTATGCTGAGGGTGGTGAGAGCCTGTACCAGGTTGCTCAGAGAGTTGGGAGATGTCCCATCCCTGGAACCGTTCCAGGTCAGGTAGTTTGGGGCTGTGAGCAACCTGCTCTAGTTGTAGATGTCCCTGCTGACTGCAGGGGGGTTGGACTAAATGACCTTGAAAGGTTCTTTCCAACCCAACCCATTCCATGACTCCACAATGCTATCTCCATGCACACCCCTCACCTCCCATGCCTTCAGGCAGTTCCCACCACCAGGAGTTTGGCAGCTAGTGACACCTTTGGAAAAAGATGAGGTGTGTAGGAGCTCTAAAGCAACCCAAGCAGCCTGCAGGGAGGTTGAGTTCCCTCCTGGCTGCTTAACTATGAAGCACTTTGAGATTGGAATCAGGGGCTGCAGGAAGAGCTTTTGAAGAACCTTGAGATGTTGTTGACTTGACAAGAACTAACTTGATCTCTGAATGTTGCCTGGGGCCTGGGACCTTTGAATATTATTTGCATCTTGTGTTTCCTGGCCTGGGCTCTGCTGTGAGCTCTTGAACATGAAACAGCTCCATCTTCCCAAAGCGCAGACCTTTGTGAGCTGATGGGACTGTGCCGAGGTGAAGCCTCCGAGTGGGTTTCAGTGGGAGGTCTCAGGGGTGTGGTGGTGCTGCTGCTGGTAGGAGCCAACACTTGGTGTGAATCCAGGACCTTGCTTCTGCTTTCAGGGCTTTTTCTGCTGGCTGAGGATTCATGGTGGCAAGTTTCGGTGTGAGGATCCAACACTTTCGCTTCCCAGCCCACAGCCGTGGTGGCCACAGCAGCTCCAGGCAAGTGGGTCCTGGGCTTCTCTTGCCAGGTTGGGTTGATCCCTAAAGTCCTTGTGGAGATATTTGGAATGTTGACCCCATTGTAGGTGGTCATGGTCCCAGATTCTTTCTTAATTTAGACAGAAAGGGGATGATGTGGAGCATACCAGATCATCTTCACATCTTCTATCCCTATCATGGGGAGTGTGGGCTTGGGATCCTTGCCAGAGGAGATTCAGATTGGATATTAGGTAAAACTCCTTCCCTGGGAGGGTTGTCAAACCCTCACCGTGGGATGAAGCTTGTTGGCCAACAGAGCTGGCAGTGTGGTGGCTAATGGCCATCCCTGTTCCCACAGGTCCCCCATGACCTGCCTCTGTGTCCCTGGTATCTACCAGGACCCCCATTGTCCATCCTGGGATTCTGGCATGGTGGGGAGAGGGCAGCTACACAGCCACTCATCTCTTCATCACCAGTGGCCAGGTCTTAGCTTCTCCTGCTGGCCCAAGGACACCCAGACCTTGATGCCACAGTACCAAGAAGCCACCCCGTGCCGTGCTGCTTCCCAGGGACCTCCTTCCCCACATCTTCCTTCCTTTCTTATCAAAGGCCCTGCCCCATCCCACCATCAACCAGAGCTCATCCCATATTGGCCTCTAGCTCCTTCCTCTCCCACATTGGTCATGGTTGGTGCTTCTGTACCCTGCTGAGATGCCACTCCAGCTCTGCTGGAGCTCAGGACACCTCTTGCAGCACGTCAACGAGCTCTGTCCGGTTGCGCGTTCTTGGTTCTTGCGACACGTCCCATCATGTTGCTGAGCTCAGAACATCCATCTCAGCTTTTTGACAAGTTCCCAGTCACTGAGGCAGCATTTGAGGAAGTCCTTGGGTGGGCAGAGCCTCCCCCTCTCTCTTGTTTGAACCTCCACTGCGCTAGCCGAGGAGCTGGGCATGGGTAGAGGGTACACGATAGCCATCTTGCCCCAACCACCTCCTGCAGCTGAGATAAGGTATGGTGCTTCACCTCCTTTAATTAGCTCTGCTGGATTAATGAGCCTGAGGGCCTGGGAAAGGGGAACTCCAGGGTGTCATCAGGATTTGCTGGCCCCAGAAACCTCTGTGAAGTTGGTGGCATCTGAAGTGGGGGCTGGTGAGGATGGGCTTGCTTTGGGAGCTCCTCAGAAAAACATCTCACACCTCTCCTTGAGAGCAGAAGGGGATGGTTGAGCCCCCTCCACCCAGACTATGAGGATGATGAGGATCATCCCAGGTCAACCCCAGGTTCTCTAGCTCCAGGAGGAGGAGAAAATAGGATGGGAATTAGAGTGGACAAGCCCCAGTGGGCTCCCTATGGCTGTTTTCTTCTTATCTTGAGGGGATGGGCAAGGAAGAGCCATGAGATAGCCACAGTTTGGCTGCTGGTGCCTGGAGACAGTGCTGCCCCAGAGGCACTCGGTGCTACTCTGCCAGCACTGGTCCAACCACTTGACTCCCCAGCACTTTCTTAGGGTTAACCATGATTTATTGTGGTCACCTCCGTTGTGCTTGTAGCCTTGCTGGCACTGGTGAAGGCAATGTGGTCACCTGCCCACCCCTAAGCAGATCCCACCACTCTTCCCATGGCACCTCCAGCTCGTTAGTCTAATGAACTTGACCTCATGACTGCCCTGGGTGCTGCTTGGTGGCTAATGTACCACCAATAAGCAGAGCCAAGGGCAAGGCTTCAGTGTGGGGATGGCTACAAAGGAGAGGACGTGGCTCTTCTTTGGCTTAACTCCACTTTGAAATGGGATCCTGGGCACAAGGTGTCCCTCAAAGCTGGGGACACTGGGGTAGGGATGGGAAGAGGGTCCCTGGAGTCCTCAGTGGAGGCTGAGGAGCCCAGTGTGATGTTTGGCTCTCCCTGGGCTCATGTGAAGGTGGCTGGAGGAAAGGAGCATCTAAATCTCTCTGCTAAAGTTGGTGGCATATCAACAGGGCTGGAGAGGATGGAGGTGCTGTAGGACCTCCTGGAAAAGCAAGCTACAGCCCTGTTTGAGAGCAGAGGGGATGGCTGTGCCCCACCATCAGGACTATGGAGACAATCCCTGCTCACCCCCAAGGTCTTCCATCCCTATCATGGGGAGGCTGAGGGCAGTGTGGCCTTGGGATCCTCAACAGGAGAGGTTTAGGTTGGTTATTAGAAGAGTTTTCTTCCTGGCAAGGGTTGTCAAGTTCTGTCCCAGGCTGCCCAGGGCAGTGGTGGAGTCACCATCCCTGGAGGGGCTGAAAAGCCATGGAGATGTGGTGCTGAGGGACATGGTTTAGTGGTGACCTGGCAGTGTTAACAGCTGGACTTGATGGCCTCAATGATCTTTTCCAACCTAGCCAGTTCCATGATTCTGTAGGTTGGGGCTGGGGGCTGCTGGCAGCCCCTGGGATGTTTTGGCAGCCCCCAGCTCATCCTCCCTGCTTGCAGGCAGCTGCTCTATCCCTGCCCAGCTCCCTGCCCAGCTCCCTGCCCCTCGTCACGCTCCTCTTACAGCCTTTAAGTCTCTTACAAAACAAACTCAGAGTTGCCTAATCCCAGGTTGGAATGCAGTGGGTAAGGACTTGCCGAGGGCTTGGGAGTGGTGAGGGGAGGTGGGGGGGATGCCAGGAGCTGGGGTACTCCTGGGGTTTCTCAGGGTTGCTTTTGTGTCTGGAAGTTCCCTGTCTCTTTTTAGGTGGTTGTTGTGAGGAGCAGCTGAGGGAACTGGGGTTGGTTAGGCTGGAGAAGAGGAGGCTGAGGGGAGATCTTCTGGCTCTCTGCAACTCCCTGAGAGGAGGTTGGAGCCAGGTGGGGATTGGTCTCTTCTCCCAAGGAACAAGAGGAAACAGCCTCAAGTTGTCCCAGGGGAGGTTTAGGTTGGCCATGAGGAAGAATTTCTTGCTGGCAAGGGTTGTGAAGGCCTGGCCCAGGCTGCCCAGGGCAGTGTGGTGTCACCATCCCTGGAGGGGTTGGAAAGCCATGGAGATGTGGTGCTGAGGAACATGGTTTAGTGGTGACCTGGCAGTGCTGGTTAACAGTTAGACTTGATGATCTTAGAGATCTTTTTAAATCAAAATGACTCTGTGATTCTACTACTGACTGGAGGAGGGAACTCAGCCAGCTCCTGATAAATGATTTACTTGGTGAGGACAAAGGGCTGGAGAACGTTAGTGAGCTTTGTCCCCTGTCCTCATCCCAGTGCTCCACTTGCACCTGCATGGTCCCAGCACCATGCCAACATGGCTTTGAGCACCCTGTGTGGGTGCAGCTCCCCCCTTGCAATGACACAGAGGGGACAGGAGAGGTGTCCTGTGCCACCGCTGTGCTACAAACCCATCCTCTTCCAGCTTGGTCCCACCACTGCATGCTCTCCTTCTCCCAGCAAAGCTTCTGGGGTGTGAGTGTGTGGTGTGTGTGTGCCCACCCCCTGGCCCCCCAGATTTGGAGATGGGTCTGTCCCGCCATAGCTTTGGTGGCTCTGGCATAGCACTGGTGTTGTCATCACTTCCATTGTTGACCTTCATGGTGACTCCCTGACTCTTACCTGGTGGGGGACTGACCCCATGGGACCCTCCCCACGGTGCCACCATGTCTCCCTCTGCTCCTCCATGGGGTTTTCCATCTGGAGAAGGTGAGGGAAGCAGGCAGCACCCAAGGTCCTGTGACAACAACATCACCCACTGTCACTTGTCTATTTTTAACCATAAATGGTACTTTTTTGGCTTTTTTGTTTTGTATTTTCTCAGCCATGGAGGTGGCAGAGGTTTGAGTTTTCCTCTGTGTGGCTCCTTGGGTTTTCTGCTTCTTCAGGGATCTTTTTTTGGGGGGTAATTTTTCTGCTGCTTCAGGGATTTTGGTGCTGCTGGGTTGAGGTTTGCTGAGAGCAGTGGGAGGGTCCTTGAGTGCAAGATGTCACAAAGAACAGACAACTCACCCTGGGCTCCTTCCTCAGCAGGAGCTGGGGGCACGTGGCTCCTGCATCCTGAAGCAAAGCCAAGCTGTGCCACAGGAAGTGCCAGGGAAAGGGGCAACCACAGCCAGACCCTTGCAGGGAATACCAGGATGCTGGAGGAGAACTGTTGGGAGGATCTTCCAGCACTGTGGTGGGGTTCTGTTGTGCTTGGTGTAGCATCAGGGAGAGGAGGAACCTTGCTCTGCTATGGCACCTTGCCAGAGTTTGCCACCACTTGACTGTCCCCATTGCCCAAACCGCAAGTGCCAATCGGATCTGCCTGAGTCAGAGCAAATGTGACTCTGACAGGCAACATTTCATGAGGCATCTATTTACAGCACCAGGAAATCCTTTGCCTCCTCTCAAAAAGCCTCCAGCAAGCCCACAATAAGATGTGCGCCGAGGTCACTGGTGTCACCCTGTCACCAAGGTTACCACATGCCCACCCGGTGGGTGCCAAGGGCAGGGGAGCTCATTCCTGCTGCTGGCTGGAAGGAGGATGGGTCTCAGCCCTGCTGGTGAATCTGCAGTGGGTGTAGGTCCTCTGCTACCCACCTAGGGTCTGGTAGGAGCTGGGATACTGAGTGTACCACCACATCCTCCCCCAATTCTTGGGTGTCCTAAGGGTGCTTGACCAGATAGGTGCACCCAAGGGTGCTGTGCTGGATGGGAGTGATGCTGTGGTGGACACATGAACTTTGGGGTTGGTGAGCCTGGAGAAGGGCAGACCCAGAGGGGATCTGCTGAATGTTGAGCAAGAGCTCAAGAGTGCAGGGGGCAAGAAGCTGGGGCCAGACTCTGCTCAGTGGTGCCCAGGGACAGGCTAAGGGGCAATGGGCACAAACTGGAACCCAGGAGGTTCCACCTGAACAGGAAGAGAAACTTGTTTGGTGTGAGGGTGAAGAGCCCTGGCCCAGGCTGCTCAGAGAGCTTGTGGAGTCTCCTTGTGTGCAGAGATTCCAAATGTGCCTGGAGGTGATGGTGAGCAAGCTGCTGTGGGTGAGCCTGCTGGAGCAGGGGACTTGGACTGGATGATCCCCAGAGGTCCCTTCCAGCCTCTACCATGCTAGATTCTGGGATTCTAGCACATCTCTTCACTGTCCCAGCTCTGTTCCAGTGGCTTTCCCCACCTCCTCCTTCCCCCCTCCCCTGGGAAACATCAATCTGGAGACCATTGGCTTCCCCAGGCCTGATCCTGCTCCCAAGCTCATCCCTGTTGTCTCCATCCCCAGGTCCTGATGCCATCCTGAGCCTCGCCAGGCACAGGAGATGCACTGAGCTCCTCAAGGTCTCTGTGGCCAACCCCTCCTCATGGAGGAGGAGAGGTCTTTACCAGTGGCTGCATGGCTAGCAGCTCTCCACCTGGACCAGTACGTGGAGACCTTCCAGCAGAGCGAGCTGTGGTCAGTGTGGGACTGTCGGGCGCTGACGGATGAAGCCCTCACCCAACTTGGTGTGCTCCTACCAGGCCATCGCCGACGCATCCTCTTGGGACTCCAAAAAGCCTTTGGTGAAGTCACCATGGCCATGGGAACCCCTCAGCTTCCCACCAGGAAACCTGTGCCCATGAAACGGCACATCTTCCGCCTCAGCACTGCCACGGGCCTGGAGCATCATCCAGAGCATCGTCTGGAGCACCATCTGGAGCATCAACCAGAGCATCCACTTGAGCATCCATACCCAGTGATCCCCAGTGGGTCTTCACTGCTGGAGCTAGAAGAGGGTGCCCAGCTGCCCCCACCCATCCCACCCAGGGTGGGCTGTCGCCCCCCACTCAAATTCACCTCCTCGCCAGTGGGAGGTAGCCCTGAGCCCCCTGTCGTCATGCCCCATGGTCACCCTCCAGCCCTCCTCAAAGTGCCACCAGCTTTGAGGGTCGAGAAGCCCTCAGCTGAGAGCAGGATGCAACCCTCCCTGCCGCCCCTGCCAGCTAAACGGCACCAGTTGGAAGCCAAGTTCCAGTCCCTGAAGTCCCCCCTGGAACCCACCTGCCCACCAGTGTTGCCCCCAAGGGCCATGTCCCAGAGGAGGTAAGGAGGTTGCTTTTGGGACACACACGCACACACAGAGCCTGGAGGTGCCCCAAAATGGTAGTGTCCCCATGGGGGGGGTTGCTGGGACAGGGACAGCTGCTGGCTGCTGTGGGTGGATGACAGCAGAGCAGGTTTGGGGGAGGGGTTGGTGACAGCAACCCTCAGAGCCCCCTCCCCACACCACCTTGATATTGTCTCACCCGTATTTCCCCCCAACCTTGAGCTGTGGCGTCTTGCTGCAAGCACAGGGTTCGCTGCACTGGGGTGGGTTTGCCTCCTCCACCCCTATTGTGTGCCTCCTCCCCCCAGAATGCTGCAGAGTGTGGAGGTGGGGAGGGGGAGTGAGGGCTGAGAGCAGGATACTGGCTTTTTTTGGGGTATGTGTGTGGAGAGGATCTTCTGGGATGCTGAGCAATGCCTTATGAGACCCCCCCCAACTCCACCAGTGCCTCCAGACCACCCCAGTACCCCTAGACCTCCCCCAGCACCCCCAGATGTGGGAAGGGTCTGGCTGCTCAGTGATTTGGAGGGAGTGACCAGAGCCCTGCTCTTATTTTGGGGAGGTGGTAACCACCCCATCTCTGCACCTTTGGGTGGTGGTGCTGGATGAACCCACTCCCCATGCCCCAAGATGAGGTCAGGATGGGAATGGAGGTGGGGAGGACTGGTGGTTAGACTCCCTACCCACACCCCAAACAGGTTTTCGGGGAGGGGGGAGGGCAGAACCCTTTGCTGGGGAGTGGGCTTGGGCAGCCACAGTGTGTGTGTGGGGGGTGGGCAACCTTGCCTACCAAAGCAGTGATGGATTGTCTCCATCATCATTGAGGTGGTCCCTAAAATCCACCTGCCCCTTCCCCCCCAAAGCCAGCCTGTAGTCACCAAGTGCAGGAGCTTAGTGGCCAGCAGTGGCCACACTGCTGCTTCGGCCAAGTCAGGAAGTTTCGTTCAGTGGTGAGCAGGAAGTGCTGGGGAGGCTGAGCAGAGAGGAGCTCCCTCCCCGCTGAGCATCACCACCACACACCACCAGCTTGAGGTGGTCCTGGGTGGGACACCAAGGTAGGGAGATGGTCCCCAGTGCCACCACACCAGTGAGGGTTCAGTGCTGGGAAGGAGGTGGCAGCAGTGCCTCTCGCTTTGCTTTGGGAGTGTCCTGGCCCTCAGCCATGTTTCGGGGCTGGTGGCTCGAAGAAGCAGCCATGGAGGTAGTTGTGATGGCCCTAGGGTGGTGTCAAGCTTGGAGGGTCACGACAGAAGCTGGTGGCCCGCATGGCCCAACTGGTTGTGCTGGGAAAGGGGAGGGTTGGGGGGGGGAAGGTGGGGGCTGGGCAGAACTTCTTTGGCTTGCCCAGAGAAGGAAGTTGTGGCATCACCGTGTCACGGTACTGGCTGTGGGCCACCACCGAGGGTCACCAGGACCTCGCTGGTGCCCAGCCCAGGGGGTGGGAGGGTGAGACCTCCCCCAGACATTATTTGCCCCCTTCTCCCCACGCAGTTGCCCCCACTCTCCCCTACCCCAGGTCCCTGCTCCCCAGGGGGATGTGAACATGTACCAGGTGGTGACCAGCCCTGGCATGGCTCCAGGATGGCTTTGGCCACTCCTGTCCTGCTCACCAAGCACTGGGGCTGGCATTTGCCCCCAGAGCTGCTTGCCCATCTCTGGGTGATGCTTGCCCGTGTCTGGGTGATGCTTGCCCATGTCTAGATTATGCTTGCCCATGTCAGGGTGATGTTTGCCTGTGCCTAGGTGATGCTTGCCCATGTCTGGGTGATGCTTGCCCATGACTGGGTGATGTTTGCTCATGTCTGCATAATGCCTGCTCGTATCTGGATGATGGCTGCCCATGTCTGTCTAGTTTTAGGGTGGTGTTGCCTGCAGGAGAGCAGCTCCCATCCCCCTCTACCCCCACCCCCCAGTCTTGGGCAATGGGGCCCAGCAGAGCCGTTGGCTGGTGGGGAGGAGGACAGCAGATAAGCACACTTCTACAACACCAGATATGACACCAGCTTGATCCTACTTGGAGCAGGACTGGCATTGTTTGGGCACAGCTGCAGAGATAGGGGAGTCAGGAGGTGACAGGACATCCCCACTGCCCCATGGATCTGTGAGGGGACATGAAGCCACCAGAGAACATCTTTGGGATGAGCTGGGGAACAAGCAGAGCATCAGGGAGGATGTTTTGGGGAACTGGGGTGTTATCTGTGGCCGGATTCTGCAGCTACTCAACCCTGGGGGGGTTGGTGCAAACCCCATCCTGGGTCACCATTAAGATGCAGATCCCATCTGTGGGCTAGGTTCCCTGCACCAGTGGGGTGCCAGCTCCCCATCCCAGTAAGCTCCTGACTGGTGGTGCTGGGAGCAATGCTGCTGCTCCGGGCTTGGGGCCAGCTCTCTGCCCACGCTCCCCTGCCCACACATCCCTGCCTGCCCTCCCTGCCAGCATTCCCTAATGTATGGATGGTTGTGGCTGGTTCCCATGGAGATGGCTGCTGAGAAATGAGGTCAGCCTGACCCAGAGGAGAGCCAGAAGCTCCAAGTCCTCCTCCCTCTGCTCCGTGCAGGCAGCCAAGGGAGAAGTTTCCTCTCCCCAGCTCGACCCCGAGCTCAGGGAAAGCTCTCAGGCACCAGCCAGGGGACTGGGAGTCAGCAGGGACTTGGGTTGGCCATCCCCAGGGATGGTGCTGGTGGCAACTTTGGCCATGTTGAGCTTCCTCCAGCGTGGCCATGGGGTGATGCCAACCAAGATTTGGTGCTTGATGGGATGGATCCTGCACCTCCTGCTTCAGCTCAGGGCTGTGGTAGGAGGTAGCAGGGTTAGAGATGGGGTCAGTGGCTTCAACACCAGTAATGGTTGGGCTTGATTACCTTCAAGGTCTTTCCCAACCTAAATGATCTGATGATGCTATTTGGGGCCTGCCCATGGAGCTGTGAGGGGTTTGAGGTGGGAGCAGGCAGAGCTCTGCCCTCTCCCTGACTTCAGGGCTGGTCAATCAGGTCCTTCATATTTTTATACCCTGAAGGAGCTTCCTTTCCATTTCCTGCCCTTCAAGATCCCACAAGCCCAGAGGTTTCTATTTATTGCCTGCCTCAGGAAGGCAGGAAGCAAGCGGAGAACAGGAGGCAAGGAGCTGCCCACAAGCTCTGCAGGCAGGAGGAAAGTCCTTGGGAGTTCTTCTCCTCCCCTGGACAAGGTTTTTTGGGGGCTGGGGACCATGGTGTCTTGCTGCCTGATCCCATGAGAAGCTCCATTTCCAAGGGGCTTATTGCTGTCCTGAGCTCTCCTGCTTCCACCCCACCTTGGGGATGCTGGTAGGAAGGAAGCATCCCCAGGACACTCATCCTGCTCTGGGGACCCCTGTAGCTACCTTCAAAGCAGGTGAGGAAGCCACTTCGACATTGTTTAGGCTGGAGGAAAGGAAAAACCCCAAACACAACAAACTCCTGATCTAGGATGTGGGCTTCAAGGCTGTAGGAGGCTTGTGGTGTCCTTGAGAGCCGATAAGGAAACTGAGCCGTGGTGGCAGCAGCGAGGACGTGAGGCTGGATGCCAGCAGATACTTATGGACTAGAAAAACACCAGTAAAACCAAAGCAAGGTGAAGCCTTTGCTGGGAGAGGCTCTTAGGAATTGGTCTGTGAGCTTGGGGTCTGCTGGAGTTTGGGGTGTTTGACCTCTTTGGCTGTGCTGGGAGCTCCTCTTGCATGCTAGGAGCCTTCTCTGATGGCTCTGATGGCATTGGGGGTTAGGCAAGGAAGGTCTGGGGTGGTGTAAGGCAGTGCTTGCTCCTCTCTCCTGCAGCATCCCTGCCAAAGAGGAGGTCCAGGACCCTGACAGAGCATCTGGTATCCCCTCATCCCCACCAGTGCTCCTTCCCCGCACGAAGCCACCAGAGCTGCCCTCCAAGGCCAACCTCCCCTTCGTGCCCGAGTTCGGTGAGTACCAGGGGGGCTCAGACCCCAAATCTTCCCTTGGCATGTCTGTCCATCCATCACCACCATCCCATGGGTGCTGGGGTGCACTCCCCCACCAGCTGGTCTCTCTGTCCTATCTGGGTCCTTCCCTCTTCCATCATCTTCTTTGCCTTCTGGGCTGGAGACTTCCAGGGGGTGCAAGATGTGGGATGGAGTTTTTCAGGGGGTGCAAGGCCTGAGATGAGGATTTTCAGGAGGTGCAAGTTCTGGGCTGGAGACCCAATATCTGGGATTTGGGATTTTGAGGTGGTGCAAGATCTGAGATGAGGATTTTTCAGGTTGAATCTGGCCTAGAGATTTTCAGGAGGTGCAAGATTTGAGCTCAGGACTTTCAGGAGTTCCAAGGTTCCAAGTTCTAGAGGTTCTTAAGGGGTGCAAGATCTGGGCTGGACACTTTCAGGAGGTGCAAGATCTGGGGTAGGGATTTGGGTGCTCCAAGGTGGACCAAAAGGTTTGCAAGGGCTCTGAAAGCAACCACACCATTTCAGTAACAGCACTAACTCAGCTTTATCTGCTCCTTCATGGAGTAGCTCTAATCCAGCTGGAGTAGCTCTGCTGAGAGGAAGAGGAAGGGCAGGGCTCTGCCAGGAGCTGGGTGCCCACCCAAGGTCCAGCTGGAAGCAGCAGTGATTTAACTGGAAGCTAGGAGAAGCTGTGGACAGGAAGATTATCCTTCTGTTGGGAGGAAAGCTGCTCCTGCCCCATGCCCCCAGGGGTTGGCTGCTCCTCTACCCCAAAATCCAGTGAGCTCTGGGTGCTGCAACTTCTACAGAGGCTTCCCTGTGCCCAGGGAGATCATCTACCATCACCCTTCATCCCCATGAAGCCTAGGATCATCCTTCCCCTGCTGCCAGCCCCAGGGCTCCCTGGATCTTAACAGCATCCTCTGTACCATAACAGCATCCTCTGTACCATAACAGCATCCTCTGGATTAGGATTTTGAGAGAAATCTCCTCCAGGTTTTGGGATAGGATGTCTGTGAGGGACAGGTTGTGCAAGGCCACTTGTCCCTTGAGGGATGGGTGCTTACTGGCTAGGATTTCTGCTGCTGTGGGTGTTGGGTGAGAAGGAACCTGCTTCTCACTCCTGTCCTTCTCTGGAATACAGGCTTGGGAGCCACTCACTGCAACCTTATCTCCACCAGCTGATAAGCAATGGAGGGGGAGGGAGGGAAGGGGGCAGAGAAATCCACCCTGAAAAACAAACTGTAGGAAAAGCCCCTGGGACCTCCTAGCAGCAGGAGCTTCTGGGCAGAGGCACAAGAACCTGGAGAAGCCACAGTGCCAAGGCTGGTGGCACCCAAGAGGGTTGGGACGGTGCCAGGAGTCAGCCTCCAGCAGGACTTTGCCCTTCCCTGCTCTTCTCCAAGCTGCTTGGTAAAATCCTTGTTGCTGGGAGCTGTTGTTTACCAAGGGCAGAGAGAGAAGGAAACCCAGCATGCTGATGTCCTCCAGCACTGGCATGTCCCCATGCAGGTGGGGACAGGCAAGGGAGTGCCAGAGGGTGAGGAGATCATCCTTCACTCCACCTGATGCCCACCATCTTCTCTCCACTTTTGCAGATGACTCAGACTATGAGGACTCAGCCTGGGAGGAGGAAGAATTAGCCAGACCCATGGAGGAGATGGCTGACAAGGTTGGTGGTCCCACCATGGGACTTGGTGGTGAGCAGGAGCCAGTGGGTTGGTTGACCAAGAAAGTTGGCATTGGGCTGCTTTGGAGATACCACTCAGGGTTGGAGGAAGCTATCATGGAGAGGAGGCTCAGCCTTGCTGAAACACTTAGTGGGTGCCTCCTGGGTGCTGGAAGTGGCCCATGGGCAAGCTCCTGGTCCTCAAGGAGAACAGCAGCCCTAGAGCCTCTCTGCAGATCGACATGCACAGAGTGCATGCTAGTGGACATCTGCAGCATAGCAGCCAGGAAGGAATCACTGGATCCAGGATTTATATCTGCCCCATGCTCCCAAGCTGGATTTGGGTGGATCTGGATGAATTTGAGGGGTTACAGCAGCTGGAGAGGTCCTTGGAGTCCTTCCACCCACCTCCACCTGGGAGCAGGCTGATGGGGAGAGATGATGCTGTGGTTCCTCCATCCTTGGCCAAGCCACCTCCTGCTTTGGATGCTGCAGATCTGGGGACAAAAGCTTGTGGATAAAGAGCTCCAGCATCTTGCTTGAAGATGTTTCCATCTGCCCAGTCCTGCCTGGTCCTGCTTGGTCACCTATTACCCTTAGCCTGCTGTCCCCATGACACCTATGCCTGATCTTGGCCATGAGCCTGTGACCACCCAAACCAAGGAGGGTGAAGTGCAGGATAGCTCAGCAAGAAGAGATATTTTTGGGTGCTCAGCTCCTCCTGAGGAGGAGCCCACTTTGGGCAGTGAAGAGGGCAAGGGGCTACCCACATCCCTCACCTCTGGGTCCATAGGAGGATGCTGAGCTGGTGATGGGACAACCACGGTCCCTGCGTGTCAACAGCCTCTTCAGTGAGGATGAGCTCATTGAGGACTACTACGATGCTCCCCCTGCCAGGTAGGAACTCAACTGCCCCATGCCTGCCTGTCCTGGGGATGTTTGTGTGCAGGAATGGGGGTGTGTGTGTGTGCAGGGATGGGATAGAATCATGGAATTGTTATGGTTGGAAAAGGTCTTCAGGGTCATTAAGTCCAACTGTAAACCCAACACTGCCAGATCACCACTAAACCATGTCCCTCAGCACCTCCAGGAATGGTGACTCCATCATGGCTCTGAGCAGCCTGGGACAGGCCTTGACAGCCCTTGGCAGGAAGAAATTTTTCCTTATGTCCAATCTAAACCTGCCCTGGCACAACTTGAGGCTGTTTCCTCTTGTCCTCTCACTTTTTCCTTGGGAGAAGAGACCAACCCCCACCTGGCTCCAACCTCCTTGCAGGGAGTTGCAGAGAGCCAGAAGGTCTCCCCTCAGCCTCCTCTTCTCCAGACTAACCAACCCCAGTTCCCTCAGCTGCTCCTCACAACACTTGTGCTCTAGACCCTTCCCCACCTTCCTTGCCCTTCTCTGCACACACTCCAGCATCTCCATGTCCTGCTTGGAGTGAGGAGCCCAACGCTGAGCCCAGGCTTGGAGCTGTGTCCTCCCCAGGCCCAGTGCAGGAGGACAATCCCTGCCCTATTCCTGCTGCCACACTAGTGCTGATCCAAGCCAGGATGCTGGTGGCCTTCTTGGCCACTTCAATCAACCCCTGCAGGTCCTTTTCCTGGGAGCAGCTTTCCGTCCACTCTGCCCCAGGCCTGGAGCCTTCATGGGATTATTGTTAGCTAAGGTCAGGACCCAGCACTTGGCCTTGTTGAACCTCATCCCAATCCAGTCTGGCATGTATGAGTGGAGATCCTTGTGTCCATGTCAGGGCTTCGTGGGACACATGTCCATGTTCATGCACAGCCAATACTCAGGTTGAGGAGCACATGTGTGTGCATGCACAAGCAAAGAGCAACTCTGCACATCCCTAGATTTGGGGTCCTGGCCCTGGAGGTTCTCCTTCCCCCATCTCCTAGGCTGTAACCCAGATTTCTGCTGTCCCAGGAGGTGAGGGGATGGGGGGGACATAGCAGGACCCTCACCAAGAGGATTGTCACCGAGGTTCTTGCTCGCGAGCAGCCAGCGCTTGCATTGCCCATGCCTCGGGGAAGGACAAGGGGAGGCTGGAGCGTGTGGAGGGGGTTGAGCCTGTCCTCTGCTCAGGAACCACCACCAGCTTTTAACCACCTCTCCCTTGGCTCCTCATCCCCAGTGCTGGCAGTGGCTGGAGTGACAACAGCCCCAGCCCTTGCCTGCCTGTGTCCACCTTCTCCAGCAGTAGCCCCAGCATGGAGACCACCACCATCAGCACCAGCTCCTCGCTCTCACCCACCATCAAAGCAGGGTGGTTGGACAAGAACCCACCACAGGGGTGAGTGATGTGGACCCCCCACCCCAGTGTCTCACTGTGGGATGTTCCTCTCCTTCTTCCACCTTCTTTTTCCACCTCTTAATTCCCGCTCGCTGGTTTAGTGTTGGACCAGAGTCATCCCAAGGGGCTCCTCCCTCCTACCCTCCTTATTTAGGACAGAAATGCCCATTTTGGTGCTTTTATCAGAGTGGGTGCTGCTGATGGTTTTGTTGAGCTGGTGGAGGAGGGAGGAGAAGGAGGAAGGTTGCAGCTTGAACTTCCCCATGGTCCTGTGCAAGCAGGTTGAGGTTGCTGGGAAATGAGCTCTGGGAAAGCCCTGAAGGGCAGCTGGCCAGGGAGAAGTTGGGTGCTGGGTGTGGCTTCCTACTAGTGTCGCTGGCTCCTTGGGGCCAAGATCCCCAGGATGGAGCTCAGACATCTGGGATGGGGCTTAGACCCCCAGGATGGGGCTCAGAACCCCAAGATGCGTTCAGACTCTTAGGACAGGGCTCATCCCCCCAGGATGGGGCTCAGACCCCTGACATGGGGCTCAGAACTTTGTGACGGGGCTCAGTCTCCTGGGATGGAGCTCAGATCCCTGGGATCCATCCTCCTGCTCCAGCTTGGAGGATGTCTGATGTAAGGAAAACCAGTCCCCCTGCCCCAAACCCTAGCAGCTGGAGGTTAGAGCAGGGCTGGGGGGGTGTCTCTGCACCCCAGGGGAGCAGGAGAGCCTTCAGCTGAGCCAAGTGCTCTTGATCTTGGTTGCTGGTTATGTAAAGGCTGAGAGCTGAGGTCATATGTGGTGATGGTGAAACCTTTCCTGAGCAAACAAGCCCTTAAGCAAGAGCAGCTAGGGCTGGGGGGTGGTGTGGTGGTGGTGGTGGGGCTCTGGGGGTGCAGTGCTGCTGGGGGTGCTGCATCACATGGCTCAGCTGGTAGGTCTGGCTTGGTTTCTCCTGCAGCCCTGGTGCCAGGGTGGATGAGCTGTGGGGTTTAATGCCTGGCCTTGTGTTGTCTGCTGGGTTGGGGAGGGTAAAGAGGGTCTCTGCTGGGCTTTGCTCCAGCCTCAGGGTCCCCATCCCTTCATCTCCATCCCTCTGCCATGCAAGAGCCACCAGCCCTGCCTGGCATGTGTCTCCTGGGTTGAACCTTCACCACCTTGTAGGTCCTGAGAAGTAATCACAAAGAGGGATTTTTGGGGGGGAGAGGGGTCTAGGGGAAGTCCATTTCCCCAGCTCCACCTATTAAAGGGTGCCTGGAGGAAAGCATGAAGTCCCCATTGCTGTCCCCAGCAGTGTGACACGAGCAGGGTCGATGCTGGGGTGGCCTCAGGCTTTCTGGCAACTGGGGCGTGAAGGTATGAGCGGAGTTACCCCAAGTTCAAGGGCAGCCTGTGCCATGGGGCTTGGGGACAGCAAAGGGACAGGCAAGAAGGGAGCTGGCCCAGCCCTGGAGGTCTCACAGCACCCATCCTGCATCCCAGCACCCTTGGGAGCAGCACCCTGGCTACTTGCTGCATGATGAGGGTGTAGCAATGTGTCCCTCTGGTCCCTTCCCAGGTCCTACATCTATCAGAAGCGCTGGGTGAAGCTTGACACTGACTACCTCCGTTATTTTGACAGTGAAAAGGTGAGTAGAGAAGGAGGGATTGGGTGGGAGTCAAGGTGAGATGGTGGTGGAGGAGCTGCCCCAGAGGGACCACATCCCTCTGGGCATCCCAGCTGTCCAGTGCCAATGAGTAGCATCTTGTGGGGAGCAGCAGCAGCAGGTGGATGCTAGGGTGATGCTGGCATTCTGGTGGGATGCTCTCAGCATCACAAGCATGGGGTGGTACCCATCCCCTCCCATCTCCTGGAGGCCATGGCGGTAGGCAACATGTCTCTCCCCCACCCCAGGATGCCTACTCCAAGCGCTTCATCCCTGTCTCCTGCATCTCCCGTGTCACAAGCATTGGGGACCAGAAATTTGAGGTCATCACCAACAACCGCAACTTCGTGTTTCGAGCTGAGAGCGACGGTGAGCCATGAGGGTCCTCCTTGCTCCTGAATAGTCCCACCTTTCTCCCCCCATCCCCTGGCCCAAGGGACAAGCCCTGGAAGGCTCCTGGCCATGGATTGCTCCTGACCCTGATCTCCCATCCCACCTCACAGCGGAGCGTAATGACTGGGTACGGACCCTGCAGCAGAGCGCAGAGGAGAGGAAGAGCAAACCTCTGGAGAGGACTTTGATGTCCTCAACCACTGATGGTGCCACTGACCTGGTTGAGAAGAGTGGCTTTCTGGAGCTGAGGGGCTTTAAGCACAAGCTCTTCGTGGCTGTGGCTGGGGACAAAGTTTTCCTCTACAAGAACGCAGAGGTGGGTGGCTGGAGGGAGCTGGGGTGCTGTGGAGGACCCTCATCTCAAGGGCATCTCAAGGAGGACTTCTTCACATCCACAGCCTGAGTAGCAGGGCTGTGAGCTGAGAATCATAGAATCATAGAATCATTAGGGTTGGAAAAGACCTTTGAGATTGAGTCCAACCACCTACCCAACACAACCACGCTCACCACTAAACCATATCCCCAAGCACCACATCTCCACGACCCTCTGGATGGGGATGGCTCATCCCCTGCAGGCTGGTGACCCCCAAGCTGCACACCCACCTCCTCATTGTCTCTGAGCCTTGGGGTACCCCAGGAGCATCACACCCTCTTGCAGCTGCCCCAGAGTTTCATGGGCTGGGAAGGGCCATGGGCAGTGCACCACCCCTACCTCCCCTCCTCTGCCCGCCAGGATTATAGGCTGGGGGTCGGCATCACCTACATCGAGATGAATGTGGGCAACGTCAAGGAGGTTGATCGCCGCAGCTTCGATCTCACCACACCATACCGGATCTTCAGGTGAGCCCAAGGAGGGAAAGAGGTCGTGGTGGTTCTGCTCCTCCCCACAGCCCTGTCATCCTCTCATCCTTATCCCCCCTGGCAGCTTCTCAGCCGACTCAGAGCAGGAGAAGGAGGAGTGGGTGGAAGCCATGCAGCGCTCCATCGCTGAAGCTCTCTCCACCTCAGAAGTGGCTGAGAAGATCTGGGCAGTGGAGTCCAACCGCTTCTGCGCTGACTGCGGCTCGCCCAAGCCTGACTGGGCTTCCATCAACCTCTGCGTCGTCATCTGCAAGAGATGTGCAGGTACCTCCATCCCAGGGGCAGGAGAAGGAGGTCAAGCATCTCTTGCCCTGGGTGGGGATGAAAGGTGTGAGGTATGGGGGAACTTTTCCCTCTTGCACTCCCAAAGCAGGTCCCTAAGGGCTTGTTTTGATGGCAGGAGAGCACCGGGGCTTGGGTCCTGGAATCACCAAAGTCCGGAGCCTGAAGATGGACAGGAAAGTGTGGACAGAGGAGCTATTGGAGGTATTGGTGCAGAGTGACCCCAACAGCCCTTTTTGGCGGGGCAGACAGGGAAGCCCCTCCCCATAACAGACCTGGACTGGAGGAGCACAACAATGTTTGTCCAGCTTGATCTGAGCCCCCTGGGGTGATGCTGTGGTGTGGCTTGTGCGGGGAGGAAACCTCCAGCAGAACTTCATCCCTCTCCTTGTGGTTTGTAGCCAACTGGCACCCACCTGGTGAGATAGAGTGGGCCCTCAGCCAGAAACTGGATGACATGAATCATCCAGGATATCCATGGCCAGAGGCATTTTCTGTGCTGTTTTATCCCTTCTCCAACATCTTCATCCATTACCTGGGTGAAGCCCAGAGTGGACCCTCAGCCAGTTTGCTGATGGGAGCAAACTGGGATGAGGGGGTAACACAGGGTCAGGCTGTGCTGCCATTCAGGGAGATCTGAACAGGCTGAGAGTTGGGGGAGAGGAACCTCCTGGAGTTCAGCAAGGGCTAGTGGAGGGTCCTGCACCTGGGGAGGAAGAACCTCATGGAGCAGGACAGGTTAGGGGTTGACCTGCTGGAAAGCAGCTCCATGGATAATGAACTGGGAGTGCTGGGGGACAAGTTCCTCATGAGCCAGCAATGTGCCCTTGTGGCCAAGAAAGCCAATGGTCTCCTGAGGTACATCAAGAAGAGTGTGAGCAGCAGCAGGTGGAGGGATGTTCTCCTCTCCCTCTCCTCTGCCCCACTCAGGCCCCAGCTGGAGTCCTGGCTCCAGTTCTGGGCTCCTCACTTGAAGAGAGACAAGGAACTAGAGAGAGCCCAGCAGAGGCTAGNGAGGTGATGGTGGGCAAGCTGCTGTGGGTGAGCCTGCTGGAGCAGGGGGGTTGGACTGGATGATCCCCATAGGTCCCTTCCAACCTCTACCATGCTGGATTCTGTGACAAACAGACAGACAGTGTCTGTGTGTCCATAAGGACATGGCTGCAGAGCCATGTGTCTGCTGTGGGGCTGGTGTGTGTTGTCCCAGGAGCAGAGCAGCCCCTGGAGCAGTCTGACCACCGAACACATAGGAATGCATCGGCACAGCCAGCGCCAGGCCGGGTGGGAGGGAGCTGGGATGTGTCACCAGAGCCAACCTGGCTGCCATTTCCAGACCCTGGCTGGCCTCGCTTTTCCCAGCATTCCCGCTCAGCTCCTGCATTCCTGCCTGGCGCCCAACCCCCTCAGCCTCCGGCATCGCCTGCTCCCCAAGCCCCCAAACGCTTCCAGCTGCTGCCTGTGGCTGCTCCCCTTCCCTTTCCCAAATCCCACTGGGATGATGGGAAACTGCTGCCAGCATCCTCCAGACTCCCCTCCTTCCCCCCCACTCCAAGCCCTCCTTGAGCCCTGAGGAGCACCCATGTCATTCTAAAGAGCCTGAAGGGTGCTGGCCGACCTTCCCAAGCGCTTGCTGGGGTGGGGGGTCACCTGATCAGGGTTCAGTGGTGGGTGTGGGGCCAGGGAAAGCCCTTTCCATCCACACCATGGATGCTGAGCATCCCCCACCCCTTGCCCACAGCTGGATGCTGCTTTCCAGACGTGTTTTTTCCAGCGGGTGGGAGGCTGTGGGGACTGCCAGACACTGGGAGCTGAGCTGCTGTGGGGCTGGGCAGGGAGCTGCTCTGTGCGTGTGTGTGCACAGTGGGTTCTCCTGCTCCTTGCCCACCCATCATCTCCTCCATGGTCTGCCTGCACCTCACTGCTCTCCTGGGCAGCAGTGACATGGCTTCTTTGGGTTGTGAACACCCTGATAGTGCTCTGCTCATCTCCCTCTCCACCAAGTAAAGACCCTCAGGGACCCCCTACAAAGCCCTCACTCCATATCCAGCCACACTCCATCCTCCTCGTCAGTAGCACCATCCCATGGACTTCTCCTTGCCTCCTTGCAGCTCTTCCACCAGATTGGCAACGCTGTGGCCAACCAGTTTTGGGCTGCCAATGTGCCCCCCAGTGAAGCCATCACCCCCAGCAGCAGCAGCCAGGAGAGAAGACGCTTTCTCATCGCCAAGTACCGGGAGGGCAAGTACCGGCGCTACCACCCGCTCTTTGGCAACCAGGAGGAGCTCAACAGGGTCAGTGAGCCTCCATCCCCACCCCAGGGCTGGGCATCATCTTGGAGGTCCCACCTCTGGGTGCTAAGTGTTGCTGAGCTCGGTGTCCTGAAGCTCTTTTAGGGGGAGCAAAGTCTCTGCCCAAGCTTCCTGCATGGAGCTGGATGGTTTCCCACCCCCCTTCCTCCTTCCCTGCCTGTATCATCTCCAAGCCCCATTTCATACTCTACATCCCCACTATGCACCATGAGGTCTCCAGGAGGGACAAACCACCCGTGGGGGACAGAGTGACACACGTGTGGCATGTGGCACAACCAGTTTCATTTCCAGCCTGGAGAGCCTTGTCTGAGGTGGGATTCTTCCTCCCAGAAATCTCCAGGATTCATCAGGAAATGCCTTTGGGGTGGAGTGAGGTCCAAGGAAGGCTGGTGTTGGTGGGAAGCGCCCTCAGTGATGGGGGCAGAGGTGCCCACCCAGCACCCGATGACCAGGGCCCATTCCTAGGCAAGATGCCAGACTGGAACTCCACCACCAGCACAAGGAATTCCACTGTGGCTCTCCGGCCACCAACCCTTTTGCCTCCCACCTTCACCGTGGCTTCCTCGGGCTCTGCTATGTTAGCCCAGGAGGCGGGGGCAGGCTGGAGGACCCTGGGTGGCCTCCGGAATTCGCATGTGGGCTTGTTTGTTTTTCTCCTCGGGCTAAGCCGAGGCAGTCCCGCCCCGCCGCTGCCCGATGACTTCACCCCAGCTCCTTAAGGGAGGGATTCACCGCCCAGCTCCAAATATTTTCTCCCTGTTCCAGCCTCCTTTGTCCTGCCCGAGCAGCTGGTTTGGAGGGGTTGGAGAAGGTGGAGGGAGGAGGAGAAGGAGAGGAGGAGGAGGGAGGGAGCGTTGGGTTCTTTGCTGTGCTCCCACCAGACTGCTTTCTCTTGAGGTTCTCCTCTTCTTCCTCTTCCTCCTCGGGAATCTTCGGCCTCACCCTTTATCCTCCTGGATCTGCTGCAGGCTCTGTGCGTGGCTGTCACCACCAGCGACCTGGCTGAGACTCAAGCTCTGCTTTTCTGTGGGGCAGCTGTGACCTGTGCCACCGGAGACCCTCAGTGCCCAACGCCCCTGGCTTTGGCTGAGAAGAGTGGCCAGAGGCTGCAGATGGAGTTCTTGCTCCACAACAAGACCTCTGGTAAGAGCTGACCCCTTGAAGACCACCACGAGCTGTTAATTCAACCCGCCTCCAGCATTCCTGGAGGAATGCTGCCAGGGTGTCCCACCTAGGGGAAATGCAGTGATGTTTGGAGCTCTGTGTCCTGCTCTGCAGCTTCCTGGTATGGTTGTTTGGTGCTGCTGGGCTCTGTGTACCCCAGGAGTAGGGTTTTGGGGGAGCTTCTCAGGCTTTTGGGTCAGGGTTGGGTGGGGGGACAGGGAATGCAAGCTGGTGGTCCAGACACTGGCAAGGACACTGGGAGGGATGGGTTGAGCTCTCCCACCCCATCTTGGCCAGGTAGCTTCAGAGGACATCCCCTTGCCAAGCAGGCAGATCCTACCTCAATCATCCCCACCCACACTAGAAGGGGTTTGAGGGTTTGCTGAGCATCCCGCATAAAATCTACCTCCCATTCTGAGCCCAGCCCCAGGTGGGCTGCTGGATCCCATGGGAATGATCTCCACCCCAAAGCAGGGTGAACTTCCAGCCCTGGAAAACTCTGGCAGTGAGGATGGAGGTGTGTCAGGGCCAGCCAGCCCTCAGCTCTTCAGCAGCCAAGTCCATCCTGCAGAAGCTGGAATTTACCCAGGATTTGGGGCTGGTCCTGCCATTCCAGACCAGTCAGCACAAAAAGGGGTCTGGGAGAGCACTGAGACCTCCTGGCTGCCCTCAGTGACCGGAGAAAACCAAACCCCTGAGGCTCATCCCACTGGGACCAGCTCTGGAAGTCATTTCTGCAGTGCTAGGATTGTTGGAATTGAGGAGCAGGGCTGGGCTAGTGGAGCAGAGCTCTGTGTTCTCCCAGGTTTCTCCATCTCTAGAGCTCTAAGCAGCTCTATGGTCTGATCTGGAGGCGTTTTAGGGATGTCCTTACACCCCAACTCTGCCTGGTGCCCCAGGGAAATGGAGGGATGCCTCTTGCCAGTGGGCAAGATGGGGAAACTGAGGCAGGAGGAAACTTTGGAGAGGCTATGTCATAGCTCTGGGCTGTTATTTCAGACACAGGACTGTGATGTTCTGCTCTTCTCCTCCCATGGAGCAGTGAGGACCTGGAACAGCCCACTGGTGGTGGGGTCCCATCCTCACCTTCCCATAACCTCTCCATCCCATCCCAGCTCAGTGCTTGGGGCTGGGCCACAATGGGGATATGGGATGTGGGATGATGTAGGACACAGACCAACAGCACTTTTGGGGAGGTTCTAAAGGGGGTGCAGCCCCTCCAACCATGACAGGCTGTCACCTCCTTTGCAGAGACACCACGCTTGGAGGTGGGCAGCAGTGAGAAGTCCTACTCAGTGCCCATGCCCTCTGTCACACACAATGGCTTCCTCTACAAGACCCCCTCCATGGCCAAGCCCATTGGCGAGAGGAAGGGCCAGGAAGGTAGGTGGAGGACCATGGGAATAGGAAATAAAGGTGCAAGAGGATGAGGGTGCTCAGAGGTGGCCCAAAAAGGGGTGCTGGGTGGAAAAGGATTGAAAAAGCACCAGGGAGGTACAGCATCACCTGGCCAGCCTGGTTCCAAGGGGTGGGCACCTAGTGGGTGCTGCCCAGGGCCACCTAGGCTGGGCTGGTGGGTGACACCAGAGTGTGTGGGTGCTGCTCAGCACCATCCTGTGCTGTGCAGAGTTCAGCCGGCGCTGGTGCACGCTGCAGGATGGGATCCTCAGCTACTATGAGAACGACCGCAATGCTGTGCCCAACGGCGAGATCAAGGCGGAGGAGATCGTCTGCCTGGTCAACAACCCACCCCATGCCCACGGGTAAGGGGGACATCCCCGGAGCATCCCCGGAGCATCCCTAGAGCATCCCTGCTGCTCTGATGGGGCTGGGCACAGAGGGTGGCATGAGGAGGCTGCTGGCCCCAAGTCTAACAGTGGCTCATCTGGCTCTTGTGGCATGCCTGACCCAGCTGTGTCTGTGAGGGGTCTCTGTAAACCATTTGCAACCCATTTATAATCCCTTTGTGATTGCTTTGTAGCCCCTTTGCAGCCTCTCTGCACCTCTGTGCTCCCCAAAGGAGGATGCTGGAGGTCTCAGGGACATTGTTGGGCGATCCCAATCTGGAGCAGCCATTGGTGTCCAACACCCAGCAGGATGCTTTCACCCCTGAGATACCTCTGGCACCTCACCAGCTCCATCCCACCATCCACAAGTATCCAATCTCCCCGTTTCCTCTTTCCCACAGGATTGAGAACACCTTTGAGGTCTACATCGAGTCGGAGAGGCTCTACCTCTTTGGGCTGGAGAGCCCTGATTCCGCTCGGGAATGGCTCAAGTCCATTGCCAAGGTAGGACGTGGTGGGCTGGAGGTGACTGTGGCTGCTGGAGAGACTTGGGTGCCACCAGCACTGATGGGTCTTTCTTCTCCTTGGCTCAGTCCTTCGTCCACCCTCGTGCCGAGGAGCTGCTGACTCTTGACTTTGAGCGGCTGGGTCGCCTCTACTACAAGGGAGGCCTCAACCTGGAGCGAGCCAAGGAGGGTTGGTTTGCCTTGGTGGGCTCCGTGCTCCACGTCTGCTTCGAGGACGGCGAGCGGCAGGAACCTCTCCAGCTGCGCAAGCTACAGGAGCTCTGTGCGTCCTCCTGCCTCACCCTTGGGGACCTCTCCCACTGAGCTAGGGAAGAGACCTTGGGGTGGGGAAGGTGGCCTCCAAATCCTTGTCCTCCAAATCCTGCCCCAAGTGGCTAGGTTGGTGGATGCTGCTCCAGCAGAGCTTGTGGACGCACCACTGAGTGGGTTGCAGCAGCTCTTCCTCCTGTCCATTCTCTTTCCCATCCCTGGAAAGCTGCTGCTTGGCCTTTTTTGGGCTGGGGTTGGATTGTGTTGGCAGAGCCACTCCATGATGTGTGGGGCTGGGGGGAGCTGAAGGACCTCGTATTCCCATGGGTGATGGGCTCTCTGCCTTCCTCTTCCAGCCATCCAAGGAGACAACGAAGTGCTGGTGCTGGTGGAGAGGAGGAGGTAAGAGCAGAGGGTGGTTAGACCCCTCCAGCCAAATACCATACCCTGCCCAAACCCCACCTCATCCTGGGGTTCCTTCAGCCTCCCCAAGCTGACTGAGGAACCACCAAAGCAGAGCTGAGATCATCCCCAGACTCCTAGGACCAGCCTTCCTGTGGGTCCCAGTGGAGTTTTGGGGGCAGCTGTCCCCCCACTGAGGTCAGGCTTGCTGGCAGGACACTGTACATCCAGGGGGAGAGGAAACTGGATTTCCTGGGATGGGTCCATGCCATCCAGAAGGCTGCAGGGAGTTCTGGGGACACCTTGTCGGAGCAGCAGCTGACAGAGTCTGATGTCCCACTGCTGGTGGATCGCTGCATTGACTACATCACCCAGTGTGGTATGTGCCATCACCTGTCACTGCATGTTGGTGGGGACTAGGGGGCAGCACTTGGGTCATCCCTGTTGGTGTGGCAGGTTGAGAACCAATATACTCAGAGAATCCCAGCATGCTGAGGGTTGGAAGAGACCTCTGGGGATCATCCAGTCCAACCCCCCTGCTCCAGCAGGGTCACCCACAGCACCTTGCCCACCATCAGCTCCAGGTGCCTTTGGAATCTCTGCACAGGAGACTCCACAAACTCTGTGGGCAACCTGGGCCAGGGCTCTGTACCCTCACACCAAGCGAGGTTCTCCTCCTGCTCAGTTGGAACCTCCTGGGTTCCAGTTTGTGCCCATTGCCCCTTGGCCTGGCCCTGGGCACCACTGAGCAGAGTGTGGCCACAGCCTCTTGCCCCCTGCACCCTTGAGCTCTTGCTCAGCATGAAGCAGCTCCCCTCTGGCTCTGCTCTTCTCCAGCCTCAGCAGCCCCAGGGCTCTCAGCCTTTCCTCCTCCCAGGGATGCTCCAGTGCCCTCAGCATCTTCCTAGCCTCTGCTGGGCTCTCTCCAGTACTTCCTTGTCTCTCTTCAAGTGAGGAGCCTAGAACTGGAGCCAGGACTGCAGCTGTGTCCTGAGTGGGGCAGAGGAGAGGGGAAGGAGAACCTCTCTCCACCTGCTGCTAGCCACACTTCTTGATGCACTCCAGGAGACCATTGGTCTTCCTGGCCATGAGGGCACATTGCTGCCTCATGGGGAACTTGTCCCCCAGCACTCCCAGTTCATTATCCATGGAGCTGCTTTCCAGCAGGTCAACCCCTAACCTGTCCTGCTCCTTGAGGTTCTTCCTCCCCAGGTGCAGGACCCTCCACTTGCCCTTGCTGAACTCCAGGAGGTTCCTCTCCCCCAACTCTCAGCCTGTTCAGCTCTCCCTGCACGGCAGCACAGCCTGACCCTGTGTCACCCCCTCCTCCCAGTTTGGACCCATCAGCAAACAGGCTGAGGGTCCACTCTGGGCCTTCATCCAGGTTGATGATGAAGATATTGAACAGTTGACACTTGTGCCACCTCTTTCCCTCCCTCCTTTAACATCCTCTGCAGCAGCATGGGAGCACTCTGCCTGGAGAAGACTTTCACTCCAGCCTGCAGCTCCTCAGTGGTGGGAAACACCACGGCACTGTGTGATGGGAAGCCAGCAGGTGGGAAGGTTGCCTCTTCCCCTTTTAAGAAATCTCATCCCCACCTGCTCTGCCCTAGGGCTGACATCTGAAGGCATCTACCGCAAGAGTGGGCAGAACTCGAAGACCACCAACCTGCTGGAGATGCTGCGCAGGGATGCCCGCAGTGTGCGGCTGAAGGAGGGTGAGCACCAGGTGGATGACGTGGCCAACACCCTCAAACGCTTCTTCCGTGACCTCGGTGATGGACTCTTCACTGCTCGGTGGGGCCAGGACTGGCTACAGGCAACAGGTGAGCTCTGAGGGGATACTGGGAGGTGGGTCAAGCTCCTCAGCTCTCCTGCAGCCCCTTCATCCTCTCCAGGCTGCATGCGTGTGTGTGTGTGTGTGAGAACATCTGGAGCCCACATGTTCCAGGGGTTTGAGTGGTGGGTGGAGAGTGGAACATGCCCAAGATGACCCCGTGCAGCCTTGTGCTCCAGCAGGGGTGGGGCTGAGACAGGGAAGAGAGCCAGAACCCTCCACCCTTTGCTTCTGGATCCAGCCCCTGAATGCTGGGGATGGAGGGAGGGAGGGAGGGAGGGAGGGCGGGAGGAATGCATCCAGCAGCTAAACAGCCATGAGCCACAGTGCTGTGGATCTGGGATGCTCCACTCCCATGGAGCTGGAGTGCTCTGGACCCTGCAGAGTTTGGGATGCTGTGGCTCCAGGAAGATGGGGTGCTCTGGTCTTGTGGAGATGGGATGCTCCTTCTCTGTGGAGGTGGGATGCTCCAGTCTTGAGGAGTTGAGATGCTCTGGCCTTGTAGAAGTGGGATGCTCCAGCCCCATGGAGCTGTGGAAGCTTTGGCCATGTGCAGCTGGGATGCTGCAGCCCTGTGAAGCTGGGATGTTCTGGGCCCATGGAGCTGGAATGATCCATCACCATGGAGCTGAGACACTTCAGCCCAGTGGAACAGCGATGCTCTGGCTCCATGGAGCTAAGATCCTCCATCCCCATGGTGGGGCAGGAAGGTCCAAGGTGGGGTGTGGAGAAGGGGATGGTGGTGCTGTGGGTCTTAATCTCACCTTCACCCCGTCTCCATGCTCATCCTCTCCCTTGTGCCCCTTTCACAGCTCTGGAGGATGAGGAGGCAAAGATCACTGAGTACCGGCGGCTCGTGGGTCTCCTCCCGCCGGTGAACCGAGCCACGCTGAAGGCCCTCATCAACCACCTCTTTCGGTAGGACATGGGGTGGCAGATCCATGGACCTGATGTCATACCCCATGGGGCATCATCTCATCTGCTGTGGGGTCCTGGGGAGGCTGTGGGGTAGAAGAGAGCTCTTGTCCTACCATCTACATCCGAAGGAAAGAAAAGGAATAGGATTTGGGCTCAAGCTGTGCCCAAAGCTGAGCATCATCTCTCTCAGTGTGGAGCTTGTTCCCCGTGGTAGGGCTGAAGGGAAGGTCCTGGTGGGACTCATGGGCAGGAATCATAGCAGGGTTCCTCACAGGGTCCAGCGCTTCTCTGGGGAGAACCAGATGAACACACACAACCTGGCCATTGTCTTCGGGCCCACGCTCTTCCAGACAGATGGGAAGGACTACAAGGCAGGACGTGTGGTGGAGGACCTCATCAGCCACTATGTCAAGATCTTTAACGTAGGTCCACACTCCCACCCAGTGCTGCTCTGGATCAAGCTGGTGTGTCGACAGTTCCCAGCAGATGGGGAGGTGGAAGGAGGAGGAAGCTGGACCTACTCTGTCTGAAGACATCTCCTTGCTTTGGAGATGATGGGAAGGGGGGTCCATGTCCCTGCAAACCCTGGAGACCCTCAAGCCTGGAGGTGCCAGCACTGCTGGGAGCAGATTCCCCTGGGGACCTGCATCTGCTTCTGCAGTGAAACTTAAGGGTGGTCTGGTCATCCCTGATGGCTCCTTGGGTTCCTCTTCCTTGGCAGGTCAATGACCAAGAGATGAAGAAGCAGCAGGATGAGATCATGGCCATCATGAAGATGCGGGAAGCAGCTTCCAGTGGGACGCAGGTGAGTCCTGGACGTGGGGACCTTCATGGGGCACCCTTTTTGCATGGGGACCTCAGCACCTGCTCCAGCATCTCCTGGAGATGTCCCAGGCAGGGGTTGTCCATGCTGGATGGTGGGGGACTTAGCCCATGCATAGGAAGCTGCAGGTTGAAGTGCTTTCCTGTTGCTCTCCAGCAAGCTGGAGACTTCATCTGCACTGTCTACCTGGAGGAGAAGAAGACAGAGGCAGAGCAGCACGTCAAGGTGAGCAGTGGAGCAGAGGGTGCAAAGGACCCTCCCTTGCATGCCCAAACCTCTGTGGTGGCAGAGGAGGACACTCCATCAGGAGACTTGTCCCTTTCTCCCAGATCCCAGCCACCATGACAGCTGAGGAGCTCACCTTTGAGATCCTGGACCGGAGGAAAATCGTCATGAAGGAGAAAGACTATTGGAGCTGCTTCGAAGTGAACGAGAGGGAGGAGGCAGGTTGGTGGTGCAGGGGTGGGAGGGGAGTGATGGGGACAGGGATAGGGATGGGGACAGAGGAGGAGGTGGGAATGGAGATGGGGATAAAAATGGAGATGGGGATGGAGATAGAAATAGAATTGGGCATGGAGGTAGAGATGAAGATGGTGGTGGAGATGGTGATTGAGATGGGAATGGAGATGGAGATAGGGATGGAAAAGGGGATGGAGGTGGAGATGGAGATGGGAATGGAGACAGGAAGGAGAAGGAGATGAAAATGGGGATGGAGTCCTCAGCAAAGCAGAGACATGGGCCTGGTGGAGCAGGTCCAAAAGAGGGAGAGAGAAATGATGTGAGGGCTGGGAGCCTCTGTGATCCTCAGGCTGTGCAGGGTTAAAACTAGCCTACACCTGAGTCCTCACCTCTGAATGTTGGTGGAACTCGTGACTTTCCCTTTGCTTGCCTGGAAACCTGCATGTTTGCAATTGCTCAGTGCATATCTCTGGCAGCACGTGAGCAGGTCACCACCCCCCTTCAGAACATACATGTTTTGCAACCGCACCTCAAGTTGGCAGGTGTTCCTCAGCCACCTTCCAGGCCCCGTGTGGGTCCATGCTGCTCACACACCTTGGATCAAAAGTCATAGAATCAGAGACTCACAAACTGGTTTGGATGGGAAGGAACCTTCCAAGCTCACCTAGTCCAACATCCCTGCAGCCAGCAGGGACATCTGCAACTAGAGCAGGTTGCTCAGAGCCCCAAACAACCTGACCTGGAATGGTTCCAGGGATGGGACATCTACCACCTCTCTGGGCAACCTGGCACAGGCTCTCACCACCCTCAGTATGAAAAATTTCCTCCTTCTACCTAGTACAAATCTCTTCTTTTAGTTTCAAACCATCACCCCTCGTCCTGTCACAACAGGACCTGCTAAAATGTCTCTCCCCAGCTCTCTTCTAGGCCCTTTAAGTGCTAGAAGGCCCCAAGAAGCTCTCCCTGGAGCCTTCTCTTCTCCAGCCTCAACAACCCAAACTCTCTCAGCCTGTCCTCCCAGCAGAAGGCTTCCAGCCCTCACATCATTTCCGTGTCCCTCCTCTGGACCTGTTCCAACAGGTCCATGTCCTTCTTATGCTGAAGACTGCAGAGAAGTCAACTCATAGGATCACAGTGTAGAATCATGGAATCATCTTGTTTGGAAGAGACCTTTAAGATCCTCAAATCCAACTATTCACCTTCCCTGGGGACAATTAGGAAGCAGCAGGAGCATGAAGTGAATGAGAAGGCAACAGTGCTGCCTGGGAGGTCTGCTGGGGGACAAGCAGGACCTTAGCAGACCCTGAGGACATACGTGTGACCTTTTCCCTTGGTGGGTGCCAGCCCCCAGGGGTGCTCCTGACCCCTCCCTGCCTGTCTCCCTGCCCCACAGAACGGCCCTTGCACTACTCAGAGAAGGTCCTGCCCATCTTGCACTGCCTGGGGACAGAGAGTTACCTGGTGGTGAAGAAGCAGATGTCCATGGAGAACATGCTCATCTACCTCGGTGAGGAGCTGGGGAGTGAGGGCCCTGCTAGGGACAGGGTGAGAATGGGATGGAGATGGGATGGGAATGAAGATAGGACAGAGATGGGATTGAGATGGGGATAGGGATGGGACTAGGATAGGGATGGTGATGGGGGTGGCGTGGGGTAGGGATGGGGGTGAAGATGGAATGGGGATGGGGATGGGGATGGAGATGCGATGGAGATGGAGATAGGATGGAGACAGGGATGGGGATGGAATGTGAAGGACATGGGATAAGGATGTGGATGGGAATGGGATGAGGTGAGGACAGGAATGGGGATGGAGCCAGGATATGGATAGGATAGAGATGGGATGGGGATGGAGACAGGCATGGGGATAGCAATGGGGATGAGATAGGGATGGGAATGGGGATGGGGAGAGGATGGAGATGGGATAGAGATGGAACTAGGATGGAGATGGAGATGGGATGGGATAAGAGGGGAATGGTGACAGGGATAGAGATGGGGACAGGAAAGGGATGAGGATGAAGATAGGGATGGGAATGGGGTTTGCCCTTGGTATTGCCATGTGGGACCAGGTCTGCCTCCACCCCATCCCCTTCCTGGGGGGCCTGACCCCCCTGGGGGGCCGGATCCACTCAGGCCTGTGCCCCCAGCCAGCAGAGTGGGTGACTGCAAGCATGGCATGATGAAATTTCGGGAGGAGAGGAACCTGCTGGGGCTTGGCCTGAGCACAGGCTTCCACGACCGCTACTTCATCCTCAACCACACCTGCCTGCGTCTCTACAAGGAAGTCAGGGTGAGCCTTCTTGCTTTGCCTGGCCTGGCCTTGCCTTGCCTTTTCCCCCCTCCCTTCTCTGTTCCAGCCCTTATCAACCCTTTCCATGGACAAATTCTTCCTCATGTTCCCCTGGCACAACTTTGAGACCATTTCCTCTTGCCCCATCGCTGGCTGCCATGAAACTGAGGAGGGACCTGTGGTTGTCCCCATGGGGGATATCTAGCACCAGGCTCTCCAGAGCCCATCACAAGGTGCTCTGAAGGCAACTGGCACCATCTCTGGGGGGACCTCTTAATCCTTGGCAAGCCTAGACCTGAGCTGAGCTTCTTCCCCTTCTTCCTCATCACCACATCCCTTGCAGCTTCTCCTGCTGCCTGCTGGAGGCACAAAGCCCATTCCAGCATCAGTGTGGGCCATGGATGGAGGGGTTGATGAAGGGTTGGGTGGTGGTCCTGCAGCCCCCAACCTGGTGCTGGGTTCCTTTGCCTGCAGAGCCACAAGCCAGAGAAGGAGTGGCCCATAAGGAACCTGAAGGTCTATCTGGGCATTAAGAAGAAACTTCGGCCTCCCACGTGGTGAGGAGCAAATGTGGGGGCCTGCTGGGCTGGGGGTGGGGATAGGGATAGGGATAGGGATGGAGACAGGGATGGGGATGGAGACAGGGATGGGGATGGAGACAGGGATGGGAATGGAGATAGGGATGGGGATGAGGGTGATAATGGGAATGGGGACAGGGATGGTGATAGATTGAGATAGTGGTGGTGTTGGGGACAGGGACAGGGGTAGGGATAAGGATGGGGATGGAGATGGATTGAGATGGTCATGGTGATGGAAATAGGCATAGGGATCGGGATGAGGATTGAGATAGGGATGGAGATAGAGATGGAGATAGAGGTAGATTGAGAAGGTAAGAGGGACAGGGCTAAGGATGGGGATGGAGACAGGGCTGGGAAAGGGAATGGAGGCACGGACAGTTTTGGCTGCTGGGACACATCGCCTGCTGGCTATGCCTCTTGCCACCAGATGTCAGAGCAGCCTCACAGGACACTCTGCAGCCTCTGTGTGTGTGTGTGTGTGTGTGTGTTGGTAGGCATGGGGAATTGCAGGGATGGGGGTTTGCAGGGATGGAGGATTGTAGGGATTGTAGGGATGGAGGATTTTAGGGATAGAGGTTTTCAGGGATGGATTTTGTAGGGATGAAGGTGGTAGGAATGGGGGTTATAGGGATAGGGGTTGTAGAAATGGTTTTTTTCAGGGATAAGGGTGGATTTCTGGGGTACTTTGACACCTGGAGCTGAGTGCAGGACACCTTGGGACACTGACCTTCAATGTTTTCACTTCCTCCCTCCCAGCTGGGGCTTCACAGTCTTCTATGAAAATGAGAAACACGAGAAGCAGCAATGGTAAGGGCAAAGGAGAGAGGAACATGGGGACATGGGGACACTACTGTCATCCCCCAGGACAGATGGGCACATGGGGATGGAGACAGGGATTTCTGTGGGCAGAGTGTGGCTGGGTGTCCACAAACCCTCTGAAGATACCCTCAGACTCTGCCAGGTGTCACCTGTGTCCCCTTGGCTCCTCTGAGGTCTGTAAGATCAGGACTGGCTTGAGGTCCTGGCTCTGTCTCCAGCAGTGCCTGGAGCAACCGAATGTCCCCAAAATGGGCTGCTAGCTCACCCCATTGTCCTCTCTGGCCACTAACACCTTGTGTCCCCACAGGTACCTGTGCTGTGACACCCAGGCTGACCTCCGGGAGTGGTTTGCCACCTTCCTCCACGTGCAGGTAAGGGAGTGGGTGTGGGGCAGGACACCCCATAGCCAGGAGCAGGTCACCCGGGGGGGTGACAGCCCTGAGAGATGCTTGGCTAGCAGAAAGGTTTAGGGGTAGTCAAGGGTTTCTAAACACAAGCAGTCCAGGGTGGAGGAGATGTCCTTTGGTGGCTGAGGATTGAAAAGGTCATCTCCAGACCTCCTTGTGGAATCACTGAGCTTGGAAGAGACCTTTAAGATCACCAAGTCCAACCATTAACCTAACACTGCCAGGTCACCACTAAACCATGTCCCTCAGCACCACATCTCCATGGCTTTCCAACCCCTCCAGGGATGGTGACTCCACCACTGCCCTGGGCAGCCTGAGACAGGCCTTGACAACCCTTGCCAGGAAGAAATTCTTCCTCATGGCCAAACTAAACCTCCCCTGGGGCAACTTGAGGCTGTTTTCTCTCATCCTGTCACTTGTTTCTTGGGATAAGAGACCAACCCCCACCTGGCTCCAGCCTCCTTGCAGGGAGTTGCAGAGAGCCAGAAGGTCTCCCCTCAGCCTCCTCTTCTCCAGCCTAACCAAGCCCAGTTCCCTCAGCTGCTCCTCACAACACTTGTGCTCTAGACCCTTCCCCACCTTCCTTGCCCTTCTCTGCACACACTCCAGCACCTCCATGTCCTTCTTGGAGTGAGGAGCCCAAAGCTGAGCCCAGGCTTGGAGCTGTGTCCTCCCCAGTGCCCAGTGCAGGAGGACAATCCCTGCCCTAGTCCTGCTGCCACACTAGTGCTGATCCAAGCCAGGATGCTGGTGGCCTTCTTGGCCACCTGGGTACTCTGCTGCCTCATCTTCAGCTGCTGTTAGCCAACCTCCCAGGTCCTTTTCCTGTGAGCAGCTTTCCAGCCGCTCTGCCCCAAGCCTGGAGCCTTCCTGGGGTTGTTGTGAGCCAAGACAAATCCTCTCTAGATCCCTGCTCCACCTCTTGTCCCCTTCTGTCCCCAGCATGATGGGTCCCTGTGGCCCTCAGAGAGCTCCAAGGTGCGGACATCCCGGTGGCAGCAGGACTCCAGGTTGGGTAACATCTCCCTCATCCCGCTGCGGGGCAATGAGAGTGAGATGAGGAACAGTGTGGCTGCTTTTGCTACTGACCCTCTAACTGTGAGTGAGACCCTGGGGGTCCTGGGGGGTCCCTCTGCGCGGGGCTGCATCTCCCCTGCATCACATGCTGGCAGGGGTGGGTGTGCTGGGGTGGTCCTGCTCCTCAGCTCTCCATGGAGGGAGCTCTGCTCCCATTCCTTTTGTACTAGCATCAGCCTCTGGTGGGCCTGGAGAGAGGTGGAGGTGGTCAACCTAGAGAGAGGTGGTGGTTGTCAATCTTGAGGTGCCAGCATCAGGGCCAAGGGGTGGTCTCCTGTGCGTGAGGTTGTCCCAAAGTGTGTGATGCAGGAAGAGGAGATGCTGCCAGGCTCCTGATTTTTCCTGTAACAGGGATGGTTTCTCTGAAGCTCTGTCCTGGTCACCAATCAACCCTTTCTCCTGCTGTCTGTCCGCCAGTCACCCCTTTCTCCTGCTGTCTGTCCATCTGTCTGTCTGTGGCAGGCATCTCCTCCCTGTGCCAGTGCTGGCCATGGATGTCAGAGCCTTGCTCAGCCACGAGGCTCAGTGGTGGGACAGAGTTGGTCCCACCATGCCCAAACTGATCCCTTGGGTACCTCGTTGCTGTTATAAATCTGAGGATGTGGCTGTGCCAGAGGTGCCCCCCACTGCTGGCATGGCCCAATGGGTGGCCAAGGGTACCCCAAGGGCAGGGAGCATCATCTCCTGGTGCTTCCCACCTCACATGTAGCCCTCTGGACCGTGTCTGTGGGGCAACCCTACCCCAAGACCCCCACCCAGCCTCAGGTTTACAACAGAGGGACAATGGGGAAGCTCCTCCAGGGTTTCTCTGTGGGCTTTGCTTCCTGGTGTGTATGTGCCAACGTGTGAGGCATAACCAACCCTGCCCCCTCCTCTGGTCCAGGCTTGGACCTCCACCCCTGGCAGGGTGGGCTCTGCACCCCAAGGGCCATGGAACAGCAGATGGCATGGTCCAAGGCAAGGAGCTCCCGGGTGATCGTGTGTCTCCCACCATGGGATGGGGTGGCTGAAGGTGGTGCCCAGGAGGGACTGTGGTTGCACTTGCTCCTGGTTTTCTCCCCATCCCCTGGTGTGATCTGAATGTGGCACTGCTGGTGGCACCCAGACATGGAGGATGCTGAGGACTAATGGGGACCTCTCTGCTTTCTGTCCCCAGCTCCTGAGAAACGTCTGAGCTGGAGACCTGACAGCACTGGGTGAGTGTTCTCCTCCCTGAAGGCACCTTGGGGTGTGGGCAGAGCAGGCATGGAGAGCTGGGAGACAGTCAGAGAATCATTGAGGTTGGAAGAGAGGTCTAAGATCATTGAGTCCAACTGTTAACCAGCACTGCCAGCTCACCACTAAACCATGTCCCTCAGCACCACATCTCCATGGCTTTCCAACCCCTCCAGGGATGGTGACTGCTGACAACCCTTGCCAGGAAGGAATTCTTCCTCATGGCCAACCTAAACCTCCCCTGGGACAACTTGAGGCTGTTTCCTCTTGTGCTATCACTTGTTCCTTGGGAGAAGAGACCAACCCTCACCTGGCTCCAAGCCAGAATGCTGTTGGCCACCTGGGCACTCTGCTGCCTCATCTTCAGCTGCTGTTGGCCAACCTCCCAGGTCCTTTTCCTGGGAAGAGCTTTCCAGCTACTCTGCCCCAAGCCTGGAGCCTTCCTGGGGTTGCTGTGAGCCAAGGTCAGGACCCAGCACTTGGCCTTGTTGAACTTCATCCCATGGTTCCAGCCTGGCCAGATCCCTCTGGAGATCCTGCAGCTCAACACTCTCACCCAGCTTGATGTCATCTCCAAATTGACTGAGGGTGTCCTCCATCTCCTCATTGAAAAAGATATTAAACAGAACTAGCCCAACACAGATCCCTGAGGACATCACTTGTCACCAATTGGATTTATCTCCCCTCACCACCACTTTTTGGGTCCCTCCATCCATCCACTGATCCATCCATCCAGTTTCTCACAATGAAGAGTTCAGCTGTCCAAGCCATGAGCAGCCAGTGGCTCTGTCCCAGTTGTCACCCCACTTGGGGACACAAGCACATGGAGATGGCAGCCCCTCACTGTTCACTGATCTGTTGCTCTGCTCTTCTCCCACAGGTTCATCCACAAGTGGAGCATCCCTCAAGGAGCCACACCAACCTTGCACCCTGATACCTACCAGGGGTCCTACCAGCTCTGGAGCCTCCACCAGATCCTCTCACCTCCTCCCATGGTGATCCATGGGCAACCAGGAGGGGAAATGGCAGCCAGGCCACCCACCTGCAGGTCTTGGGAGCCATAACCAGGCAGCCCGAGGGGACTGGACCAAGTCAGCCCACCCAACCCCATGTCCTGGCTGCTTTCAGCTGCTGCTTCTGCTCCGAGGTCCAGGTGGAGAGGAGGACATGGCCAGGCACCTTGGATGAAGGCTCTTGCTCACCCTCTTCCTCCTCCTCCTCCTTTGACATCTCCTTTAAACCCACAAGGCAGGTGGGAGCAGCCCATCCCATAGGATGCACCAACATCCTGGTGGCTCCCATCTCTCCTGGGGTCCTCTCTGTGGTGGGGAGAGCATCACGAGCCTCAGCATCCCCCCAGATTGGGGAGGGGGTGCCTCCAGACTCTGTTCCACCCCAGCTCCATCCTCTGGTGAAGGTGGGAGGAACCAGGCAGGGGGGGTGGCAGGAGCTGCCCCTCCCAACTTCCCACTGCCACCTCTGGGTGATATTAAAGGTCTTGGAGGAACGATTTGGAGGTGTCCAGGTGTCTGCTGGCCACCCATGGTGGTCAAGGTGGGGGTGAGTGGGAGCTGGAGAGCCCATGGGTGCTATAGGACAACCCAGTGGGTGCTCCTGAGGGGATGGCTGATGCCATGGAGATGGCAGTGAGCTGCCAAGCTGCTTTTGGGGATGAAGTGGTGACAACCTTGGTCTGATGGTCCTCTGCCTATTCCTGGGATTGCCATGCCAGAGTGTTGGCAAACTGGGATGGAAGGTGGCTCCCAGGGTGGGTGAGGGCTTGCCCTTCCCCTGGCTGCTGCCAGCAAGGAGCAGGAGCAGCCCTGGGACGTGGCCAGGAGTAGTGGCGTGGTCCTTCAGAGGGAGGTGGAGAGGGTCTAGGGGGGCCAGGAGGGAGCCTGCAGGAATCTAGGGATGCAGGGATGGAGGTGTATAGGGATACAGGGATGCAGGGATGAAAGGATGGAAGGATATAGGGATGGAGGGATGCAGGGATGTGGAGATGAAGTGATGTAAAGATGCAGGGGTGGAGGGATGTAGGAATGCAGGGATGAAGGGATGGAGGGATGGATGACTGGAGGGATGCAGGGATGTAGAGATGCAAGGATGTTGGGATATAGGATACAGGGTTGCAGGGATGGAGGGATTCAGGGATGCAGGGGGCTGAGTGGGCAGCAAGAGGCCACTGAGTGTGAGCACAGGGCTGAAGCATCACTCACCCACTGAGCTACCTGGGCTGGTGGCCCTGGGGTGGGGAGTGTCCCACCACCTCCTCGTGGTGCTGAGCCTCCCCCCGAGGGGATGAGTGGTGAGTCATGCGTGGGAGAGAGCTGCCAATCACCTGCAGGCTGCAGGGGGTGTGGTGCTGCAGAGGCTGCTGGAGAGGGAGGGGGAGGAGAGGCACCTGCACCCCCACCACCCCCTTGAAAGCCCCATCTGGGTCAGGGCCCCTCGTTGCTGTGCCTGGGAGAGGACCTTTGCCTTGGGGAGAGGGGAAGAGCCTCTTCCGCCCTCCACTCCATGATCCCTCTCCCTGCTCATCCAGGTAGTCCCATGGAGCTGCTGGTCAGTGGCCAGGGCTCTGCAGGCAGGGAGAGAGTACCTGACCCCAAACACCAGGGATCAAAGAATCATGGAATGGCTTGGGGATGGAGTGGTGACAATCCTGGCCTGATGGTCCTCTGCCCGCTCCTGGGATTGCCATGCCAGGGTGTTGGCAAACTGGGATGGAAGTTGGCTCCCAGGGTGGGTGAGGGCTTGCCCCTCCCCTGCCTGCACCCACCTTCCTCTGGAAGGTGGAAGGGACCTTAAAGCTCATCTAACACCAGCTCCTTTTGCCATGGGCAGGGACCCCTTCCACTGGAGCAGGTTGCTCCAAACCCCACCAGCCTGAGCTTCACCAGGGAGTGCATGCTGGGTGTCTGCAACATTGCTCAGTGCATCTGACAGGCTCAGTGCCTGCAAGGAGTGCTCAGTCCTTGCAATGAGTTTTAAGTGCATGCAATGCATGAGCAGTGTCTGTGACATGTTCAGTGCATGTACCATGTCCTCAGTGTCTCTGCTGCTGCATGGAGAAGATGCTCCAAGCCCTGAGCCACATCCACAGCTGGAGGCTGATGCCAGCATCGATACTTAGGGTTCTCCATAGCATCCTGCATCCCACCACCATCAGATTTGGGGTTGCCTTCATCACCATCCTTGGGGAAAGGATGGACAGAAAGATCCTGATGGACCATTTGAGGGAAGCTGGGAGCAGGCAAGAGCTGTCAGGACGCAGGAGTGATGCTGAGGATTCCCTGACCCAGGGAAGGCACTTTGGGGGGGGGGGGGGGGGGGCCNNNNGGGGGGGGGGGGGGGGAGCAGCTCGGCCACAGGTGCACTGAGTTGGTGCATCCTCAGCCTTGCCATGGGAGGAAGCCCAGCCAAGATCCTGTCCCTCAAGAGCAGGAGGGATGGAGCCTACCTCCAGCTCCTCTCTATCTATAGAGCTGCGGAGGCGAGTGCCACGTGACACCTCACACAGACGAGTGATTAATTGGGGAGTCATTTACACACAGCTTAATAAACCCCTGACATTGCTGGGGTTTCAGCACAGGGAGGGTGTGTGTGTGTGTGTGTGATTTCCAGCCCGCAGCTACAGACTGGATCCCAGCTCCTCTCCCCCAGGATGCAGGAGCCCTCGGCACGTGGCAGAGCCAGCAGCATCCCTGCCCATGGTCCAGTGGTGGCAGGAGCAGGGAGGGATTTTGGTGGGTGCCAGAGAGAGGGATGAGGTCAATGCCAGGCAAGAAGCAGCACGGAGGTAGCAGGGATGGAACAGCAAGCGTGGTGCTCAAGGGGCTCAGACGTAGCCCCTGTGTGATGTCTGTCCTGGGAGATGCTTACCCTGGGTGCAGCTTTCCTTGGATGTTGCCTGCTCTAGATGCTGCCATTCCTGGGGTGCTTAATTTCCTTGGGTGCTGCTATTCTCAGGGTGCTGCCTATTCTGGATGCTTCCTGCCTTGGGGTGCTGCTTTCCCTGTCTGCTGCCTGCCCTAAGTGCTGCCATTGCCAGGGTGATGAAAAGTCTCTTCTTTCTTTTAAGCACTGAAAGGCCCCAAGAAGCTCTCCCTGGAGCCTTCTCTTCTCCAGCCTCAACAACCCCAACTCTCTCAGCCTGTCCTCCCAGCAGAAGGCTTCCAGCCCTCACATCATTTCTGTGTCCCTCCTCTGTTCCCTCTCCAGCAGCTCCATGTCTCTGCTGTGCTGAGGACTCCAGAGCTGGCCCCAGCACTGCAGGTGCAGGGCCTTACTCTTGACCTTGTTAAACCTCATGAGGTTCACCTATTCCCACTCATCCAGCTTGTCCTCTGCATGGATCCCATTCCTCAGGCACATCACCCTCACCACTCAGCTTGGTGTCATCTGCAAACCTCCTGAGGCTACACTCAATTCTGGTGTTGGTCTCCTCTTGCCCCCCCTCCATGTTCATACCACCCCATTGGTCGCATATCCAACCCAGCAGCTCCTCTTCCTCCTCCCTCTCCTGTAATGAACTCAACAGATTATCAGCTCCCAGATCTAATCAAGGTGCAGCCACGCTCCAGCAGACCTCAAACCAGTCATTATTTCATCAGCAGAGCCATTAAACTGTCACCAGCTCTTTTTTTCCTAGGCTCTCCCACTTTTTTCCTTTCCCTCCTGCTTTTTCCCCCCATTCCTGCTCCCTCCCTCCCTATTTTTTTCTTATCAAAGCATGGAGGTACCTCCTCCTTTGAGATGCTCAAAGGGTGACCAGGGGTGGAGGACCACCACCTCCCTCCACTCTCAGCTCCCCCATCCCTAAAATGGAATCAAGCTGAGGAAGGATTTGGGGAAACTTGCTGGAAATCCAACTTCCAGCTCTGTTCCTTGCACCCATCACACAGAGGAACCCTCTGAGAACTTCTGATGGCTTCAGTCCAGCCAGAGCAACAAAAAGGGGCTTTGGGTGGTGGAGAAAGGGGAGAAGAACCTCTTGGAGGGCTTCAAGAGCATGAAGTGGTAGAGTAGAGGAATGGTCTTGCTGCTTGAAGGAAAAATAAAGGAAATTCAAAGACCTGAAGAAAGGTTGAGCAGGTGTGGGTTGTGCCCACCCATAGGCAGGGTGACAAGGTCCCATGGGATGTGGGGATCCACCTTTCCCAACTGCCATGGGATGATGGAGGTGCTGGGAGCTCAGTGCTGGGTATTGGTGTGGGTCTTGGCCTCCTGCTCCATGAAGTTCTTTTCTTCCTCCTTAGGTGCAGGACCCTCCACCTGCATTTGTTGAAATCCAGGAGGTTCCTCTCCCCCAGCTCTCAGCCTCTTCAGCAAAATCCCTCCCAGGGTCACCTGGAGGAGCCCTGAGCTGTAATGACCACAAGGATCAGAGCAGTCTCTGATGCCATGACATCTCCATCAGCACCTCCCAAGGTGGATCCAACCCTTTTGGTCCAACCACTGGGGTCAGGAGCCTCCAGTAGGGCTGAGCTGGATGAAGTCAGCCCAGCAGTGCTGCGGCACTAAGGATTGGCACTGGTGGCACAGTGAGGACACAGTAGTGGTGGCCCCTGGGGAAGGTGGCTCCTGGGGATGGTGGCCCCTGGAGATGGTGGCCCAGTGCCCAGCCACCAGAATGCTGCCAGGTAGCCATGGAAACCTCCTGGAGGGATGCTGAGCTGAGAAAGAGCCAATTGAACCTGCTTCTCCTCAAAGAGCTTTCCTTGGGCCTCTGGGGGAGTGAGTCCCAGCAATTATTTTTCTTAGGGTTTTCATTTTTTCTTATTATTTTTCCTTTTTAAAAATTGTTTTTCCTTTTTAAAAAAATATATTGTCTTTTTTATTATTTTTTTTATTCTTTTTCCTTATTATTAGTTTTCCTTCTAAAATTGTTTTTCATTTAAACATTTTTCCTTTTAGTTATTTTTCCTTTTAAAGTTATTTTCCTTTTTTTCATCATTTTTCCTTTTAATTATTTTCCCTGTTTATCATAATTTTCCCCTTTTTATCATCTTTCCCCCTTTTTATCATTATTTCTCCCTTTTTATCATAATTTTCCCCTTTTTATCATCATTTCCCCCTTTTAATCATTATTTTCCCTTTTTATCATCATTTTCCCTTTTTATCATCATTTTCCCCTTCTATCATCATTTCCCCCCTTTAATCATCATTTCCCCCTTTTAATCATCATTTCTCCCTTTTATCATCATTTTCCCTTTTTATCATCATTTCCCCCTTTTAATCATCATTTCTCCCTTTTATTCATCATTTTCCCTTTTTATCATCATTTCCCCCTTTTATCATAATTTTCCCCTTTTTATCATCATTTTCCCCTTTTTATAATCATTTCCCCCTTTTTATTGTCATTTTCCCCTTTTTATCATCATTGCTTATTGGTTTGTTTTTCTCCAGGCTATTGTACCTGCAGAGGTGGGGAATTGTTCTCCTGATCACTGAGAATTTCTTGCCTTCTTGTTGTGGTTTTATTGGGGCTTTTTTATGGTGTGGTTTTGTTAGGGTTTTTGGTTTTGTTTTGTTCTGAGAACATCTTGTTCCGACCTTGTGCTAGAAGCAAGGCTCTGGGTTCCTCTGGGGCTTGTTTTCTGTTCTTAGGATAAATGTCAATGAAAATGGAAAAGCTTCTCTCCTTGTTGGCATGTTCAGTCCCTCCCCTGAAAGATTCCTCAGGTTTTCCAGCCTGTGGAAAAATGACAGAGACAGGAAGAAAGAAACCCCACCAAAACCCCTAAACCAAGCCCAAATCACTCTGATTGAACTTCCTTGCAGAAGCCTCAGCTGGTGCCCCAGGAGCAGTGCTGTCTGTAGTGGCAATGCTGGTGGTGTTGGCCACGTCCTTCACAGAATTGTTTTGAGTGGAAGAGATCCTTTAAGATCATCAAGTCCAACCATTAACCCAGCACTGCCAGCTCACCACTAAACCATGTCCCTCAGCAGCACATCTCCATGGCTTTTCAGCCCCTCCAGGGATGGTGACTCCACTACTGCCCTGGGCAGCCTGGGACAGGCCTTGACAAGCCTTGCCAGGAAGAAATTCTTCCTCATGGCCAACCTAAACCTCTCCTGGAGCAACTTGAGCCTGTTTCCTCTTGTCCTGTCACCTGCTTCTTGTGAGAAGAGACTAATCCCCACCTGGCTCCAAGCTCCTTGCAGGGAGCTACAGAGATCCAGAAGGTCTCCCCTCAGCCTCCTGTTCTCCAGGCATAAGAGGTGACAGGCCACCACAGCCAGCACCCTCATCTCCTCACTCTAGTTCATCCTTCCTGCTGCCCCAGTGATGTCTACCTAGCTCCTGTGTTCCTTATGCCTGTGGCACTTTGGGCTGTCAGAACCTTGAGGATGCTTGCAAACACCAAAGGGATTTGTTGTAGAAGTTCTTGCCTTCTCCAAACTGCAGCTTCTTACAGGGCTACAGGGTGGTAGCTGGTGGATCATCACCATCTGAAGAGAGCAGGTAAGGAGCAGCTGCTTTGGTGGAGAAGTATCTGCACACCAAGTGCAGCACTTAGAGGAGGAGAAGCTTTGATGGGTGAAGAGGTGATGCAGCAGTTGGTTGGATGACTCCATCATGATGCTGAGGGAGCAGAGGCAGAGATCTCCTTGCTTGAGGCTGCTGGAGAAACCTGCTGAGGATCTTCCTCAATATGTGGTGTGAAAGCCAAAGCTCAGCACCTCAGGATCCTCTGGTCCTCCGAAACATCCATTTTCATGGCATCCAGCAGTCACATCTGTGGGATGTTTTTTACCCTGGGTGGGATCCTGTAGCCCTTGGTGGAAAGTTTGGATCTCCTGGACCTGCCTGGGCCAAAACAAGGACCATAATAGTGCTGTTGTTTTCCTCCAAGGTCCAAGATGCTGGGAAGAAAAAAAAAAAAAATCATGGAATCATCAAATGATTTAGGTTGGAAGAGACCTTCAAGATCATGGAATCCAGCCATACACCCCTGGGGCAAGGACCTGTGGGACCAATGCTGCTCAGTACCACTGGGATAAGGACCAGTGGGACCAATGCTGCTCAGTACCACTGGGATAAGGACCAGTGGGACCAGAGCTGCTCATTACCCTTGGGACAAGGACCAGTGGGACCAGAGCTGCCCAGTACTACTGGGACAAGGAGCAGTGGGACAGGACCAGTGGGACCAGTGCTGCTCAGTACCACTGGGACAAGGACCAGTGGGACCAGAGCTGCTCAGGACCACTGGGACAAGGACCAGTGGGACCAGAGCCGCTCAATACTACTGGGACAAGGACCAGTGGGACCAGAGCTGCCCAGCACCCCTGGGACAGGACCGTGCTGGGACCCCTCGTGCTCCTCCAGCAGGAGCCGCTCAGCCCGCGCCCAGCCCCGCGGAGCCGCAGAGATGCTGTCAATCAACCTTCCCTCCCCCCTTCCCTCCCTCCCGTCCTCATCCTCCTCCTCCTCCTCCGCCCTCCCTTTCCCGGTGACAGCAGCGAGCTGGAGATCACCAGGCTCCCGCTGCCTGCCAGCATCCCGCAGCGGGCTCGGAGGCAGCCGGTAGCCCTCGCTCAGCTCCCGTTAAGGTTCCCGAAGGATGCGGAGCCATGGGCCAGGGCTGTGGCCACTCCATCCTTTGCCGGAGCCAACCCTACCAAGCGGCAACATCTGACCTGTGAGTCCCCTCCCTGTTTGGCCCCGAGGATGGAGTGGAGGAGGGAGAAGGTGTGGGGGGGTAGGACCACGCTGAGAGGGGAAGGATACTCCTGGGAGCAGTGGGGAGAGGGGAGGTGGGAAAAAGTTCCTCCTGCCTGACAGCTGGTGGGGAGGGGGGGAAGGAATGACAAGGGGTTGTGAAGACCCCCTGCTTCCCTGCTAGCCCTCCAATCTCCCTACTAGCCCCTCTGCTTCTTTGCTAACCTCTCTGCTTCCCTGCTAGCTCCCTTGCTTCCTTGCTAGCCCCACTGCATTCTTGTTAACCCCACTGCTTCCCTGCTAGCCTCCCTGGCTCCTAGATAGCCCCACTCCTTCCTTCCTAGCCCCCCTGCTTTCCCTTCCAGCCCCCCTGCATCCCTGTTAGTCTCTCTGCTTCCCTGCTGGCCCCATGTGCTAGCCCAGGGCAGGTCATGGTTGGTGGCTGACTGAAGGGCTCTGTGCCAGGGGTTGGTGTGAGGAGCATCTGCCCCATTCCCTAGGCACTCTTTCCCTCTGGCAGTTTCCCACAGGGATGGAAGGCTCCTAACCCAGCCGTGGGCTGGGGGAGGTGGTGGTGGTGATGGTGAGGGGTAGGGGGGTGGGCTGGGTGGCTTTGGGAAATGCAGCTCTGAAGGGTGATTCTGGTGGCTCCAGGAAGGGCAAGAGAAGACACCCAGCCAGGCAACAGGTCTGGGGGTCCCAC
>VWZO01011575.1:69257-82209 GCA_013396975.1 Bucco capensis | reverse complement strand
TCTTAGCAGGAAACCTCCCTTTTTCCTCCCAACTGCATGTTTTTTGATGAAAAAGATATTATGTTGTGAAATTCTAACGAAGATTTAAAGGGAAATGAAAACCTTGATTAGCTTTCTCCAATTTCTGTAGAGGTTTTTGATAGTTTATGTAGTAGTTCATTTCAGGGCATACATGGGAAAGCTTCTGGTGAGGTCAGAAACTTCTGTTTAATTTTTATCCTGTGTCCTTTCCCTTAAATAATGGTGGGAGAGATAATAATTGCTGCTGCTCTGAGAAGCAGCAGAGGCTTTCTTCTCAGTTGTAAGATCAGCTGAGGTTGCTTTTGCTAGTTCTGTACCATAGGCTGGTGATAGTAGATTAGAGATACAGCCATGCTTATTAATTAGTCTTTACAAAGCTTGGACAGACCATTTTGAACGAATAGGCAGCTTCACAGTTAACTGTGATCTGTTCTGCTTTACTATTTTAAGCTTTTTAGGTGTTAGACAACAAGTTTGGTTTGAAGAGATGAAAAAACAAAGTTGAAGATATTTTTGGTACCTGCTAGTGTTTACTGTTCTGAAGTGAGAGGCACTTTAGCCTGAGCTCAACACCCTGGCTTTGTTTGTGTGTTATTTATGGGTGGTTTGCTAGGAAAAATCACAGTTCAGATGAGCTGTGGTTATGAGTGGTTTTCTGGCACACAACTTTAGTTCCATTCAAAGTGGTTCACCCTGATGTGAGCCATTTCCTAACCCCCATTGTCCCATAGTAATGGGACAGCTTTGAAAACAGAATTGATTTATAAATCAACTCATCTGCACAGTTAAGGTTAAACATTACTCTGTGTGGTAAGATGGTCTGGGAAAACATGGGAGTTCTTAGTGGAGTGCTGTTGGGATAGGTTAGCACTGGCCTGCTGCTCTTCTCTTCCACTCACTTTTCTTCCCAAAAACATTTCAGTGGTGTGTTTGAAGTATTTAAACCCCTCCAAATGTTTTGTTTCTCCTCTAGATTGACTATCTTACTTGAAGGGGAAATATTTGTAAGGAAATGACATGATTTCTGGTGGAAAGGTGGAAGTTGACATTATACAAGATACCTAGAAAAAGATGTTTACTTTCATCTCTTTGAAATTCATGTTGTGTTTTTTTCCTTGTGGCAACTGCACTTTTAATTTAATACCTGCTTTAGGACAGCACACAGTGGTTTTATTGTTGATAGGATTTCAATTCCTTTGATATTAAGCCCCAAAATGGGAATTTCTGATATGACTCAATTCATTGGTTTTTTGGTCTTTGCAGTAGGCTTCAAGATTTTCCTTATTTGTCATTTATTCTTGGAAAACCTCCCAGGTCTATTTCAGAAGTTCCCTTTCACATACAGAGGAGGAGGAATTTATACCATGACTTCTTTGATGTTGCTGTATATATGATCTTGAGCTGTGCTGGAAGAAGACTCCCTAAACTGTAGAATCAATGACTAGTTCTTCACTTTTCAGACAGTTGTCCAATTCTGTATGTGCCTGGGGCTCTGCTGTGTGTTTCCATCTTTATCTTTTTAAAGGTATAACAATTCCCAGGGTCTGTAGGACCTGATTTCAGAGCCCAGTCTCTCTCCAGTGTTTTTCAAGTGTTTCCCAATGAATACCATCAGCAGCTCTAACTCTCCTCAAACATGGCATTTGGTCTGGAGGTATAGACCTCAGTACTGAGCAATTACTCTGGAGCTGGTGGCCAATGTTCCAAGCTGACAGTTTTCATTCTTCCTGTTGTGCTTGAGCTACTTGTTAGGCTAACTGTGGAGGTTTTTATTGCAGGAGTATTAAAAGGCTTAGGCAGAGCAAAGAGAAGCAGGCAGCAGTTATTAGAGCTGCTTTCTACATTATTTATTTAGCTAAAAAGTGAAATCTGAGCTTGCTTTCTGACCTGGCAGGAGGTAATGGCATTTGGTTTCTTTTTTTCCCCCCCCTTTAACTGTATGAAAAAGAAGTTTTTAAATGATATTCTTTAGGTTATTTATTTACACAGAGGAAGTTGGTAGAGGAATATACCATTTGTGCTGAGTTTCTAACAAGTCCTTAACAGGAAGGAGTTTGTCCTAATGGTGTCCAGTTGCTATTTTCATGTCAGCTCTTAGCATGGAACTCCCCAATTGTTCCCTTTTCCCTCACAAATGCTCCAAAGGCAATATTACTCTGTGGAAATTGCAGCTTAGAGCATTTGCTAATTGCTTTCAAAGCCATGGAGTTATGGGAGCATATTAAGCAAGCAGCACTTTACAAGCTGGTGATCTCTTACATAAAATTATTAGCCCAAATATTTTTGTTGGTACTGTATGCTTTTCAGCACATCCAGTTTTATGGTAGATTTTTAGACCCTGTGATAAACATGCATGGTACTGGAGCTGTTGGAAACCCCCTCAACAAAAAGGAATCCCAGTGCTGTAGATGCTGTGGGTGACATTCAGCTTTGATGAAATGCTGTAATAAAGCCTGCATCTGTGGTGTTATTTTCAAAAGGGAATTCAGAAGGGAACACTGTATGCTACTCTGCTTTTGGTTTATCTTTTTCCATCTCAGCATGTATCTCCCAGTGTTTCTAGATGGAGCATTTAGGATTTTTTAACCAGGGCTCATTGCCACTGACAAGATAGGAGGCAGAACCTACAGAAGTGTGGCTCATACCCAGCATGATCCTTCCCAACAGCACCTTTTCTTCTCACNGGATTCTTCTGACACCTTCAGTGGCCTCTCTGGCCATAGCACAGCTGGTCTTGGACAAAGAAGTTCTGGTGAGGTGCACATTAATCATCACCACCATTTCTTTCCCCTCTCCTCCTTCTCTCCATCCTTTCTCTGCACTGTGCTTTGTACTCTTGACACAGAAGCTGTTTGCAACACCCAGTCATTCTTGCTGATTAAGAACTTACTAGCTCTCTGGTCTTTGCAGAGTGGGTGAAAATTGGTTGATGGTGCAAAATAGTAAACCCAGGACATGATCTTGTGCTCTGCAGTAGGCACTGTTTCAGCAGATTTCACTGAGGAGAGCGAGGAGGTGTGCAGGGAGCTGATGGGGAAAGTCAGTGTGCACAACCTCAGTGTTGTGTTACTGCCACAGGACCTCTGGTTTCCTCTCAGTGAGTTGAATTTTCACCTCTCTGGGGCAGTTTTGGAGGTTTTGTCAATGTTAAGAGTAACAGAAGCATTTCTGCCAGCAAAATCTTGAGTATACACATGTAGGATTCCAGTTTTTGTTGGCAGACTTTTGTCACCTGTCATCTACCAACCCTTCTCCCTGTAACACACACACAGCCCAGTCACTCTGTTGTAATATTCCTTGTTTTTAGGTGAACAATCAGAATAATGTTCAACATAAACCTGTTGGAGAACCTGAAGGTTTACATCAGCAGTCGCCCTCCACTTGTGGTCTTTATGATCAGTGTAAGTGCTATGGCAATAGCTTTCCTGACACTGGGCTACTTCTTCAAAATCAAGGAAATCAAGTCACCAGAAATGACAGAGGTAGGTACAAAAAGTTCTTGGGCTAAACAGTGGGAATCCTGATTTATGAAATATGCCCAAAGCTAAGGAGTTGGAGGTTTTTTTTCTCCCCATGGGAATGCCCAGTCTCGTGGGAGATTGTCTTCATTTATACTTAACCTCTGATTTCATAAGGAAAGAGGCTGTTGGTGTGAATGGTTGACTGGGGTGGGGTTTTTTGAGGATGAGGCTGAATCATTTGACATGGAGCTTCCCCATTGTGGCTAGAAGCCTTGCTTTTTCTTCCTCTGCTGTGTCAGCTAGCATGTTTGTGACACTTCTCCTCTAGCAGTGCCATTCTATCCTGAGAGAAGCCTTGCTAGAAACCACTCATACCCTGAGTGTGGGGAGAACAGACCAAGTTAGTGTATTCCTTGTGTGGTTTCAAGGAGGATATTGTGCAGCTGGGCTGAGCAGCAGTCAGGTGGTGGCTGGGATTGAACAGGTCTAACTTTGTGAACAGCTTACCCCATTGTTGAGATAAGCCATGGTGGTATTTGTGTTTGCTTTGTGAGCCATATAATTCCCATTAAATGGCTTGGCAGGATGGTACCTACCAAGGTCTGCTCTGCTCTAGGGAAGTGGCAGCCAACAAGTAACTTGCTCATCTGCTTGAAATCCTCACATTTATTTGTTTCCAGGACTGGAATACCTTCCTCCTGAGGTTTAATGATTTGGACTTCTGTATATCTGAGAATGAAACCTTAAAGCATCTCATCAATGACACCACAACTCCAGAAAGCACTGTGACTAGTGGACAGGCAAGATCTACACAGTCTCCACAGACTCTTGAGGATTCTGGGCCCATAAACATCTCTGTTACAGTCACATTGACCCTGGATCCACTCAGACCATTTGGAGGATATTCTCGCAATGTCACACACTTAAGCTCCACAATTTTTGGCCACCAAATTGGACTTTCAGGTAGGCAAGGCTTGACCTTTATATATTTGGATGATAACTCTAGAATCAAAAAAAAAAATCACCACCTTATTATTGGAGAGGAATCTTTTGCTTAGAACATATATATATATACACTTGTTTGGTGGCAAAGCTTTTCCCTGCATTCAGAATGGGAAAGAACCTGCAGGTTTACTAAGGTTAGGCTTTGCAGTTTTAAATGATTAACCTAATGACAATGGAAGGTAAATTTGTAAGCCAACAAAATTCTAAGCAGCAAAAGCTTCTACGGTGACTGTCTTGATACATCCTCAAGCCTTTAATTCACATTTTCAAGGCATTAATGTATATACACTGGAGATCATTCTCCAAAAATAAAATAAATAAATAGTGTAACCAAAGTACATACATGAATGAGCTTTAGCATCCCAAACAGTAACAGATAAGGTGGTTATGATTTTTATGATCTGCTGTGTGGCTGCACTGCCAGTAAGTTTTGACAAAGGATTGTAAAAATTCAGTAAAAAAATAATCAAACCTCACTGAGTTTTAACTTTTAGCTAGGGGTTGCATTTTATAATGCCTGGAGGTATCTTGAACCTCAGAGACCTGTGAAGAGAAATTTACCCTAGCTGTGACTCTCTATTACTGTATTTTATGATGTTATTTTGCTAGTGCTTTAAGAGCTCTCAAAATGCAAGTTCCATTTCCAGCAGCCTGGATTTGTTTTCAGTACAAATATATCCCCATGGAGTTAACCTCCACTACTTAATCTGCAGTTCACTGTCTGCTGACACCTTTTTTGTGTACACAAATATCTCCAGTTTGAAAAGTAAGCATCAAAAAAAAAGCAAATGTAGAGCAAAGTGTTTGGGAGGAGAAAGGCTAAAGAGCTGTGATTTTACTTTCTGACAAACTTCTCTGACCATGTATGAATTCATTTATAAATAGTGAGATTTTCATTTCTGAAAGGTGCCTAATGACCCCACTTCTTCCAGGGGCAGGAGAGATTAGGAAGACCAGCAGCTGGGGCTTTTGCAGTTTGGTTTTTAACTTTCTTTGATAGTAAAGATCCTGGATGACTTCAAAGGTACCGATTCAGGGTGGTGGTTGCTGCCTTTAGTCATTTGTGTGTTGTCCTTATCCTGGTGATTGTTGCTCAGATACCTTTATGAACAAAAACCAGCTTTCCTTTTCTTCCTCAAAGGCAGAGAATCCCATGAGGAAATCAATATTACCTTCACCTTGCCAGCTGCCTGGAATTCAGATGACTGCGTCCTGCACGGCCACTGCGAGCAGGTTGTGTTCACAACCTGCATGACTGTGACAGCAGCCAGCAATGTATTTCCTGTCACAGTGTAAGTGCATTTGAAACACTCCTTCAGAGACTGCTTACTGGCTGGTTAATTCCTCACCTGGCTTCTCTGAGGGTGTTGCTTTCCTGATGAACATTATTGTTGAGTGTGGAAGCTCTGTGCCTGCTTTCCTTCCCTCTCAGTAAAAAACCTGTCTGGAGTCTTGAGACTTTTGCTGTCTTTTAGCAACAGTAGATTTTTTTGTGCATGTTTTAAGCCCCTACCTGCCTTTCAGTGATTTAAACTTAAGTAAGAAGTATAGAATCCATGAATACTTAACAAAGATACCCTATAATTGAGTTTCTGTACCATGTGTGAGAGCTAAGGCTTGACTCTAAGGTGGTTCTCCTCCTTCCTGCTGAGAGTTCAGAAGAGAATCTTGCTTTGCTACCATACCCCAGCAGGTACAGACCTTTCATCAAAAGACCTTTGTCTTTTCTAGACTCCCTGACACTATTCAGTGTACCCTGGAGAGCCACCAAAGAGATTCACACAACTCTGGGAAGCCTTAGGAAAGCCAAGTGTTTTTGTAATTAAACTGTGGGATGTTGATTTACTGGAACAACATCATGGTATAGGAATCATAGCTTCTTGATACACCTTTTTGGTTAAGCTTTGGGTTTTGCTCTTGTTTTGGAAGATCCAAAACAAACCTGTGTTTTATGCTGCTGTTGAGAAGTGCTGGCCTGTAGTGAAAGGACAAGGGGCAATGGTTTTAAATTGGAGAGGAGTAGATTTAAAGTGGACATTAGGAAGAAGTTCCTCACCACAAGTGTGGTGGAACACTGGCCCAGGTTGCCCAGGGAGGTGGTTGAGTTCCCATCCCTGGAGGCATTGCAGGTGAGGCTTGCCAGGGCTCTGGGCAAGCTGCTCTAGTTGGGGATGTCCCTGGCCAGTGCAGGGGGATTGGACTAGATGAGCTCCAGAGGTCCCTTCCAACCCAAACCATTCTAGGATTCTAAGTTAACCTGACTGAAGATGGAGAATGGCAGCTGGAGTGCTAATTGTTTCTGTTTTCTTGCAGTCAGCCACCACATTGTGTTCCTGAGACATACAGCAATGCTACACTTTGGTACAAGATCTTTACCACAGCAAGGGACTCTAACACAAAATATGCACAAGATTATAACCCTTTCTGGTGTTACAAAGGAGCAATTGGAAAAGTCTATCATGCTTTGAATCCCAAACTTACTGTTATAGTCCCAGATGTAAGTGCCATGAGGGTTTTTTTTTATGTTACATGGAATAAATGCTTGGCTCTGCTTTAACTGAATATGGGGCTCTTCATGTCCTAAAATATTCCTACTCAGTGGTGCTTTATTTTGCAGTGCAAGGGCTGAGACAGAGCTGGTTGTGCTTTACCCTGAGGCATGATGGTCTTTATGTCATCTCACAGCTTTTAACAGCTACCATTTCTATTTTGAAATCATTTGACAAAAGACCCTGCCAGTCTAGGGGAAGAGATCCCAAGTACAGCCTTCTAATACATGGAACATTTTGCCTCTTTGTGCCACCATTAAGATTACTTTCATTACTGTGCCAGCTGCACAAAGAGGGGGGGGGAAAGTTGATTCATGAAGTAATTTCTATGCTGCTCTGATGATTATTGCTTTGATCTGAAGTGCCAGCTCTTGGGGCATTGTCAGTAAATGGTTGTAATTCTCTGTGCAGGACGATCGCTCGCTAATAAACCTGCATCTCATGCACACCAGTTACTTCCTCTTTGTGATGGTGATTACAATGTTCTGCTATGCAGTTATTAAAGGCAGACCAAGCAAACTGAGGCAAAGCAATACAGAGTTCTGCTCTGAGAAGGTGAGTCTGTGTAATAGCAAAATATTGACTCTGATAAGAAAACTTCTATTTACGTAGTACAGACTGGTTTTTCTTGTCTCTGGAGATGGAGATTTCATTCCCTTTCAAGGAGGCATGAGTATTTCATTGTGTGGAAAGTACAAGTAGGTGCTACAGAAGACATCTAGGTGCTTTGTAGGTCCTCAGAGTTAGATTTCTCTGCTGGAGAAGTGGATTATTGCAGTTCAGTAAGTGCTGGAATGCAGCAATTCTGGTGTTCCTTGCACTGTTTTGTGTGAAGCATTGAGTAGATGATAGTGATTCTTTGCAGGATGTTGGTTTGGGATGCATACACCTCTCGGGGCTATGTCCCAATGTTCTGCCATAGGGAAGGCATTCCTCATGGAATGTTTTCTCCTGCACATGGAGTTATTTGGTTTGGCATTTGGTGATCCAGTTTGCCTTGCTCCCAGTGAACAGAACTGTATGAACATTTACTGAAAACAACCACACTTTATCTTTTAACAGACTGAAAACTTTAGCATTAAGTATCATGTTTTATATTCAAAGTTTATATAACTTTTATATTGAAAGTTTGTTAATCAGAATGAGATTAAAACAATGGCAAAGCTGTCGAAATAGTCATTATTCAGTACTGTACTTTGCTTGAAAGATGACATATAAATAAAAATATATGAGTATAAATATATAGAATTGTGAAGTAGGAAGCTAATGTTGGCACCTTTTGATCTTAAAGATATTTTGCAGCATAAACTGTTTGGGTTTTCTTGGTTGGTGGTTTGTTTTGTTTTATACTGATAATGGTAAGTACCATTACTCTGACTTTGATTTCCTTTCCAAGTTAGACTTTTCAAGGTTCTTTGAAAAGGCAAGGACAGATCTGCCAGCTGCATGGGAGATAAGTAGTATCACTGTTACCAGCTGAAGAATTTGCCTGTAATTTGAATTAACCAGTTCAAAGCCTCCAAATGGTGCCTGTTCCAAACTGGGGGAGAATGGGAGTGTTGGTTGTAGAACTCTTACAGTGGAGAGGGAACTCTGGAGAAAGTGATGTTAACAGAGTGTATTTTACACATCCCTCATGGCATGGCTGGAGGAGACATGGCTAGTTCTGAAATGCCTGCCCTGCCTGAGCTCTGGGGCCTGGTGTGTGAGCATGGTCAGAGGACAAGGGGGAATGGTTATAAGCTGAAGGAGGGGAAATTTAGATTGGAGATTATGAGGAAGTTCTTTGCCCAGAGAGTGGTTAGGCATTGGCATAGGTTTCCCAGAGAGCTTGTGGATGCCTCATCCCTGGCAGGGTTCAAGGCCAGGCTGGATGCAGCCCTGGGTGACCTGGGCTAGTGATTGGCATCCCTGCTCAGTGTGGGGAGGTTGGAACTAGATGATCTTTAGGGTCCCTTCCAACCTGCTCATTCTAGGATTCTATGATTATGGTCTCAGCACTGGGGGAATGTGTCACTACTTCAGTTAGCTAAGCAGTCCTCTCTAGTCTCAGCTGAATTCTGTCCCTCAGCCAGCAAGGAGAAGGAAAAGGACCCTCAGATGTAGAGTCACTTGCCTGCTGTTCAACAAATTCAAAACTGCCTTGCCTCTCCTTTAATGAATTGTTAAACATGTTCTTTTTCTCTCTTCTGTTTAGGTTGCTTTGTCAGAAGCATAATCCACATCCTCTCCTTTAGACCGAGAATGACTGAGAACCGTAATCATTGCCTGCTGAACCCACACTTGGGTCTTAACACTCTGTGAATACATTACCTTGCAATGTTGGTTTATTCCAACCAAAGACATTTCAAGTGCCTGTAATTGGATTTGTACATATTTCTAAGAGTATATTCAGACTAGGTCAGGTGATGCACTTGTTGCGCGGCTGGAACCTTGCAGTCTTTCCCTGTGGACATAGGCGAATGTTTGTGGTAGATCTGTTTAGTGATATGGCTACTTTAGAGTCAGAGCAAGATCTTTTTGTCTAGCTGCATCTGGGCAGGTTTAAAGATGCCTTTGCAAATGTCTCCAACCAACCAACAGCTCTTTGGTTTTGTTTTGGTTTGGGTTTTGCCCAATGATCTGTACAGTGTGTTTGAAACCAGTATGCACCTTTGATAGAATACTGCATTTCCAAAGCCACCAAGCTACTACAGAAATTCAGTGTGTCTTTGTGTGGCCTAATACTTTACTTCCATTTGCTCCTTGCTTGCAAGAAAAAAGATATCAACATTTTAGGTTGTTTTTTTTTTTTTTTTTTTTTTTTTTTTTTTTTTTTTTTTGATGAAAGAAATAGATATTCACATTTTAATAGTGCTGTATTTAGGACAAACTTGTGCTTTTATTCATAGTAAAAAAAAAAAAAATGAAGTGAAGTCCCATTTTTAAAATGTTTCTTACTGAAAAGTGCTAAGTTTGTTTGTTTGGGTTGTTGGTTCTTTAGTTTTGGTTTGGTTTTTTTTTTCCATTTGGCTTGCTGAATGCCAGAGAATCAGTCAGCAGAGAGATTTAGCTGGAAAGCTTTCCACTTGGCCTCTCATCTGCAGCTCTCCAACCAGGATTGTGCATCTCTGCTGCAGAGCAGCTTTCAGTAAACATTTCTTTTTTTTTCCTAGAAAGTGAAACTCCAATAAAAAGCTGTATTGTATGAACAGTCTGTTGGGGCTCAGCACAGCCTTGGGCAAGTGCTGAAAGGAAAGGAAATCTCACAGTCTGGTGTAGAGCTTCCTTTTGGGACTCCCCACCCATGTCTGAAGGGCAGCTGAAGATGACACTTGGGTTAGTGTTGTCCATTTCCACTCAGTGCTGTCTGCTCAGGAGAGAATGACAAGGAGAGGCTTGGGCTTGTTGTGATGAAGCTCAAAGAAACCACACAGTGAAAAACACAAGTTCTCTGTGTCCATTCTTAAATCAGAGCTTTTCTTTTGTGCATTTCTCCCTTTGCCATTCTAGCTTTTCCTGTTTGTTTCTGCCTTCTCATTGAGTAGCCTCCTTAATTTTGAGGAGTCAGGGTTTTCCTGCAGACATTTCCACCACTGCTTTTAAAATCTCACTGGTTGCCTTAATGGACTTTACCTTTCATTTTGTCTTTCAGCTTTCTTGTCAGCTAGTGTAACTGTAAGTCTGCATTCATACACATAGAAACTTTGCTTTTTCCCTCCTCCTTTCACTCTAAAACTACACAAAAGAAGAAACCCAAGTCAAAAATCTCACAGTCTCAAGTATGCTGGCATAAGGTTCTTGGTTTATTATATGTAGACAGTGCTGAATGGTACCCTCCTGGTCTGTATGGGTGGGACTCCAGTGAGTGTTTGAAGCAAAATAGTCACACTTCAGAACCTGTTTCCTTTATACAATTTCAGTTACTCAAATGGTATTAACTCACATGTGTTTTTTTTCTCCAGGGATGTTAAGGCAAAGCTTTAGAGATGGCCTAGTTTGAAGTGTAAGGATAAAGTGAAGCTTCCAGTTGTCTCCTGATGCTGCTATGGGTTAAAAGTGCTTCACTGGAGCCAAGCAGTGAAGTCCAAACAGGCAGAGAGCTGCTCATGGCAACAGCCTGAGCTGTTCCCAGCTCACACATACCAAGCCTTCTGCTTTTACACTGACTTCTGGAGTGGCCTGTGAGGGTGGCTTGCTCTGGGCACCAAAGGCAGGAGCAGGGGAGGGCTTGGCTGGGCTTGGAAACACTGTGGAAATATCTAGAAAGCATTCCAACATCATGCATCTCCTTTAAAAACAGCAAAGCTGAGTCCTTCCTCTTTCAGCAACTCAAACTCCAAATATCTGAATAGGGATTTAGTCTGTTGAGAACCAAATTTGTTTGGTGGTTTGTTTGTTTTCATCTGGTTTGGCTAAAGGAGTCTGCCTTGCAACTTATTACCAGTACCCAGAAAGAGGGAGCTTGCAAGCCACAAACACAAAAGAGGAATGTTGAGGAGTTGTGGGTTTTGGCCTTGGTTTCTTTCTCCCTTTTCCCCCTGTAGTGCAGCACAGAGGTGAGGGTGTCCATCAGGTGCAGTGCTGGCATCCTGAGGAGTGTTGGATCCTTCCTAGGCACAGTGTACAAAAGCTGAATGCAGCCAAACAGAAGAGTAAAAACTTAATATTAAAGTTCAGATCATATTGATCTTTCCTTTTTTTTTTTTTGTTGGTTTGGTTTTGTTTTGTTTTCTTTTTCTTTTGAACTATGACTTGAATCAGTTTTGATTCTATTTGTATGTGTTTTCTTGTTCTTAGAAAGCTGCCATTTTCTTTTGCATTTTTCCTTTGGCATTACATAGAAGATCTGAGCCTTGGTGTTTTTTTTTCAACCCTCTGCAGGTGATTGTAGGGTGAAGATGGCTTGGTTTTTGGTTTTGTTTTGTTCTTACATTTCACTTGTCTTGTTGCATGATGGTTACTAGCTGATTTGGAAATGACATTTCTCCCCTAGATTAATTTTGTGTTTGTAAGATGTGCATATTGCTTTGCAGAATAAAAACAAGGATGTTTATTCTGGTGTCTTTTATTTCTACTGCCCAGCTGCTATGAAGGTATCATAAATCTCCTCTATCATATGGACCATTGGAGGAAATTGGTAGTAGTGAAAATCCACAAGAGATTGGAATTTCAAAGCCTTGGTGTAGCTGTGGTGCAGTGAGCAGCTCAGGGAGGTTTCTCTTCTTTGTGTCTTATGGTGTAAGGAGTGGAGCTGGTGCCCAGCATGAGAAATGCACAATTTGTGACCTAGACACAGCTCTCCTGTTGCTGTTCCTTGCTGATAATTGTGCCTTCACTGCCTCCTCCTTACAAGTGCTGTGTGACTTACTCAGCTGAACCCAGGCCAGGTGCTGAGTGTTTCAGAGTTGCCTGGAGTAGGTATTCTGGCTGGCTGTTGAGATGAAGGTGGGGTAACTCCTTAAATTCTAGCTCCAGTTACTGTGCAGCAGGAGCAAGTTGCCCCTGCATGTTTTCAATACTTAAAAGAGGAGGAAAAAACATACTTTGTTTTGCTCTTGGAAGCTTGGTTAACAGCTAGGCACTGTGTATTTGACAAATGCAAGGAGGCTACCCTGTCCTGCCTCTGGAAACAGTTGAAGGCCTCTGGAAACCGGTTGAAGGAAGGCCTCTGGAAAGCGGTTGAGGGCAGGCCTCTGGAAAGCGGTTGAAGGCGGGCCTCTGGAAAGCGGTTGAAGGCCGGCCTCTGGAAACCGGTTGAAGGCAGGCCTCTGGAAACCGGTTGAAGGCGGGCCTCTGGAAAGCGGTTGAAGGCCTCTGGAAACTGGTTGGAAGGCCTCTGGAAAGCGGTTGAGGGCCTCTGGAAAGCGGCTGAAGGCCTCTGGAAAGCGGCTGAAGGGCCTCTGGAAAGCGGTTGAAGGAAGGCCTCTGGAAAGC
>VWZO01011575.1:11596-69190 GCA_013396975.1 Bucco capensis | reverse complement strand
TGAAGGCGGGCCTCTGGAAAGCGGCTGAAGGCGGGCCTCTGGAAAGCGGTTGAAGGCCGGCCTCTGGAAAGCGGCTGAAGGCGGGCCTCTGGAAAGCGGTTCAAAGCCTCCAAATGTTGCCTGTTCCAAACTGGGGGTGAATGGGAGTGTTGGTTGTAGAACTCTTACTGTGGAGAGGGGACCCTTTCCTAAGCCCAGCAGCAGAACTCCTATTTGGCACAAGTGGGAGGTTTGTAGATGGGTGACTTCCTTGAAGAAATCCTGTTCTCCTAACTTACTGTTACACCTAAGTAAACTTCTAGGAGGATCTGTGGTGAGTTCCCACTCGGGAAGAAGTACTTGGCAAACCAACATATGGTAGAATTCATTTTGTTCTAAAGTAAAAGTGAGCAAGCTGCTGCCTGGAATATTTCCTGAGCCTCCTGCATAGGGGAAGTCTCACTGCAGTTTGGTGCTCTAGGATTAAATCAGGTTCTTTTGAGGTTCTCTCAGTGGAATTTTGTGCTCTAGTATTAAATCAGGTTCTTTTTGAGGTTCTCTCCTGGCTCATGATGGTATGAGCAGCTTATAAGTAGTTGTTTTAAGCAGGTAGTACAAGGGAAGAGGGGGGGGGGGAAAAGGCTGTTTTGCTGCTATTTCCAGCAGCTGAAAGGGTGGGGTGAGCAGAAGGGTTTAATTTGATAACACTTTAATCAGGATGTTTGCTCAGAAGAATGATGTTTGTTAGCAAACTACAATCAGGGCAATGAAAAATGATGTGGAGCTTGCTCATCTGGACCAAAAAAAACACCCCCACACCCTCTGTTAGCAATCAGATTACATTGAATGTTAGCAGGCTGCTCCAGCTTGGGATGAGCAGGGCCATCTGCCATCAGTGATGGCATTTCTTTAATCAGGGTGCTTTGTGCCAAATATTTTGGTATTAGGTGAAAGGACTGCTAGAAATGAGGAGCAGCATCTGTCTCCTCGTGGCACCAAGCAAGCAGATTGCTTTAGCTTTCCTTTGCAGAAGGGAGAGGTTCAAAGAGATGTTGCTCTCCCAAGTTGCTGTGAGTAATAAAGATGCTGGATGCTGGCAGCTGCTGAAAATGTGGATTGTCAAGTCTCCTTTTTGCTTCCCTCCAGCACTAATCAAAACTGTGCTGGTGATGAATTGCCTGCCAGGAGGAGGAAATAAATCTGTGGCTAAAGGTAGAAACCTATGTTTCTGTTAATCTCCTGTCACTTGTTCCTCTGCTGTTCCAACTCCTGATTGCCAAGCCTCATGGATGTCCTCCCGGAAGATCCCTGAGCAGTGGCACACACAAAGGCTCCTCTGGCTGTCCTATCTGTTAGCTGTGGCCTGGGGACTGACCTTGAGGTGTCTGATAACCCTAGGTTGAAAACAACCAGCAGCAGTGCTGAGAAGCAAGGTGCAAGCTTGCAGGATTGGATCTTCCTTCAGCACTGGTGCTCAGCAGCGTTCCTTTCCCTCAGGGCACTGCTCTGGCTCTCAGGAGATAGGACTTGCTTGCTGGAATGGCTTAGGCAGCTTCCTTTGTGTGTGTGTTGGTCTCAGTTTCTCCTTTATAAAGAGCTTTTACAGCTCTGCTAAATGCTGTGACCTTTACTGAGAGAAGGGATTTATCCTCAGCTGGAAAATGCATCCAATTGGCCATGGTGCTTCAGGGAGAGGAGGTGATGTCCTGACTCTGCAGGGCTTCCCACCAGAACCAATCTTTTGCCTATTTACCTTTTGAAAGTTGTTTTGTTTTTTTTTTAAAGGATTTAAAGAAACAGTTGGGACCTAAGCATAGATTTTCTTATGCCAGCTCTATTGTTAGCTCCTTGCAACATGATTCTTGCACCTTGAGGAAATAACAGGAGATTGAATCTGTAGCAACAAAAGAAGAGGGCACTCCCTGGAGCAGCTTTTTCATAGGTTTTCTTAATGTTTGTGAATAAAATATTTCACAATGCACTACATCATCATTTATCCTTTGAAAAGATCCCTCCTCTGTCTTCTAGCAAGAAAGAGCTTTAGAGCAGGGAGAATGGCAATATCCTCTCTGTGGTCTTGGTGTAAATCACACTATAGAGTTGTTTTGTCTGTGAGGAAAAGGCAAGAGCCCAGGAGCAACTCAGGTAAGGCAAATGACTGGAAAACGTGGATAAAGCCATTTTTTCCTAGCATCCATTTCACCCCAGAGCCCTAAAAGAACAAAATGGTCATCTTCTAGGAGGCAGAAATGGGTAAGAAATGTGATGTTGTGGCTGGTAGATGAGGCTGTGTTTGCTGAGCAGTGGGAACAGCTTGCTGCCTGCTCTCTTGGGGAGGCTCCCAGGTGGGTGCATTCCCCATTTTGGCAGAGTAATGAGGACAAGCTGCTTGGGTTTTGCTCTGGTGTTTAGCTGGAGCCAGGGAGGCTGGGAGCAATGGGCCAGCACAGCTGCACAAGGTTACTTGTGAGGTGGAGCTTGGTTATTACCCACAGGAGATGTTCATTATCCCTGATTGCTCCTCAGCTGGGCACGGGGAGGCTTCTTGTTGAGGTGGGGCAGTCCCCAGCCAGCATTCCCTGCTGCTCCCCACAACTGGGGTGACTTTTCTCCCCACTGGAGAGGTATTTCACAGAGCAAATGGATGCTTTGGGGGTGATGCCTGAGTGGGATACAAGGAATCCCTTGGAAGTGGACTGGCTGTACTGGAGCTACTGGATTCCTCCGGCCTTGGTGAGTCCCCTGTGTAGGAGGGTTGTGGTGGGAGCCACAGAGGTGGCTCCAGCAGTGCCTTTGCTCTTGTGGGGCAAACCCAGGCCTCAGAGTGAGCTTGAAGGGGTTTAGGAGGCTGTGCTCAGTGGGCTGAGGGCTTGCTGCAGGGCTCAGAGCAATGGGGGTGGCTGAATGTATCACAGTATCACAGAATGTTAGGGGTTGGAAAGGCCCTAGAAAGATCATCTAGTGCAACCCCCCTGCCAGAGCAGGATCACCTAGACCAGCTCACACAGCAATGTGTCCAGGCAGCTCTGCAATGTCTCCAGACAAGGAGACTCTACAGGCTCCTGGGCAGCCTGGTCCAGTGTTCCCTCACCCTTACTGTAAAGAAGTTTCTCCTCATGTTAATACTAAACCTGCTGTGGTCCAACTTGCTCCCATTCCCTCTTGTCCTAACATTGGATGCCGTTGAGCAGAGCCTGGGAGAGCCTAGGGACGAGGAGAAACCAAGAGCTGCTCGGGGTTAGGAAAAGAAGTCTGAAACTCCTGCAAGCGAATGATTTGTAGCACTGGGACAAAGGGAAAGCTTCGGCTGGCTCAGGGAAGCTCTGCAGGGTGAGCGGGAAGCTGGGGATAAGCTGCTCCTGGGTGGCTTGGCTCTCCCGCTGGAGCACCACTAGATGGTGGCAGGAGCTCAGCCTTGAGCCTGCTTTGCTGAGCTGGGAGTGGAGCTGCTGCTGCCTCTGAGGAGCAACCTGACCTCAGAGCTGGGGTCTGCGAGGGGCTGGGGGTGAGACACACGGAGCCTTTGCAACCTCTGATTCCGCTGGAAAAGGGCGGGAAGGGGAAAATCGGTTTGGGCAAAGCTACAGGAGAAATGAGCAGGGAAACTGCTGCTCCGTTGTGGAGGCTCCTAGGTGGGTGGATTTACTGGTTTGTGGAGTAATGAGGATGAGCTGGTTGGGTTTTGCTCAGGAGCCTTTACACCATCTAGGTCCTGAGTCCTGTTCAGGATATGTCTGTCTGTCTATGCTGCTGCTCTCCCTGCTCAGAGCAGACTCAGCCAGAGCCCTTTGGGTCAGCAGTTAGTGCTCTTGGCTCTACCTAGTGCTCTTTCCTTGGTGAAATGCTCTCTCAGGAGGACCCCACAGCCCTGCTGAAGTGTCTGTGACCTGAGAGAGAAGTGGGAGCATCCCTTGGTGGGGCTGCTGGGGGTCAGGGGCTGCATCTCCTGAATGAATGTAAGGAGCAGCAGTGCGAGGGTGTGCTGCTTCCCTCCTTCCCCTGACAACCCTTTCCTTGTGAAACCCCTAAAAGACACTAGTATCTCTTGTCTAGGGCCCACCTCCTGTGCCTAACTTTGCTCTGCAGGCAATGGGAATTAGGCACCTAATTGTTCTTTGGAGGATCTGAGCTTTTCCCCCATCCCATGTTTTAGATAAAGCCACAGTCCTGCAGTTGCCTGCCTGTGGGGAGAGAGGGAAGCCTCCTGCTTTCTCCCCTTGCTTTGGACCTTGCTTGAATGAAGGTGCTCCTGCTGGCTGTTAGCACACAGAGCACAAGCCTGCTCCTAATTCTTTATGACACTCCATCCTGCATGAATGAAATGGTTTGTTGGAATACAGGATGTTTCATCCCAGGAGATCTCCCCTGCCCTGGGCATGCTGCTTGCCAGCACCAGAGCACTGGAATCTGCCTGGTGTCACCTCAGCCTTTCTGTGGAGGTTCTTGTCTCCCAGCACTTGGTGTGCAGAAGGGATGTGGAGTGACACAAAGCAGTTTTTCAGCAGCAAAGCTCTCTCCCTTCAAGCTGTTGCCCAGGTGTGGCTGTGGAGTGGGGGGAAGCTTGTAGCCAGGCACACAAAGGGACTGTCATCTTCTCAAAGCCTGGGCAGGGCTGGAGGCCAGCATGGACCTTGGGGTCAATGAGAGCAGCTGGAAAGCTGCTGTGTTTGAGCTGACTGCCTGGAGGAAAGAGTTCTTCAGCACCCAGGGCTGGCTGGAGCTCAGTGCAGCCAGGGCTGGAGCAGCTAATGGCTTCCTGGAATGGTCACAAAATACTTGAGAAGCTCTTCCTTGCTGTTGAGAACTGGGATCTGAGCAGATCTCCTAGGAAGTGGAAGGCTCTCTGTGAGCATACACTGAATGATACCAGCTCAGGTGAAGGTACCAGCTGTAGAGCATTAAGGTTTCCCCTGGAGTGGTTTGTGGCATTGTAACAGCAGCTAGAGCTCCATTTGAGCTCAAGTTGATAGCTGCTTGATAATAAAGCTCTGGCCATAAGTGTGCCATTGCTTGCAAAACCAAGAATGGTACCTTGCTGCCAAGAAACTCTGGGACATGGCCCTCCCTATTTCCTTCTCCTGTGGGACACAGTGCTCTGGGTATCATTCTCCTCACTTCCCCCAAAGAGGTCACTTCCAGCCACAAGCCTCTGGAGTTCAGCTCTTGCAGAAAGACTGCAACCTTCAGCATGGGAAACTCTTCCCTGAAGCCACTCTGCATCCAGCTCATCACCCAACCTTCTCTATGATGAGCATGTTACTAGGGGTTGCTTTTCCATCTGGCAAATGAAAGCTGTTGAGTTGGTTTCTTTGTTTTAACCTGCTGGCAGGGGATGCCAAGGATGTGTTGGAGGAGTTCAATCTAATTTCTTGGGCTTGCAGAGGTGCTGAAACCAGAGTGTGACTCACTAATCCATCCCAGGTGGGAAGGCAGGGATCTGTGTGAGCAGGCAGGGACACTGATGTCAAGAGCAACCCAAGTGATTGATTGATTTGCTCCCAAAGCCACAAAGAGAAGAACCTCCTCAGCAGAGCCAGAAAGATCATTTGAACCAGAAAGCTCTTTGGATTGCTTTGGGCCAGATGCTTGGCTTTTCCTCAGGGATTAGCTCCTGGGTGGGCTTACTCTAGCACTTGGCAGCCTGTATAGCCTTACCAAGCTGGGTCTAAGCTGTCTGAAAGTCTGAACACATTGGCAAAATTCTTTCAGAGGTGTGAGCCATGGTCACAACCAACTGAAGTGACTTTGAAGAGCTTTGGCTCTGCTTTCCTGAAGGAGGGTTAGGCTGTCCCAGATCATCTACTGATTTGTCCCTACTTACAAAGAAGGGTGAGATGGGAAATGTTCAGTGCAAGGTCTGAAACAGTTGGGTCCTGGGCTGTTTCATCACCTCCTCTAAATAGCAGTGCCTCCCTGGCTCTCCAAGTCTTAACACCCTCATCTTCTTACTGGGGAAAATAAGCTCTTTGCTCAAGAAGCAAAGGCTTTTCACTAGATTAGGGCTGAGAAGACTAAGCAGGGAAGAGGACTGCTACCATCTGGCACTTGGATGAGCTTTGTCTATTCTTTGCTGGATCTTTTTGTGGCTTTGGGTTAATTTGTGCTTGTTATGTTGAAAAAGAAAAAAGAGAAAGAAACTCCAAACCCTTGTGTGTCTGAATTGGTTGTCCCAGGGCTGGTAATAGCTCTGTGGGTCATTGAAGAGCTGTGAAGTGATCATTATTATTGTTGTGCTGATAATAGAGAGTCCTAAAAAGTGCTGTTCTGGTGCTGGCAGTGTGTGTTGGCTCTGCAGAGGAGCTGGGAAGCTCCTGCTCTGGCTAGGGATTTGGAGGATGAGCTCTGTGGTGAGTCCCTGCAGAGGTAGGATGAAGGTCTGACCCATCAGTGGCTGATTTCTGTGATGGTTTTTGATGTTAATTTAGCTAAGTGCTGGTGCCTGCAGCTTTTAATTGCTCTGAGATTAAGTCCAGTGACTGCATTTCAAAATGTTGTTCTAATCCTACCACACTTTGGTGTCCCTGGGATGCTGAGTAATGCCAGGAAAGGAGCCCAACAGCAAAGGGAAAGCAGATCCATACTACTTAACACTGCTTCTAAATTTTCCCCAGGTTTTTAGGGCTAAATTTTGGGTTGTGGCTCATCTGCACAGCTCATCTTTTCTTTGATGAACTTGTGATGCTCTCATCTGCAAAGGGAGAGGATTGCCACCTGCATTCTTCAGCCTCTAGCCCACTTCTCTAGAACTCTAGAGGTTCTTTCCTTCTCTTTGCCCTCATCCAACAGTTTGTACTGTTATTTCCTTGCTGTGCCTCCACTTCTCATGGTGACAGAAACAATCCTGTTGAAAAATAAAATCAAATCATATTGGGAGGAGCAGATTTGAGATTCCCAGGACTGGATATCACCTGCAGGGTGAAGGCTCTGAGCTGTGGTGTTTCCCTTCCATTCCTGCATTCCCCCCCCAGTTGTTTTGTGTTTCACATCTCCCTTCTGTGAACACATTTCCCATCTGGACTGGATTATTTAGGCATCCCAAGGAATGTTTTAAACTGCATCTCCCCTCCCCCTCTCCTTGGGAAACAAATACTTTATGCAAAAGGCTTCACTGGCCCCTCATCTAGTGCTGGGTAATTAATTGCCTTGCAGTGAATGGAGCTGGTGGATAGGCACAAGCTCCAACAGCTGGAGCTGAGTAAGCTCTGGTGGCTGAGCACCAAGGGCTGGCCTTCTCTGCCAGGGTGGGAAAAGGAAAATCCTCAGTGCCATCTATTATTCTGACCCTTTAGGAGTGACCAGAAAAGGAAGAAGAACATTCAGAGGAGAGGTCAAAATCTGAGCCCTAGCCACTGCTGTGCTGCTGGGGGGTTTGGGGCAGCTTGGCTGGGAATTAGGGCTGCTTACCTGGGGATGTGCTCAGGGAGCAGCAGATTTTAATGCCTTTATAAATCCCTTTGATATAATCTAACCCCAGGCTTGCTTTGCAAAGCTCCCTGGCTGTGGGGGGAGGAGATTGGGAGGACCCTGACCCCACCAGCACTCAAGGATTGCTTGGCAAATTCCCTCTGAAACGTGGTCATGTCTTTTGCCAGGGGAGCTGTGAGGGAGAGCATTGTGCTGGAGCAGGGCAGCCTGACTCACACTGCTGGCTTTGGCTGGAATGACCCCAAAACCTTGGATTATTTCAATGAAATGAAACTGAAGCTTGCTGTTGGTGTGTGTTGCATGATGCAAGTTGGTTTATTTATCACAGAATCACAGAATGTTAGGGGTTGGAAAGGACCTAGAAAGATCATCTAGTGCAACCCCCCTGCCAGAGCAGGATCACCTAGACCAGCTCACACAGCAATGTGTCCAGGCAGCTCTGCAATGGCTCCAGACAAGGAGACTCCACAGGCTCCTGGGCAGCCTTTTTTATTTATTATTGCCAGTTTTATCCCCTGGATGAGGCTTCTCAGGAAGATCTACCTCTGCCCTGCCAGGTAGCTGTGGTGTTGGATCAGCTTGGAAGGAGGCAGCATCCCAGGTTCGTTCTGGGGCCCAGAGAGCCTCCCTGAGAGAGGGGATGAAGGCAGGAGGGTGGAAGGGTGATGCCAGCTGCCTTGCTTCTAGTCACTTTGCCACAGCAAACTCCTTAGAAAATTAGCCTTCCCAGAATCAGAAAGCTTTCCTTGCACAGAGGTATGAAAACTTGGATTTATAGTTTATTTTTGAAACATCAACTTTTTACTCCAGGTTGGAAAGAAACTCATGATAGAAGCTTCTCTCTGGCCAGGAAATCTTGGCTTTAGGTCAGTTTTACCTTACACTTGCCAGAGTTGAACTGCAAACACAAAAGTCTTCACTTATCCCTTCTGACAAGAAGTCTTCTCAGTTTCATGAGTGGAGAAGGTGCCCAAGCTGGATCAGAGCAGCACTTTGGGAAGGTGCAGACCTTGGTTCAGCCTGAAAGCAGTTCCTTCATCCCAGATAAAGCTCAGGATGACAGCAGAGCTTGCTGAGGACACATCCAGTCAATGAATCCAAAAGGGAGATGAAATGATGAGGATTTCTTTGTTGCCCTCCCCCTCCCAGCTGCATTTATTTAACCCTTTCAGGCTCAGCTGAGCAGCAGGTAACAGAGCCTGGAAATTAGCATTGTCTTCCTACTATTTTCATCCTGGAAAGCTGCAAATTTCTAGCCTGCCTGAAGCTCAGCACTGGGGCAAACCCAGGCTGTGAACTTGTTTTTTTCCCTGAGCCTTGTTAGCAAACATGCCCAAGCCCTGCACCAGCCTCTGAACACAAGAGGCTTTTAAGCAGCTTTGTACAAATAGGATTTCCACCAGTTGCTTTCTGATAAACAAGCCCTGAGTTCAGCTCCTCCTCCCCAGCCCCAAGAGCTCCAGTGCAGGGAGCTGATTTTGTTCCTCCTCTAAACAAAAGGCAGGGTGAGCTCAGCTGGCAGTTGACTCTGCAGGTTTGTGATGCTAACCAGGCTGAAAATCTCTGCTGCTGAGATTTGGTGGGACTGAGGCTGCTAAGTAGCAGCAACATCATCTCCTGCACTGAACTCAGGGTCCTGGAGCAGCAGATGATGCAGGAGGAGTGGGATGGAGGAGCCTGTGGGCACCTATGGCTGGGGCTGTTGGTGCTCATGGGATGTGAAAGCTTTTGAAGCCACCAATTTGGGTCAGGAATTGCTGGAAGGGAGTGCCCAAGGTGTGAAAGAGGGCAGTGAGCTTGGCTCTTGTCCTCGTGGCCCCATGCGGTCCCTAGAAGCCACCTCAGCCATGGTGCTTGCTCACAGCAGCACATCCACCAAAAAGGTGTTCACCCTGAGCAGAAATTAGAGAGGAAACAACCTGGGAGCTCAGTCCAGTGACACTGGCACATGCAAAACTGACTCAATGAACTCCTGGTGTGAGGGATGACTCCTCTTCCCAAGGCCAAAGGCACTTGGAGCTGGGCTGTGGCAGGGATGGATGGGGTCAGCCCCTCCAAAACATTCCTCTGTGTCACAGCTGGATGCTGGGAAACATTTGGAAAGCAGCAGGAGCATGAGTCAAACTGACTCGTGGCTCTTGGCTCTGACCAGGCTCTGTGCTCACTTCTCCCTCAGCCCAGCAATGGGAAGCTCCTCCAGGGAGGCTGGAAGCTGGTAGAGCATTCCCCAAGCTTTCCCTGATTCAGCTGCAATAGCCCTTGGCCCCTTCCATTGCTCAGCAGCTCAGCACCACGCTCAGCTGGGGATGGATTAACCCCTGCAGCACTGCTGGGTGTTCACATCCTGTTCCAGATCAGCTACCAGAGCCCAGGAGGGAATCTGACTCTACAGCACAAAGCTATCTGCAGGTAAAACTCGAGAACACCCAGTTTTGACTCCCAAATCCCTACTGGAATTAGCTGATTTCCTACCAGCACACAGAAGGATCATTCTCCCTCAAAATGCTCATTGATGTTTATGTTTTTACTCCTCAAACCTCTCAAAGCAATCATATTCCCTGCAGACCAAAGGGCAGAACGTTGTCCAAGCTTTTTAATCCTGCTGGAGGGAAAGCAAAGGCTAGTTTTTTTTCAAGATGACTCCAGAAAAATATTTGGCAGCTTTAACCTCTTGCTAAACAACTTTTAGGGCAGTGTGTAAACAGTCTCTTGGTTTTATAAACACAGCATGCAGATTGTGGGGTGGAAAAGCCAAAGCTGAGGCCATCACGTGAAGGGAAGATGCATTGCTTCCGGCAGCCTGTGCTTGCTCAGGGGGAAGGGTTTGGCTCTGGATGTATTTTGCCTGGGAAATCTGGGAGGAGAGAGGCAGAGGTGGCACTGGAGAGAGGGGAAAAACACCTGAGCTGCTAGACTTGTCTCTTGAGGGCAATGTTTGACACCTAAGTGTGTGAGGGGAGAAGCTGCTGGTCCCTGCTCCTCTCTGCTCTCAGTTGGGATGCAGAAGGGTCTATCCTCCCAGCAGCCAGGAAGAGCAGGAGGAAGGTGTTTCTCTCTGTATTACTCTCTGGCTACTCATCTTGAGTTCCCCTTGGCTTTGAGGGATGAAGGCAGGGATATTTGTTTAAATCCTTTTCACTTGCCTTTTTCCAGCTTGGGCCAAATGTAGAGAATTAATTCAAAGGTGAATCTAGAAAGACTTCCTTGACTGCCTGGAGGACACAGAAGTGCTTCTGCATGAGATTCTTTAGTTTCTCCTTAAAAACCCTCTCTCAGTACATGTAATGTTCCTCCTCTTGCCCCATTCATCCTGGAGTTGAGTCCCTCTGCAATTACATCTTGCAGCATTTCACAAGGCTCTTCCAGCCTGTCTCACTGCTGTGCCTTCTCAAAGCTGAATTGACTCATGCCTGGGGTACAGATAGCCTTTTGTGTTCTTCAAATGGTAGTTTTCAATTTGCCTTTCTTCCCCCAGAGCTTGTCTGTTGAGGCTGACTGCTCCCCTCTGCCTGGGTTTGCTGCTGTCTAACAGAAAAACTGGTTTGGTTTTATTTGGGGTTTTTTTTATTAGAGACAAAAAACCTCCATATTATCTCTGGGATTCCTTTAAATGCCACCCTGAAAAGAATATTTCTTAGTCAGCTTAGTCCTTTCCACAGAGTGAGTAGCACTAACCTGAATCTGATGCTGACATTTAAAATTCATCCTAATTATTCCCTCCTTATCCAGAAAAATCAGCAAGTCCTGCCCTGCCCTCCAAAGCAAGAGAGTTTGCTCCCAACTCAGTCTCTGGTTTGAGCTCCTTGGGCATTCAGGTAAGAGACAGATGTAGATGAGCTGTTGGATGCTCCAAGTGTTTACAGTTGCCTTGGTTTTGTCAGTCCTGCCAAGAGCTGGGTTGTGGGAAAAGATTTTGAGGGTGATGAAATGGTTAAAGGCTGGAGCTGTGCCCTGGCAAGTACAATGAACAACTGTGCTTGAATTGGAAGGTGTTTCTTCTCTATTTCTTAGAGAGACTGTAACTGGGTGCTTTAGACCAAAAGCTGAGCTACCAGGTATCCACTACACCACCTCCTGAGAGAGGAGGAACTCCAAACTCCAAGGTTTCCTGTGGCTGGCTGTCCCAGGTGTGGAGTATGAGAGCTCTCAGACACAGAAGTGATGTGGGGATGTCATGCCATTTATTCAGGTCTCCAAGCATTTTGAGCAAGAACCTTCTCTTTGAATGGACCAGACTTGTCCAGAGTGGATTTTCCAGGATGGCAATCATGGGCAAAACCTAGAATCAGGAATGGGTTTTCTACCTTAGGCAAGCTGTGAAATGAATCTCCCTCATCTCTGTGAGTCCAGGGATAGAGGAATTAACTGCAGCACTTTGAAAAGCACAATGCAGAGGACAACACAAGTGGGCTGGCAAGAGAGAAGTGTAAGCAGATTGTGATCCTGCAGTAAAACCAGTCAGTCCTTCCTGCAGGTGGGAAGTCAGAGTCATCTGTGACTAATCTGAACCCAAATATGTATGTGTCCAGGTGTGGAAGCTCCCCACAGCTGGGATGGCAGGGAACTGAGGGTGAATGGCTCTGAGCTCAGCTATTTGCTGTTACATCTCCTGCACACCAGCTTATTCCATCAGGTTATTATTGGCTCATGTGGTATGGATGTTCCCTGGCTTCTGCATAATGCATTGAAAAGATTTAGTTTCTTTTTGATGTAGAAGTGAAAACACTCTTAAATCTGAGTCTTGTGGGAGAGGAGAAACCTTTTTCTTTCAGGGTCTCCCAAGCTGAAGTGATTTCCTTTTAAAGCAGTGGACTTCTCCAACATACCTTTAATATTTGATATCATACAGAGTAAAAATGGAGGGGGGGGAAAGAAAGCAAACTCCCTTGGACAAACATCTACTCATTTGCAGTTTGCACACATCTGCACTAAGGAAAAAATGCCTGTTGGCTGCAGATCCTCTAATGAGTTTAGCAGAGTATTTCATAGGTCAGGAGCTGCTCCAGAGCTGTGGGGCAAGCCTGCTTGCTAGAAGAAAAGTTCTGGGGTCAACTTTTGGTGCTGGGTGGGCTTGGTGTTTGGAGTGTGTCTGGAAAACTGTGTGTGAAAGGGAGCTTTACTGCCAGGTGAGACCTCTGCTTAGCACAAAGCCATGGTTTCTGCAGATCTTGTGGCTTTGTGTTCCCTCATGTGGCTTGACTCAGTGTGGTTGAACCACTGAAGTGTAGTTTTTAGCTCATGAGCTGTCTTTTTGGGGGAAGACACTGGTGTTTGGTCCTGTGTTGGACCCCATGCAGTGGGGCTCTGTAAACCAAACCCTGTTGAGGTCAGTGAGGCTCTGTGCTGTTCTCATGATCCTTGTATCACATCAGTTGGTCTTTGTAGTTTGGGGAAACAACCACAGGGACCTCCAGCCACCTGCCTGTCTAGGAGAGCTGCTTTTTTACTCCTCACCATAATGCAGTATGGGTGTGTTTGTGTACATGCAGTTGCACAGGATGCAAAGGAGACACAAAGCTCTCATGTGTTACTTTGGGATTATTTCTAACATGGTTGCAAAATGCTCCTGTAGCATGTTTCTGCTGCAGGAGGTGATGCTTTCCCAGCCTGGGCACTGCACAGTACTGCAGCTGTGCTGGATTCTCTCCAGCCCCTGGCCAAGCAGAGGTGTGGGGGTGGATGAAGAGTTTGCTGTGTGTATGTCTTGGAAAACAGCCCCTGGCATCTGGAGAGGGTCTGAGGCTACTGCTGGGGTCTTGTCAGTCCAAAGCTTATTCCTTGCTGGCGTTTCTCAGGCAATCCATCTCCTGTAGCAGGTGAGAGATCCCTGCCTGGAAGAGTTTTCATCATGATCTTTATCCATGAGCTTTAATCCGTGCCTTAAGCTCTGCTAGCAGAGTGCCTGGAAGATAAGGAGCAATGGAATATTGGATGGGGAGCTGCTGGAAGGAGCAGTGTGTGTGAGGGGCAGTTGGAAAGCATGGGATGGGGATGGCAGGAGGGGCTTTGGCTGAGGCAGGGGATGGCAGGGCACTGCCAACTGGGCAGCAGAGTGGCTGCTGGCAGGGATGGTGAGCTTTGGAGGCCAGAAGGTGCAGGAGCAGCCGTTCTTCGGTGTGCCACCGGAGCTGAGAGTCCCGCAGCGATCCCTGCCTGATGCTTTAACCCGGGGATGGGCTCAGGGGAGGACCCGAGGGGTCGAGCAGGGCTGCGGGAGGTGATTATCCCCAGATCAGAACACAGCCCTGCAGCGAACGGGCACAGCCAAGTGCCTGTAGATCCCTTGGGATGAGCAGACAGCGGGAAAACCCCTCGGTGCTCCTCCCCGGGAACCACCAGCAGGGATGCCCCGCGCTGCCTGCAGCCGAGCTCTGCTGCCTCCCTCTCGCCGGAGCAATCCTTCCTGTGTGCCAGCCCAGTGCAGCCCCCTCCGCTACAAATCGACCCCCACCCCGGCACAACCCCCAGCCCTCCGGGGCTCGAGAAGGCTGCGGAGGAAGGAAGAGCCCCGACCGGCTCCAGCTTCCTCCGCAAGCCCTGCCTCGGTGCACGGTGCCCGCCCCCAGCCCTCCCCCGGCTCTCCCCGTTGCGTGCATCCCCCAGCCCAGCCCAACGCAACCCCCTCCCCTTCCCGGGGAGCCCCCACAGCCGTGCAACAGTTGCCCCAAATCGTGGCCACCCTCTGCCCCCCCTTCCATCCCCCGGGAGCCCTCTCGGCGCCGGGAGGAGGAGGAGGAGGCGGTGAAGGCTGCTCGGGGGGGGGAGGAGTGCTCCGGGGCTGTTCGGAGCTGCCGCCGCCGCTTTGCAGCTCTGAGCACTGCTGCTCTCATCGCTCTGCTGCTGCTCGGGAGCGGGAGAAGGACCTCCTCGGATCCCAGCTTCTCGCCTCCCCGCAGGGATGGAGCAGGGCGGAGGGGCCCCGGCGAGGCTCCTCTCCGCCGGGCGCGGCCGTTCTCTCCTCCGCCGCCGGGTGTGGAGCAGCCCAGCCACCGGGCACCGCACCCCGTGCTAGGATCCCGGGGTCGCCGAGCCCCATTCCCGCACCCTGTGAACCCCTCTGTGCATCCTCNTGTGTACCCCCAGTCTCCCTTGTGCATCCTCCTCTGCGCTCCCAAATCTATTTGTGCAGCTCCCTCCATCTCCTTTCTGCATCCCCCCTGTGCACCCCTCAGCCCCCTTCTGCTTCCCCTCGGTGGCTTCCAGCCCCTAGCCCCCCAACCCTTGCATGCAGCCCCCGGGCTGCAGGAGCTGAGGCCACACACCATGGGCACCAAGCAGACTAAGGGCTGCCAGCCGAGCAGCGCCGGGGAAAGCCCCCCAGGCCACCACCGCAAGAAGGTACCCCCCAGGGAAAGAGGAGACTTCCTCGCCTCCCTCGTGGTGAAGTCCGGCGAGAAGTTTGGGAAGGCTGGTGGCAGCAGCTTGCCCCCGTACCACCGGCGGATCTGCATGATCCAGGACATGCTGGTGCTGGTCAAGCAAGGGAAGCAGGAGGAGGCTACCGAGCTGCTGAAGCACCTGCGGCAGGTGAGGATGGGTAGGTGGGGAAGAGGCAGTGCAGGAGCACAACGCATCCTGCTTTCGAAAGCTTGCTAGCAAAGAGAGGGACACGCTCCCTTTTTCTGCGGGTCTAATTTGGCGTGGTGTAATTTGGGGGAAGTGGTTGAGGAGCTGCAGGGTGGTCATGGCGTTAGAGATGGGAAAATAACCCCAGGGAGATGCTTTGCATTGTCTGCAGAGGAGAGGAGAGAGAACCCTGCTGGGTGCGATTTTCTCCTTCCCTTCATTGCTTGTGCTGATAGCTCTGGGGGTTGCAGCANCAGCCCTTTGTGCATCCCTCCCGCGCACTCCTGAATCCCTTGTGCATCCCCCCGTGAACCCCCAAACCTCTTGTGCATCCCCCTTCACCCCTTTGTGCATCTCCCCCCGCACTCCTGAATCCCTTGTGTACCCCCAGTCTCCCTTGTGCATCCTCCTCTGCGCTCCCAAATCTATTTGTGCAGCTCCCTCCATCTCCTTTCTGCATCCCCCCTGTGCACCCCTCAGCCCCCTTCTGCTTCCCCTCGGTGGCTTCCAGCCCCTAGCCCCCCAACCCTTGCATGCAGCCCCCGGGCTGCAGGAGCTGAGGCCACACACCATGGGCACCAAGCAGACTAAGGGCTGCCAGCCGAGCAGCGCCGGGGAAAGCCCCCCAGGCCACCACCGCAAGAAGGTACCCCCCAGGGAAAGAGGAGACTTCCTCGCCTCCCTCGTGGTGAAGTCCGGCGAGAAGTTTGGGAAGGCTGGTGGCAGCAGCTTGCCCCCGTACCACCGGCGGATCTGCATGATCCAGGACATGCTGGTGCTGGTCAAGCAAGGGAAGCAGGAGGAGGCTACCGAGCTGCTGAAGCACCTGCGGCAGGTGAGGATGGGTAGGTGGGGAAGAGGCAGTGCAGGAGCACAACGCATCCTGCTTTCGAAAGCTTGCTAGCAAAGAGAGGGACACGCTCCCTTTTTCTGCGGGTCTAATTTGGCGTGGTGTAATTTAGGGGAAGTGGTTGAGGAGCTGCAGGGTGGTCATGGCGTTAGAGATGGGAAAATAACCCCAGGGAGATGCTTTGCATTGTCTGCAGAGGAGAGGAGAGAGAACCCTGCTGGGTGCGATTTTCTCCTTCCCTTCATTGCTTGTGCTGATAGCTCTGGGGGTTGCAGCATGCACTGCCCGCTCCGGGAGGTGCCCGCTCCGGGAGGTGCCCGCTCAACTTCCCCAAAGTTTGGTGATTAAAGCAGAGCTGTAAAAGTGCTGAGGCAATTGGAGCTGGCAGCTCTGGAGGCTCAGCTCTTTTCTTCCCCAGCTCAGAAATACCAAGAGTTCGAGTTGGCAGCTTTGCTTTTTTATCTTGTGCTTTTTGGCTCGCAGTCCTTTGGTGGAGTTGTGCTGCTGTGGAGTAAGGCTTGTGGAAAAGAGTGTGTGAGATGCTGTGCGGGAGCAGGGAATTAATCGTACGGAACCTGGGACCTTTCCCCTCCCGAGTCTGTTTGAGCTGAGCACTAGCTGGGAAGCAACACAGCAGACAGTTGCTGTGAGCAAACAGAAGAGCAGCTGAGGAGCACTGCTCTGCCTCCAACAAATTAGCATTTAACCTTTACTACTGGTAGATGGTGATGAGCAGCCCAAAGTGCTGGGTGCTTTGAAGGCTCTGGGGTACACAGGGCTTTGAGAACCAGCAAGTTTCCTTGCAACCTGAGAACTGCGCTGTCTTTGAGCCCAGGTTTTCTCCACCATAAACCAGTTCTACCACCTGGGAAAAAGTTGCTCAGATCTTCCTTGGGCGTCAGGAGCTGCTTTCTTGCCTTGTGGATCTGCTTGATGTCTGTCTACCCATGTGAAAACACAGCTGGTCCAGAGTCTGGTGGTTTTCTTCTTGCTTTTGGCATTTTTCCTTCCTATTCTCTAGTCCTGTTAACTTTTTAACAAGCAGATGTGTTGTTTTGGGGTATGTCTCTGACCCCTTCAGCCCACCCAGAGGCACTCTGCCACTCACCCCATCAGCCAGGGTCCCTCTGCCCAGCTGGCTTATGTGACTTAGGACTATCTTTGGAGCAGTCCAGCTGAGAAATCTGAACAGTTTCAAGAGTGTTTGTGTTCATTTATAGAAAGCTCTCGTGACTTACTCTCAACCTTGAGATAAGATGTTTTTTCTGAGATGAACATGCCCCCATCCCTGAGTCTAGGGCTCTGACTCTTTGGGACAATGACCTCTCCGTGTGGGATGTGTGCAGCTGCATGGCTTGAGCACATGGCTGGGGGGAAAACTCTGGGGGGAACAAGTGGCTTTGAGTTGGGCAGAACATCTGTGCCCAAATGTTGTACCCTCTCAGCCATGCCAAAGCTTTATCACTGCATCCACAGCCTGTTGGAGCTGGCAGAAAGACAGGTGCTAATTTTAGAAGGTGTTTATATCAAACACCCACTCCTCCTCCTCCTCCCACCCCTAAAAAAAACATATCTTGGTGCCTGTGAAGTACCATGAGTTGTTCCCAAGTTATCCCTGGCTTCAGATGATGTGTTTTTGCAGTGATGCTCTGGATTGTCCTCTTCTTCCCTATGGGTTGGCTGCACAGAGGGAGCTGGGATGTGGCAGAGTGGCTGCCCTGATAACAAATCTGACTGTGGGGCATCCCTTCATCTGAGCTGGGGGTAGGGAGAGGGAAAGCTAGAACTTAATTTTAACATGGTGGGTGAAGTGAGGAACCTGTTACAGTCACATAAGTCTTTGTGAGTGAGTGTTTCTGAAGAGCTTGCTCTGATAAAATATATCTTAGAGTGCCAAAACAGGGAACACTTTGTCCTAGATACTATAATAGACTCAAAGCACATTTTTAATGAGGTGGTATTATTCCTTGCCTTCAAATAGTGAATGTGGGATGCCCCACTGAAAAAAAATCCTGACTGCTGTGGTTTTCCACAGACTGGGTTTTGGGTAGTGGTGTTTTAAGGGAGCATTGGTGGCTGCAAGGGTTTGCTCCCAAGGAGTTGGGGCTGTGAGGCAGCGGGAGCCTTCGAGAGCCAAGCTCCTGCCACATCCCAGCCTGAAAGTGAGGATTTGGGGGGAAACAAGAGCTTCCCCCTGCAGAGGAGGATGGCTGGGTGAGCCTGGTGGAGCAGAGACCTTTTCCCATGAGCCATTTACACAGTGTCCACCACAGAGGGACTGTGCTGTGGGTTGGCCATGTAGTTGCTCATGTAACGTGCAATGCTGCTGCCACCCTGGGCTTTTCCAGCAAGCTTAGTGACATGATGCCCAGCTCTCACTTGCATTTAGTCTTCTTTTTGAGACTCCCAGACGTTTAGGTCACTGGGAGCCTTGCCACTGCCTGCACCAAGCTCTGAAGCCAGCCCAGCATGCTAGTGAGGGAGTAGGTGACAGTGTTTAGTGGTGCTCCATCCTTTTTTTTTTTCCCAGCAGGATGAGCATGTTGCCAGACCTGAGCCTGATCAGCTTTTCAGCTTTCCTTAACATAACATAACATCCTGCCTGACCTACCTGCTGCAAGATGAGGTTTGGAGGTTTCTCCTCCCACTTCCAAGACTGCCACCAAAGCTCTTGTTTGAGAATCAGCCAAAGGGCACAATGGGCAGATCCTAAACTTCCAGCCCCACCTCTGGCACCAATATCCTGGGTAGTTTTTTTGCATTTCACCAAATTTCTCCATCCTGCTCCTCTCCCCTTGACACAGGAGCAGTGCTGTTTTCTTCACAAGGCTCTCAGGAGGATTAATTAGTGTTTCCAAGAAGGCTTGGAGATGGCAAACAACTCTAAAAGCACAGAGCCACGAAGCGCTTGCAACAGATGAAGGAAACGTGAGCAGCAGCCAGCCTGCTTTGCCTGGAGACTGCTCCTCACAGGGGTCAGGCATGGAATGTGATCCCACTGCCTGCCCTCAAAATAACACTGATGTTATTCCTGCATGCTGGAGCTGGCAGTGCCCATTCCATAGGGTATGTGCTCCTCAGGCACAGCCAAGTTTTAACAGCAAGTCTTTTAGCTAAAGATACCGATTGCTCTTTCCTTCTGCTCTGGCAATGCTGTCAGCTGCCTGGAGCCCAAACCCCAGGCTGCATAATGAAAATCCCCTCTCCAAAAAGTGCTGTCCACTGTTCTCTAAGGTGTCTTTTTCCCATAAGGGATGTAGGATACTTTTGGCAGGGAAAGGTGGAAATACACTGAAATACTTGAATGTGTCATTGAGGCTTATGGTTTGGTGGCATGGTGGTTGGACTTGATGATCTTGGAGAGCTTTTCTGTAGTTCTAGGAGGCTGGAGTTTTAGGAAGCTTGTTGGTTACCTGGCTGGAGCAGGTTGCCTTTCATGAATAACTTTGAATCCAGAACTTTGAATCCTCTTTCTCTGCTGTAATGCTAAATATCTTGCATCCTTCCAACACTTACAGGGAGCTTGTAAAAAAAGAGAGAGAGACTTTTGACACAGGCAGATAGTGATAGGACAAGGGGGAACAACTTCAAACTGAAAGAGGGGAGATTTAGGTTGGGTTTTAGGAAGAAATTCTTTCCTCAGAGGGTGCTGAGGCACTGGAACAAGTTGCTCAGAGAAGCTGTGGATGCTCCATCCCTGGCAGTGTTCAAGGCCAGGCTGGATGTGGCCCTGGGCAACCTGGTCTAGTGTGTGGCATCCCTGCCCATGGCAGGGGCTTGGAACTAGATGATCTTTAAGGTCCCTTCCAAGCCATTCTGGGAATGTGACTTCCTAGATTTACCTGTCAGCATCTTCTTTGCTTTCCCACAAGACACTTTGCCCTAAGACAGGATGAAAACAAATGAATTAAGGTTGTCCAGCCCTTGGAGAAACCCAGCACCCTGATCTCAGACCTACACCCCATCTGTGCCAGCTGTCATGAGTGGGAGAGCTGCAGCTCCTCTGTGCCAATAAATCAGCTCCAGAATGGGATAGATTTTAGTATGATCTAGTATAGCACTTTTAAAAACTCTCTTTTTGATGCACTCTTGAGTTTCAGTGGTTAAAGCAGCCAAGCACTGTCAGTGTATTAAATTCTGGGAGTGTCTCTCCTGCTGGGGAGAGGATTTGTAAAACAAAGCATGTTTTCCTCCTCTCTGCTGCCAAAGGGATCGTTTTCCCAAGTGCAGTGGTGAAGCACTTCCCAGCACATTACGTTTCACTCCAAGAATTTGCCATTGGTTATGGCTTGATGTGGAGTTTTTGCTGGATTGTTGCTGCTGCTCCAGCAGAGCTGAGCTGGTGGGAGAGGGGAGGAAGAGGAGGAGAAGGAGGAGGAGGAGGCATCTGCTGTCTCTGGGCATCACCTGCACAGGGCAGGAGGTGAAACAACAGTTCCAGGAATGAAAACAACAACAGCAGCCAAAAAAAACCCTTAGAAAGGGAAAAAGAGGGCAATTGTAATCAAACCTCCAGGCACTGCAGATGGTCAGAAGCCAAATGGCAAGGTCCAAGGTGTGGCCAAAGCCACACAACTTGTCAAGTGGCTTCTGTGCTCATGCCAGCATCACCTGGGCAGTGACAGAGTGCCAAGGGGCTGGGTAGGGGTGAGCAGGGATGAGGTTTGCAGCATCAGTTTTGGGAAGCAGGAGTCCCCATGGACAGGGAGTGAAGCCAAGGCCAGGTGCCCACTGTGCCTGCAGCAGCAGGGTGGAAGTTGGGTAACCCAGAGTGCCAGCTCAGCAGAGTGGCTTTGGGATTAGCACTTGTTTCCTCTGGTTTGGGTTGCTGATGAAACCACAGTTCTTTTTAACCCTTAGGCTGCTGGAGGCATGGACACTGTGCCTGGCAGTGGTGGTGGGTTTTCTATCCCAAATGACATCTCTGATCTCCTCACCATGCTCCCTAACCCTCTCCTGCTGCAAGCTACTCTTTTGCAGCATCATTTTTCCACTTGCTTCCCATCCCAGCTCCTTCTGCTCTTTGGTTTGTTTTTTTCTTTCCCTGTGGGATTCCAGGTGGATTCATCCTGGTGTTTGCTTAGTGCCCAAGCAGCCTGTTTTAATTAGCCCCCTGGAAGGTGATTGCCAGTGCCCCTCCTAAGGAAGGGGTGTCTTTGGGGGATGCTGAGATGCAGGCTGGAAGGGAGAGGTCAGGCACAGATGCTATGTGCTTGGCAGTGTGGGCTCAAGCCCTGGAGCATCCCTCTGAGGCAGTGATGCTCACCTTGCCCCTGGCCTGGAGCAGAGAGGATTTTCTCTTCTAGCAGGAATGTCCTCCCTGGGATTGAGGAATCACACACATCAGAAATCTGTGTTGCTAGTGGATGCATTAATGCAGCAGAGGCAGGCAGGCCCTGCTTGCTGCAGGGATGGCAGTGAGAGAGCCTGAGCAGGGCTGAGATCCACGTGCAGCTATCCACTTGCATCTGAGCAGCAGCACATCCTGGCTGAGCTTTCCAAGGGTCCCCAGCTCAGTCTGTCTGGAAGCACTGCTGGCTCTGAGGGCTCCATGCCCAGGGAGGTGGTGTCATAGCTCAGGACTCAGGAGGTGATGCAGCATGGGCTTGCCTTATCTGAAAGGGTCAGAGATGGAACTGCTGGGCCAGACCTTGGTTTCCTTCCTCTGGACCTACAGAGCTGGGCTGGGGCAGTGGGCAGGCAGCTGGCTGCTCCTGAATGGAGGAGGAGGAGGTCTTGCCTCTGCCCTCTGTGAGCATCTCCAAGCTTGGAGAGGCTAATGATTGCACTTGGCAAGCCAGCCTCTCCTCTTCAGCATTTTATCTGTTGATACAATAGCAGGAATGTGGCTTTTTTCCTTCTCCCTAGGGCTGCTGCTGTTTTCACATCTATGAAACACAAGCAGCTCAGGGCTGCAGCCCTCAGACAGGCTGGCATGCATCTTTTTGTCTTGTTCTTCTCCCTTCTCCTTTTTCTCTTGCCTCAGACTGTAGGACCCCTGTGTCTGAGGGAGTCTCCTCTCTCTTGCCAGTGTGTGGCTGTGATGTCTGTGTTGGGAGAGCTCTCCCTGCAGGTCCCAGCCCTGGGATGCTATGCAGGGGGGAATGCACCTGAAAATGCAGCATGTTGTAGCTTCCTGATAGGTTTAGAGCAATAAGAATATTGCATGTGTTGGAGGAGAGGTCAGGGAAGTGGTTCTATATGAATATTAGTTTCATTCCTGTACAAAGTGATGCAGGGTTTCTCTTTTTTACAGTTAACTTGGATTTGGGGGTTTTAGCATTCAACTTCTGCAGGTCCCAGCCAAAAGCCTAATGTGATTTAATGCCTAATTCCCTTTTCTCTCTATGCTGTAGCTCAGCCTCCTTCTCCTCCGAGTTTTGGAGGAAAGACCAGCAACTGGTGGATTTAATCTTGCCTCTAAACACAAAAGCAGAATTGTCTTTTCCATTCCTCCCCAAGCAGAAGGTTTTTTAGCTCCAGTTACTCCTGGCTCTGACCTTGCTGCTTTGCAAGCAGGAGCTGCTTGGAGCTTTCAGGTTTGCTCAGATCTTTCCAAGACTTTACCTTTCAGACTTTGTGACTTTCCAAGGCAGTGATGCTTTCTTTGTCCAAGCACAAGGCATCACTGGCTCCAGGGAGAGCCCTGGACACGCAGCAGAGCTGATGGGAGGGAGCTGCCTCTTTCCTCATGCCTTTGGTTATCTCAGTGGAGACCTCATTATATTTATGTGATGTCTTCCTAGGGGCCTGGCTCTCCTGCCATGTCAGAGCAGGATTCAGCTTTGACAGGAGTGGAGGAATTCCTTTATGAGATGTTTCAGAGCTTTGCACAGCTTCCAACAGCCTGTGCATCCTTGTTGGTCCATGGAGACTTCCCTTGAGGTCTGCTGTCCACAGGCAGCAGATTGAGGCTTGCCAGGGCTCTGGGCAAGCTGCTCTAGTTGGGGATGTCCCTGCCCACTGCAGGGGGGTTGCACTAGATGAGCTCCAGAGGTCCCTTCCAACCCAAACCATTCTAGGATTCATTCTACTGCTGCTTCCAGTCCTTTTCTCTCCCCTTTGCCTTTGAGGTTGGTTTCTGGGAAGTAGCAGCAGGGTTTCCAGAGCTGCTTCCCACTGGCCTTGCTCTGCCTGCCCATCCCCATGAGGTTGTGCAACCTTTGTGGCTCTGCTCACGAGGGACAGGGGATTGCATCCTCCTGTTGCACAAGAGAGGATTTCTGAGGCACTGTCCCTAAACTTCTAGCAGTAGTTGAGTTGAAGCCTTCATTAATGAAAGGAGAGCCCAGGCAACCAGGCTGCAGGATGCTCAAGGGCAGGGGCTGCCTGTGGGCATCTCTGGGGAGGATGGGGCAGTGTGTGATTGCTTTCTCAGCTTCTTGCTTTACCTGAGAAGGTGAAGAGAGGTGAATGCTGGCTGGGAAAGCAAAAGTATGCCAGGTTAGAAGAGGTGAGCCACCAGTATGGGCTGTGTAGGGTACAGAGCAGCTTGGCCATGCTGGGAGCTATGGGGCAGGTGCTTGTCCCTGCCTTCACCCAGCTGGGGAGATGCTGTGGCACCCACCAGGGATGGGACCTCCAGGATCACCCTGTAAACCTCAGTCTGCAGAACTAAGGCAAGTGAATGCTCTCTGTCCCTTCCTCCCTCTGAAGCACCAACAGCTTGGAAAACATGACACTAAATCCCAACACTACCACCTCTCATGGTTCTTGTGGCTTCATCTCTTAGAGGCAGCAATCTTCTCTAGGCAGAGGGAGAGATTCCCCATGTTTGTGTGACTGAAGGGCACAGGGATTTAAGGAGCTTGTGCCTGGGATCCTCTGGTCCTGTGGCTGGGTACCAGGCTGGGAAATGCTCCCAGAGCTGACTCTGCCTCCCTCTCTCTTGGGAGATAGATAAACTGAGCCCACTCAGGGGATGGCTGGGAGCTGGTGAGCAATTCATTACTGTCTTGCTCTGCAGAGCTTCTCCTTCTCTCCCCCCCATCCTCCTCAAGGCCAAGCACATCTTTTTGGCACAATGATTAGATCCCAGCAGGGGAAAGCAAAATCTGCTGAGGAAGGAGAGCAGATGTGCCCTCAGCCTTGTACAACAGTCTGTGTGGTGGGAAATGGGAGATTTTAGCTGGAGTTGTGCTGGGAGAGGTTCTGCTGGGACACTTCCCATTCCCACCCAGTCCCATGGAGCACAATGCTTGTGTTGGGGCCTGCTTCCATCTCTCTGACCATGCTTTGGGGCACCCACACCTCCAGTGGGAAGTCAAAAGGAGGAGGTTGGAGAGTCCCATGAGATGAGGAGTGTGTGGGAGTGTCAGCTTGGACCTGAGGAGTTCAAACCCCAAAAGGTACAAGAGCACATTGGGGCAGAGCCCCAGCTGCCATGCCCAAGGGATGTATCATACCTGCAGCATCTACCATGGGTTTTCCTCATGCTCAATAAGCCTCAGGCCCTGGTCCAGCTTGAGCTCACTGAAATCAGGGTAGTGAAGCACAGATCCCTGCAGAGGCAGGACTCCAACCTGTCCAAACAGCTCATCCCTGCCCCTTCTCTGAAGGTCACTATTGTCCCATTGTGGTACAAAGACACTATGCCAAGCTTTGGTTCATTCTGGTGATGCTTCCTCACCATCTCTTTGGATATACAGCTCTCTCTGCTCCAGGATTGGGAGAAGAGGAGATCTGGGGGGAGGAATCTCTCTGCCAGTGGCTGCTGTAGGTTTCCTGGGTGAAGGTGGAAAGTCTGAAGCAATGTGGGATGCAAATGTGAATGATTTACATCCACAGAGGTGACTGCAGCCAAATACAGCAAGGAGGACATCTTGATTCAAGCAGCCTTTTTTATTTATTTTTTTTTAATAGATAAGAAATAGTTTTCTTGGTTATTCTATAAGAAAGAGGATGTTTTCCTCATTTGGGTTGTAAAAAGCTGCTTCTGCTTGGTGTAATTGGATACTTCCTTTTCTGAGCAAGGAGCCTGGTGGATCTGGGGCTGTTTCTTTAGGCAGCTGCTTGGCTGGGTGATTGATTCATTTGGGATGTCTTTATTCTGGTGGGAAATGGTGAATTTTGGGGGTTTCCATGACTGATTTAATTTTATTTTTTTTTTTTTGTATTTCTGACTCCAGTTACATGGAGATGGAACCAAGAGTTTTAAATGCAGATTTAAATGTTATTTGATCCCTTAATAAACTCAAAATATGCTGGGTGGGTAGGGCAGACAAAGTAGACATCTCAAAAGGCATTGAAGACTAGTTGGTTCATTAACTGGAGTATTAATTGTACATAATGAATCACACTTCTGGTCACCACAATTAGTGATCTTGGCCTCTTGGGTTGCAATTTTTGCCCCTTGGAGAACATGCATTTCTCCTTTGTGCCCCTGCTGGCTTCACTGGCTTGCTGAGGCTGAGCTGGAAAAGGTGAATTAACTGAAGTGCAGATGTTTTCTTTCTCCTTATGAGACCCAGACCCCCCAAAAAAGCTGTGTTTGGAATCATAGAATCACAGAACAGTTCCAGCTGGAAGAGACCTTGAAGATCATGAGTGCAGCCTTTGTCCTAGCCCTAGCAACCTGCTAAATGATGCTTCCCAATGCAACATCCCCCTGGCTCTTAAACCCCTCCAGGGATGGGGACTCAAGCACCTCCCTGGGCAGCCTGTTCCAATGGCTCACAACCCCTGCAGCAAAGAAATTCCTCCTAATATCTAACCTAAACCTCCCCTGGCACAATTTCCATCCATTTCCCCTTGTCCTATCACTCTCCACTAGGGAGAACAGAGCAGTCCCTGCCTCTCTACAACCTCCCTTCAGGTAGTTCTAGAGAGCCANTGCACTCCATCCCCTGCTCCAAATCATTGCTGAAGATGGACTTAAGCCTTGTCTGGTTGTGTTTTCAGCTGTGGCTCCCCTTGGCAGCCAGTGTTCTGCTCACCTAGGTTGAGATGAGCTCTTTAATATTATTAAAGCATGACCTGGGCTTGGTATCACCTGAAAGTGTCTCTTTGAAACAAGTGGTTTAAAGTAAATGTATTGAATGTTTAAAGCTGTTTTAAGTAGCAGTATTAACTGAATTTTAGTGTTGTTGAGTTGAAGCCTTGTACAACCCTTAATCCTCAATTTTTCCTTTGCAAGGTTGGTTGTTTCCTAATCTCTTTGCTGAGCCAAATGCCTTTGCTGTTGGGGTTTGTCAGAAGAGACTGAGCTATCTGGGAGGATCCCAGCTCTGTATCTGCTCTACCTTGCTTACCCTCAGATTGGAAGCATCTGCCAAGGTGAATTCTCAGGGGAGAAGCCAAATTCCCTGATGCCAGGCAAGGAAGTTACTCTGAAAGCCTTCAAGAAAGGTTTTTCTTCCTTCTGAGCCAAGTACCAGCTCCCAACCCAGCTGGGGTGTGAGGGGCCAAGTGTCAGGGAGAGCTCCTCTTCCCTGGGACTGGCTAGTGTTCAGCTGGGTTATTTCACTGATTTGGCTTGAGCAGAGGAAAAAAGGTGTCTTTGGGCTGTGTGCACACATCTGCTTTCTGACATCTCTTGTTTAACAATCCAATCCTTTCCATGGCTGAATGCCACAAGAGGCATTGCTTCTCTCTCTTGCCTTGTTACTTTTGGATAAGGGTCTCCAAGAGACTCTGGGTTGGTCCAGATTTTAGGACTCATGGATGACTGTAAACCCTCTGGAAGTGTCCTAAGCAGTGTGTATGTGTGTGCAGCATCCAGCCCAGCAGATCCCTGCTCCACGTGAGGTCCAGCTGCTGGATCTGTACCCTGAGCTGACTTTCCAGTAGGTGGTCATGAGGTGAACTGCAAAACACAAACAGGAGTGCTCTTTCTGACCTTCTGCCTGCATGGCTTGGGGCTTGGGTGGTCTTCCCTCTCTTTTCCTTCCCACCCTCTTGCTGTACACAGAAGGAGGGTGGAGAATTTGGCTGGATGCAGGTGACAGGGTCAGTCTGTCTGCTCTGGTGAGAGCTGCTCCATCTTTATTTGAGCAGATGGAAAGCAGTTCTCTGGTGAGATTAACTCCCTGAAACAGGGTAAGAAATCTCTGCTTGGGGTGCTTTCATCTCTTACCCATCAGCTACACCAACACAGAGAAAATGAAGAAGCTAAACTTCTCTCCTGCAAGCCATTAATAAAATAGAATCTCTTGTAGTGTGCCACATCATGTAAATTTACTTGTCAGTGGTGATTTGAGGTGAGCCTGTGGCATCTTCAGAGAGAAACAAGGTGTGTTTTCTTCTTGTTGAATGCCTTGCAAATGGAGTTTTTCCTTCAAGCACGAATTTCTGGCATTTCTTGGTGGGAGAAAGAAGGTCACAAGACTCCTTTGGTGTTGCCATGTGGTCAGTGTCAAGTCAGCCCCTTGCAAACTGTGGTTTATGAACATCTCATGTGTGTAAGGCTGTAGGTGTCTGGTTCACCATGGGCCACTTGCTTCTCCAGTTGGGAAACCAATGCCTGTATTAGTCACATCTCAGTGCTGTCTTGAATCAGCTGTTTCATAGTCAGCTGAGGAATTTCAGCCCAGGGTTGGGGATGTCTCAGTGGGACTGGAGCAGGGAAGGGAGAGTTCAGCTCACCGGTGAACGGAGCTGTGCAGTGAGCTCATCCTGGCTTTGCTCTTGCTCCAGCTCATTGTCCTGCATCAGGTTTCAGTGATTATTCAGCCCTGGGATTGCATCTGGAGAACAATATCAAGAAGTTGCTCCTCCATCCTAAAGGCTTGTTTTTTCTCTGTGGTTAACTTCAGGAGAAGCTAGTGATCAAAAATATTAGTGTTGCCTATTTGGAAGTAGGAAAAGAAATGCTCCTGGCTTGTAATTCCAGAGCTGTGGTGGGAGCTTCAAGCCAAAGACTTTGTTCTAGCACCTGTGGGAATATTCTTTGGCTATAGCATGTAATGGGGTCTAGGTTAGTTTTCCCAGGAAGGCTCAAGCACCTGTGGAGAAGGGTGAGGGGATTAGCAGGGTGCTCTGTTACTTGTCAGCATTTCAGGCCTCTGCTCCTGCCTGGGGATGCTTCCTGGCATCACAGGGTGAGGAAATAAGGAATTGGCCCAGGGCATGGAGACAGGCTTTTCATGCTGGGTGCTGTGCCACCACCCCAGGTGAAGGAGAAAGAGGAGGCATGGTGCTGTGAACCACAGCTCACTGCTGCCAACAGTTTCTTCTTGTATCTTGGCCTGTCTGGCCATGCTAAATTTGGTGAGAACCAGCTGTCCAAGTCCAGGCTTTTATCCTCAGTGCCAGGGTGACCATGGAACAGGAGCTGACACAGGAATCATTTAACCACTGCACTTCTTGCTGTCTTTGATGCCTCAAAGCCCATGTGAGGTTGGCAGGGAGTTTGCCCCTGAACAAACTGAGCCCCAGACAGTGAAACTCTTCTTCTAGAGCTGCCTCCTGCCTTGTTACTGGGCTGCCTGTTGGTCCTTTTGGTCCTTGTGTCAGAGTGCAGCAGTGCAGATTTGGGTAGAAGCCACTGGTGGAAGGAGCCCCTAGAGAGGCTGGGGATGGCAAGAAGCAAAAGGCTGTACTGCAATCTGCATTGCTGCATCAGTTAGAAGTGCAGGAGCTCTGGCATGACTCAGCAGTGGAAGCAGCAGCTTTTCCATGAAGCCATCTCCTGCAAAGGGAGCTTGAGGTGTGGTTATCATCACACCCAAGTGTCAGCTATAATAGCATGCTATCATCTGCTGGCCACTGGACCAGCACAAATCCATCCACATGCTGAATTCCCTTGGCAGAAGCTTCCTGGGCAAAGGTATGTTTTCCATCTAGGTCATCCTGAGTTCATCTGGTGCCTGCTGGTGGCATCTCCACTGGGAAATGAAATAGCAACAAGAGCAGCTTAATGGCTCTGACTGTCAAACAGAGCACAAACAGTCTCATTTGTAACTGGGAGCAGGGAGGAGTTTGTCACCTCTTCTTGCTGAACAAGCTGTGCTGCTGCCTGGCCAAGCAGGAGGCAGCTCCTGGGTGGGCAGGAAAGGATGCACTTGCTTCTCCTTGCTACCCCACAAGCTGCCTGGCTTGGGGCTGCTGTGGGTTGAGGGTGCAAAGAGCACCTCTTCCCCCTTGGAGAGGACCCTGGAGCTACAAACAGGACCAGAGGTATGGAGCACAGCAGAAAAGCTCTTCAATTGGAGAAGAGTAAATTTAAACTGGGTATTAGAAAGAAGTTGCTCCCCACAAGGGTGGTGGAACACTGGAACAGGTTGCCCAGGGAGGTGGTTGAGTTCCCATCCCTGGAGGCATTGCAGGTGAGGCTTGCCAGGGCTCTGGGCAAGCTGCTCTAGTTGGGGATGTCCCTGGCCACTGCAGGGGGGTTGGACTAGATGAGCTCCAGAGGTCCCTTCTAACCCAAACCAGTCTAGGATTCTATGATCATCTGGGGCCGTTCAAAACCTCCAATGAAACCTGGGATGAATTTCTCTTCTTGGTCCAGCACAGAGGCTTTCTGGCCACATGTGGGTTAATCTGTCACATCGTGGGGCTCAGAGGAGAGAGGCCAGCAGCCACCACCCTCCAGCCTTTCTGCTGTGAAGTGTGTGGTGAAAGGAAGAGGAGGATCTTACTAGCACTTGCTGGAAAGGTTTGCTGGGTTGGGTTGCTGCAGGCTCTGGCAGGGCAGAGTGCTTCTGGAACCAGCCAGCCTGTGTCTCCTGGCATCTGGTTGCCTGATTCTGTGCAAAATGCTCTTGCACTGATCTCTTGAGCTGCATTTTGCTCTGGTGATGATGGTGATGGTGTGTCCTGGCCAGCTCTTCTCCACTCATAACCCTGTGCTGCTGTGAAGGGGCTGGGGTGGAGAGAGCAGGGCAGGAGAGCACTTTGGGCTTAGCAAAGACCTATATTAAGAGCTTTGCTAATCAAAACCCTTTGGCTTCAGTGGGACTTAAACATGTGCTTATAGTTAATCAGGTATTTGAGTGGTTTTCTAACTTGGCAAGCATGAGATAAGATATCCTGAAGGAAAGCTGTGGCCTCACAGCCAAAGGTATTTGCAGATGTGGATGCTCAAGGCAGTGAGGGTGGTTCTGGGGATGTGAGTTTCATTGTCTGTGGCTCAGTTTGTTCAGGGGCAAACTCCCTGCCTACCTCACATGGGCTTTGAGGCATCAAAGATGGCAAGAAGGGCAGTGGTGGGATTGATGTGTATCAGTAAATGATTGAGCCTGCAGTGGAGGAGTCTAGTCCATGAAATGGGCTTGCTGAGGAGTTTGTCCCCTCACATAGCTTTGGGGAACATGATGGATGGAAACCACCCATGGGCATGCACCTCCCTTCAGCTTTTCTCTGTCATCACAGTGATGGCACACACTCTGTCCTTTGGGTTTTGGGGTGAGCTTAGGAGAGTCCCAACCCTGCTCTGTGTTCAGCAGCATCCTCCCTGCTTTCTTCTCCCTGCTGCAACCACTTTGTGCATGTGTTTATCTGACTTGCTTGTATTCCTGCTGACTGCATCCCACCAGGGGAGGAGAACAAGCCCCAGGCAGCTCATTAGGTGACCTGGGCTTGTTTTGAATATGTCTCCATCTCAATCTACAGCCTGACAGTTACCTTGATTATCATGCAAAGCAAGGATGATTCTAGCCTACAAGTGCATTACATGTTGATTTGCCATTGCTTTGAATTCCATGACATGAATCTGCTTTATTAATGGACTCTGTGCCTGCTGAAGATGAAGTGTGATGCTGGATTTGCAAATGAAAGAACTGAAATTCATCTTGTCCATATTAATTGCTGGTCCTCCTGGCAAGCTGTTAGAAACTGTGGGCACCTTTGTTTTGATTCCATTCCCCTTGCTCTGCCTTAAGGAAGAAAATGAGTTTGGTGCTGTGGGATTTGTTTGTTTTGCTCCTTTGCTGGAAGCCTCTTTGAACTGTTGAGAAGGTAGGAAGGGTAGAAAGAGGCTTTGTGCTTGGTGTGGGTTAGGCTGTTGTTAACTCAGAATGCATCTTAATGCAGAAAAGGGGCCAGGGAGGCTTTATTTCAATTTCTCATCTCTTGCTTTGAGCTAAAATCTTCCTGCATCTTGTTCCCTCTAAGGTTTTATGGTGCAAAATCTCAAATAGGTGTCCTCTTGCAGCCTTACATAGCCAGNCCATCAGCTCCATGTCCTTTCTGTGTTGAGGGCTCCAGAACTGAACACAGTATTGCAGAGGAGGTTCTTGTGTCAAGTGCCCCAAGGGAGCTGTGAAGAATACCACCACTCTCCTTGCTGGTAGAAAATCAATGATATACACATATTTTGGATGTCCACATGCCTGCAAGCCAAGATTGTGATGAGAAGACCTCATGTTGTGGATCAGGGAATCAAGATGACCCTGAGCTCTGAGTCCTGCTGGTGCTATGTGTGGCAGTGTCTGGCTCATCCCTTGCCACTCTTTATATGAACTCAGGCTCCTGCAGTGGTATAAATGGCACAAAAATAGGTTTCATGTGGGGTTTTTTTTTGAGCCAGTTGCCATTTATTAATTTAAATGATCTTTTTGTAGCATTCACTTTCACTCCATGGCAGGTTGAAAGAGTTAATTGAACATTTCTCTCTCAAAGATATCTTGAATTACTTCCCTTGAACAACCTAACTCTGGAGAAAAGCTGTATTGAGGAATCATTGATGCTTGTTTTTAGATCAATAAGATCTTAGGTTTTTCTTCTAGCACCTCTCTGCTCTGAAGGATCCCAAAGCAATTGTCCAAGCATGTGTATAGTGTCCCAGCACTGAAACTCAGTCCCTTTGAAGTAGAGCTTAGCATTCATTGAGCAGTAACAATAAGTCCTTCCATAGCTAATGCAATAATAATCAACCCAGGCCTTGGAAGTGAAACCAGGTTTTAGATAGCAGTTATTGGATTGCAAGCTCTTATTGTACGTGCAGGAAGGGATTGATTTCTTTGGGCTGCTGAGAGGGGGAGGTCCAGGAGGCTTCCCAGGGAGACAGCAACATTGTTATCTATGCTGCAGGGTCAGTGGGATGTATTTGGGGGTGGTGTGGGAATGTTTCCCTCTGGCTGTGCATCAAAACAAAAGCTCCCTATCAGATAGGTGTGGGTAACCCCACAGCACTGCTAACACAGACCTGCTTTATCCCCCCAAATGGTCAAGTTTCTGTGTTTCATCCTTGCATTGCCACAGCTCTCCTGGCTGTGGAGAGGAGGGGAGATCTTCAGAGAGCAGCAGTTGGACTGAGGAGAAAAGCAAATGTGACTATTCAACCATGGCTTTGCAGTTCCTTCTGTGCTTGGCTGGTTTGGGAACAGCCAGTGATGCTGTGCTTGGAGAAAGCTTTGCACCCAAAGGGCAGGATTGCATCTTGTGCATCAGGAGGAGGAATGTGCTGACCTCCTCCTCAAGTCTCCCATGGTGGCAGCTCAGCTGCTGGTAACAGGAGATGGGGCTGAAGTGGGCCAAGACAATCAATCCTGCTTTCCTGCTAGCTGTGAGCTGGTTCAGCAGGATTAATGCCAGAGGCAGGCAGCTTGTGTCCTGTTGTGTTAATCTGGGAAGCGAGGGCAGCATGGAGAAAGTGGCTGGGGTAGGACAAGGAAAAGGGAGAAGTGAGGGCTCCCATTGTCTCATGTTTGTCTGTTAGAAAAGAGAATGGTCCCAAATGCAGGGTCAGGTGAGGCTGGCTTTCCTGCACGTTTATCTTGATTGTCTATCACATCAGCCAAACCTCAGCCCCAGGAAAATCAAGCTTCTCCCAGTGTCCTCTTTGAGGTCTCAGCTGGGCAATCTTAACAGCAGCTGTGGGCCTTCTGTCCATCCATCTGCTGCCATGGGGCATGCCCCACAGCCAAGCCCTGCTTCTTTCCTTGCTGAGGTCTCTTCTTTCCCTTGACACCAATTCCCCAGAACTTAGGAGACCTTAATTAAAATTTTCTATTAGATTTAAACTGGACATTAGAAAGAAGTTGCTCCCCACAAGGGTGGTGGAACACTGGCCCAGGTTGCCCAGGGAGGTGGTTGAGTTCCCATCCCTGGAGGCATTGCAGGTGAGGCTTGCCAGGGCTCTGGGCAAGCTGCTCTAGTTGGGGATGTCCCTGGCCACTGCAGGGGGGTTGGACTAGATGAGCTCCAGAGGTCCCTTCCAACCCAAACCATTCTAGGATTCTATGATTCCAATTAGCTCTCAGACTTTTCCTCCTTTGCCATAGTTTAGTGAGACTGACACACATGGAGAAGCATGGAGAGCTGGAAGGATGGACAGACAGCACAGTCAATTCCTTCTTTGATTCATTGTTAAGGTTGGGCTCTCAGAGTCAAGATTTTGGGACTCTCTTCTTAGCATCTCCCTCAGCAGAGAGATTCAGAGAGTGTTTGCTTTGTTGCTGGTGATGAAATGCAGCATGTGCAGTGAGGGATAAGCAGCAGCTTGTACCAAGTGTTTGTAGACTCAGTGTTGTTCCAGGAGCTCCCATCAGCTGCAGCATGTGCATGGAATTCCAGCCAAGGCAAGGTGTGTGGTTGGGAATGCTAGTCTGGAATTGTTCCCTTACTGTATGCCCAGTAAGGGCAGTCTCTCACAGGCAGTGGGAATGATGAAGTGACTCCTCCCCAGCTGGCAGTGTCATCTTCTCTTTGGAGATCTCTTCTTTCCTGCAAGGATCTCAGTTCTGCCTGTTTTGTTCCTGTAAATACAGAATCCCAGCATGGTAGGGGTTGGAAGGGATCTTTGGAGATCATCTAGTCCAACCCTCCTGCTAAAGCAGGGTCACCCACAGCAGCTTGCCCAGGATCACATCCAGGTGGGTTTGGAATCTCTGCAGAGAAGGAGACTCCACAAGCTCTCTGGGCAGCCTGGGCCAGGGCTCTGCACCCTCATAGGAAAGAAGTTTCTCTTTCTGTTCAGATGGAACCTTCCTATGTTCCATTTTGTTGCCCCTTGTCCTGTTGCAGGGCACCACTGAAAAGAGTCAGGCCCTATCCTCTTGACCCCTACCCTTTAGGTATTGATAAGCATTGAGAAGTTCTCTTTCTATTACAAAGAAATGCACCAATAAAAGTCTTCAGTACCCATAAGGCATCTGCTGTCACCTTCCAAGGACAAGAATTGTCTGAGCTCCTGATTACCTTCACCAAAAGAGTGGAGGCCTAAAGCAGAACCCAAAAAGGGAGCTCATAGTGCTGGGTGAGCAGGTGCAGAGCAGCTGGGGCTGTGGGTGGGAAAGCCACACAGAACTCTGTGCTGGAAAACAAAGGTGAGAGCAGTACAAGTGGGATTTTCCTGCTCCTGTTGCCTAAACATTAAATGCCTAGGATAAACTAATTAAAAGGGGCTTTTCTTGGCAGACAAATGATAGAGACAGGCACATCCAGAGGCTGACTCAGCCCAGCTGCCTTAGAGTGGGATGAATCACCATCTTCATCTGAGCTGACAGCAGACTGAGCCAAAGTGACAAGCCTGGGTCCTTACCTGACAGGAGATGTGATATGCCCTGTCCTGCAAGCCCATTAACTCACAGAGATCCCAGAGGCTTTTGCAAGGGGAGAATAAGTTGGATTTTTATTTATTTAATGGTTTTTTTTGCCTATGGGGTGGCAGGGGAAGAGGTGCAGTTAGGAGCTGGCAGCTAGTGAGATGAAGGCTGGGGCTGGTACATCATTTGAATGGCATGTTGGTGTTGGGTCAGTGGTTGGACTTGATGATTTTAGAGGTCTTTTCCAACCTTAATGACTCCATGATTCATCCTGGGGGTCAGCTACTGACCTGTGCTGGGGCAGGAGTCCCTGTGCAACCTCTGCTGAACAGTGGAAGGTACTAGTCACAGAGCAAAAGGACTTATAAATGGAAGTTCTACTTCTGACCTGTGGTTTGGACACTCCAGTCAGCATCTGAGTTACTCCAGCAAGCTCTTTGAGCAGACAGACAAGGATGGAAATGACAGAAGCTTCATTACATTTGTCATATTTCCTTTTTAATGCTTCACTGTGGAGTTGTTAATGGGAGTTCCAGCAGCAAGAGCAGAGTGAGCAGGGTGGGTGTTTTGTAGAGTTGATGCTTTAACCTTTTTTGTTGGATTTTAGCCATCTCACATGGTGGGCTGTGGGTGGAGCTGGCTAGCAGGAGCTGAGGGGGCTGTGAGAATGGTCCTTCAGCTGCTGGCAAACTGGAGGGACTGGTGTGTTTGCTCACAGCTTCTTCCATGTCTCACCCTTAAACCTGTGGCTTTTTCTGCTTCCCTGCAAGGAATGAAGATCTTGGGGGGATTGCTCTCCTTGGGAGCACTTTGGTGCAGAGCAAAAGAGGCTCATGCTCCTTAGGGTTGAGACTGTTGGGAGGTTGGTGCTGTTCCCTTCCCATCTGGAGAACAGGAGGAAGAAGTGACAAGTGCCACCAGAAACCATCTGGTGCAGGCTCTACATGGCCAGCAGGATCCTGGCTTGGGGCTGGAGCCCCAGCTGGAGTGATGCACTGGGAAAATGGGATGCAGGCAGATCCCACTGGTTTAGAAGGGATGTATCAATAATATTTGGTGAGCTGAAGACAGACACTTGAGTTAAAGGCAAGGACAGATCCAAACTGTTTGAATTGTGCAAAGCAAATCCTGGAATCACCTTCCCCAGGTGGAGTTTCCAAGTTTTTTCTATACTGAGATCCCACTGAAAACCAGGATGGGATGGGTGGCTGAGGCTGTGTCTTCCCATGAAATATCCACAGGCACTTTCCTGAGGAAGCCTGTTAGCTGTGGTCTGGCCAATCTCCACTTGGGGTAATGCCATTTACCTCCCAGTTGAAAACAAACCTGTTGCATTCTCCTGCAAGGCTCTAGTTCACAGTTGTTTATTTATTAGGTGATCCTGCTCTGGCAGGGGGGTTGGACTTGATGATCTTTCTAGGTCCTTTCCAACCCCTAACATACTGTGATATCTGGATGGTAATATCATCTCTCTCTGCCCATGAATCTGTCTCTCTCAGTTTCCTATAATCCCAGCCTCCTGGAGGGGCTTCAAGTTGCCACCATTTATTATTTGAGTCCATCTGCCAAGGAAATGTTTATTCTCCCCTGAAACATTGACTCTCTAACTACACCTTCACTTGAGGCTTGAATGAACAATCATTGCTTGCCAAGCCAGTGTTAACTCTGTTAGAATGAAACTATCCCATAGGGTTAAACTTCACTTTTGCACCATTTTTTGTGGATTAGGCATAGAAAATTGCAGTAGCCATTGCTGGTTTGGTTGGGGGTTCCTAGGGTGCTTTCTGTGATGCTCCATGCACACATCCTGGTCCCATCACTGGCTGCCCAGTGACAGCCAAGCCATGTATGGCTGCAGAATGCTGCCTGTCCCCTTTGGACATGCAAATCTTTCAGTTGCTGAGGTCTGGTTGGTTTTTTTTTTCCCCAAACCTGTTGGAATATCATGATCTTTCAGATGCTAGACTCTGCTCTTGACACAGGAAACTGGTTCCTGTGTTAAAAAGCATTTTGGGGAAGAGGAGGAGGAGGAGCTGGATGGACAGTGTGACTATTTCAGCCTTGTTTTGTTAGGATACCCAGTGAAGAATGAAGCTGTTTATAGCATGTGTATTGCAATGTAGGGACTCATAGTTTATAAGGGTTGTACCTGGATGACTAGAGCTGTTGGGCTGCAATAAATGCACCAGGCAGATGATTATTCCAGCAGTGCACTCCCACACTGCTTGGCCTTATCTCCTAGGAAAGGAGAGCAGCCCCAAACTTAAGAGCTGTGAAGCAAATGCTGGAGTGTTCCTGGTGTGCCAAACAGGTGGAGGCTGGTTGCAGTTGGGCAATCCAGACATACCAAGTTTTCCAGGGGCTTGCTACCTTCATAGGTCACCCAGAGACTGGAGGATTTGTGATGGAGTCAAACACAGGATCATAGAATGTCTTTAGTTGGAAGAAGCCACATGGATCGAGTCCAACTCTTGTCTCTACTCAGGACATCTCCAGAAATCACACCATGTGCTTGAGGGTCTTGTCCAAATGCTTCTGGAATTCTTGCCAGGCTTGGTGCCATGATTACTTCCCTGGGGAGCTTGTTCCAGTGCTCCAGCAGCCTCTGGGTGAAGAACCTTTTCCTAGTGCCTAACCTAACCCTCCTCTGGCCCAGCTTCATGCCATTCCCTTGGCTCCTGTCACTGGTCACCAGGGAGAAGAGATCAGCTCCTGCCCCTCTGCTTCCCCTCATGAGGAAGCTGTAGAGTGTGATGAGGTTCATCCTAAGGATCCAAGGCAAGGACTAGTTTGTTTGCTTGTTTTCAAAGGGAGCTGTCACAGAGCATGGAGCTGGAGCAGCTAAACACATCCTCCATCCATCCAAACAACCCCATAGCCTTCCAGCAGCCCACACTGGGCAAGCTGTCGAGTCACATCTCACATGCCTGTCTTCTCTTGAGCTGCCCTAACTCACCATGTTGCTACTGCTCACCTCATGAAATCATTTTTTCCCTAGATAAGTTGCTGCAGATGATTGATTGGCCACAATATTAATCCTTCTCTTCCTTCATGCCTCTGACCCTTGTTTATACCAATGTCTGCACTTGGAAATTCATTATGCTGCCCTGGCTATTAGTGGAGATAAGAAACAGCTTTGGAAGAGATGCTGGCCAAAAGAGCAGCTATTTTGAGGATAAAAGATGAGGATATTTCTGAGCAGCCATGATTGCAGGAGCTCAGGGTGATATTTTACACACCAAGCTCCTTTGGGCAGTTGGTAACTGCGTTTGCTTCATGTTAATGAAAGCAGCAGCAGCATCTTCTGCTATGGCTTATGACTTCTCATGTGGACCTGCTGAATTTCCCTCTAATTGCAATTCAATTTGCAGTGATAAATAGTTTAATAAGTGAAAATGGGCTTGGCTTGCACTCTTTGTGCCTCCTTGCAGCTTAGGGGAGTGTTAGATGATGCTGTGTCTGGTGGAAACACAACTTGGAGCTTCAAGAGCTGGTTGCTCAGTTGATTGCTGTTGTTGTGCTTTGTTTCTTGACAGGCAGCAGGAAGGGAATAGCAAGTTGTTTTAGCCAGCACTAGGGAAAGATGTAAGCTGGGGGTACAGCTCTCAAATGCCTTGCTTTTAGCTTTCCTTTCTCACTGGGCAAGCAGTGCTGCATGGGTAGTGTTGGCCTGGGGATGTTAAGTGCCAGCTCTTAGTTTGGGCTGGTTTTGGGGTGGAAGGGCTGTTTCTGTGGTTGCTGCTTGCAAAAGGGACCCAGGTTGAAGAGAGCATCTAAACAGCTCTGTGGGGCAGCAGGACTGACCATGCCTGGGCTCTCACCTGGCCTGTTTTCCCAAAAGAATTGGGTTCTCTTATGCCTTCCATGGCTGTGGCTGGCAGTTTTCCATTGCTGGCTGCCATGGAGAGAAGACATTACCTTTTTTTTCTGCTGGACTTCTTTGATTTAAATTTAATTTCTTCATAGGTTTGGGTGTTGTTGGTTTTTTTTTGTTTGGTTGGAAATTTGGGAGGTTTTTTTTCCCTTTGTTTGTGTTTTAACTCTCCTAGCTTTGCATTCCTACCTTTGCAGAAGCCTCCTCCTTTGCAGCAGGTTGTATGCAGCTAGCTGGTGACAGGAAGCTTTCCTTCCAGTGGGTTAACCATCCCAAAGGGCTGATGAATGGTTTGGCTTTCCTTCAGCTTCCTAAAGCTGGAAACAAATGAGATGAATTGCACAAAGGTCATGGGTGACGACAAAAGGAATTGAGCAAGACTCTTGCTGTTCTGCTCAGTCCCAAAGGGATCTCCTCTCTTTACTCTTGCCTGGCAGAGGTGTTCCCAAGGGCCATGGTTTGCTAAGACAGACTTAGGGGCAGCAGCTCAGGGATGCAGAGGTGTTCTCTTCTCCTGCTGCACACACACAAACCTTCCCCAATCATCTCAGCATGGGGCAGGGGTTTGGATGCTCACTAGAAGAACAACCCTCCAGCCTCCACCAAGAAACCATGGTCCTGCCTGGCTCAGAATCACCATCACTTGAAACCTGCCTACCTATTGAAAGGTGCACTTAATCCAGCTAAAGATCCTCTGGGAAAAGAGAAGGTGCTGGAAAAACCCCAAGTGATTTGAGGCAGATGCTGGGCGTTTTCTCCAGAGCTAGAGCTTGGTGATTTGCTGCTGACAGCAGGAACTGCTGTGAAGTTATTAAATTGCAGATGAGCTCATCACTTGGCCTCAAACAAGTTTCAGCCTTGCCTGGCTTTAAAATATTGCAAGTGGTGGAGAAGAGACAATGCTGGTGTGGCAGAGAGATTTAGGGAGCAGCTGAGAAAGACATCTGTGCAGGGGAAAAAAAAAATGTGTAGCAGGAGGGAGGAGGGAAAAGAGTTCATGTGAAAAATGTAAGCTCTCCCAGGGGAGAGGAGGAGAAAGTCTCTGATTGATTGGTTCTACATTTTAATGGTAGCTTCAGAGAAAATTGTCAGAGGGTTGAGATGCTTAAAGAGAAGCAGCAAGATGCTAAGCCTCAAAGATCTCTGTGTGTCAAGAGCTCTGTGTGTGGGATTACTGCTAGCAAGCCCACAAAGCAGCTCCTCTGGTAGTGTGTGATGTGTGCCAGTGATGCCATAAGACTGTGGGCCAAAGTCAGCTCTTGATCTTGGCTTAATCCTGATGTTGAGCTCTACCAGACTGGGAAGGTAACATCCATGCTGCTGCTGTCTTTCTTTCCCAGGGCAAGAGTGGGAGTTTCCTTTGGGGATCTCCCTGCTCTGCACTATCTGCACAAGCTCCTGAAGCCACTTGGTTCTGCACAGTGCCAAAAGAGATGAGGAGAAAGATGGTTTTGAACAAAGGAATTAGGTTTTTCCAGCCTACAACAGCAGCTCTATCCAACCCTACTACACTTGTACTTGTTTGAGCAAAAGATGTATTAGTACTGTGAGGGATGAGGAGCTGCAGTGCTTTGCTTGGAGCAGGTTGGAGATGGACTCCCTTCTCACATTTACAGGGCTTAACATCTTCCCTGAGCTGCTCTACTCAGCTCTGGAAAGGAGATAAAGCCTCTGTGTGGTACCTTCCTTTCAAATACATCATTTCTAAATGCAAGCACTTGTGGGTTGGAAGTGCAATTAGCCTTTGTCAGATGCTCTGCTGTCCTCCCATGGCAAGTTCTGCAGAAGTGTGAAGAAGTTCAGTAAGAAGCAAGTTATTAGTCAAAACTGTAAATGGAAAGAGGGTCAGGAAGGCTGCTTTTTGTAGGCTGGTGGTGAATAAGATTGTCCCAGCCCTTTGCTGTGTGTCTGACACATCTCCATTTTGTTTGGTATTGAGTCACTTAGCCAGTCTGAGGCTCACCCATGGCCAAACATCACCTTTTGTGCTGCTGGCACCTTACAAATAACTTCCCTGTTTCACTTTCCCCAGCCCCCAGAGTCCTCTCCTGTGTTTTATCCCTGGAGCTGGTTGGTTTTCCCTTCCCCTCCTTGTCCCTCTGCACTAACCCATTTCATATAAGGATGAGTTCTCTGCCAAAATTCCTCACGTTATTATGTCTAAGGATTGCAAAGCATAGAAAATAGCCTTGGAGCAGACCTGAGGAGGTCAGAGCCATCCCTAGGGCAGGATCAGCTCAGTCTGAACTGTTCCTGACACATCCTTGTCCAGTCTCCAACAGCAGAGCCTCCACCCCTTCCCCAGGCAATCTAGTTGAGTGTTTTTACTCTTCCCAACCTCCCCAATTTATCCTTCTATTTCCATTGCTGTACTTTTAGGCTCATTCTTTCCTCCTTTTGCACAGCAGACCCAGAGCACATCTATGCCATATTTATTCTCCAATTCCAGTTCTATGCTGCTGGAGCTGTTGTGTTCTCAGGAGTCACCTTTGACTTTACCTCGTTGCAGGCATACTGTGTGCTCCGTGGGTTTATGGTGTGGCAGTGGCATGTTCATCCTGCAGCCCTCACAGCTCTTTGCAGAGCAGATAAAGCACAGGAGTATAGCTTTCCCCAGAGTGACATGCTCAGGTGTCTTTTCCTTATGTTGGGTGGTGGTGGAGATCATTTTCTTCTTGGCTTCATCTTCATGGGGAACCACCAATGTGGGCTAATTCTGGAGATCACTTCTTGGCTTCTTCATGGGGCTGATTTTAAGCTATATGGTAGCATTGGCTTTTGTAGCCCATCTAATATTGCTCCTTTACTCTGTTTCCTGCAGGATTTAGGGATGGAGTCCACCTCTCTGGATGATGTCCTCTATCGATATGCCAGCTTCCGAAACCTGGTAGATCCAATCACCCATGACTTGATCATCAGCCTTGCTAGATACATCCACTGCCCCAAACCAGTAAGTATCATGGGCTCATCATAACTTCATAACTGTGCTTGGAGCTTCTCCCTGAGTGCCAGGGAAAGAGCTTCCCAGTTATTGCTGTGCTTATGTGTCTTTGGACCAAGAGGATGTGCTGGGAGATGTTGATTTGGTTGCACAGTAGGAGGCTTTCCAGCTGCCCAAGTGACATTTGCCTAATGGTAGTACTTTGGGTGTTAGCACTTTGGTTTGCAAATTGTTTCTGCTTTCTACCACTTTGTGTTGCTGTGTTGAAGATCTTACCCTGTCAGGAATATTTTTGCCTCACTAGGACACAGACTATTCCTCACCCTTGTGAAGAAGCCCTGATGGAGAGGTGTTGAGTTGAGTGGTGGCTATAGATGCTCCATCTTGGGTGTTTATTGCCTTGTGCTGCACTTGTAAACCTTTGGGGTTTGTTGTGCCTCAGGAGAGGGAGTTTTGCTCTTCAGGAAGCTCTCATCTTGTGCAGCAAGTTTTCCATTGTCAGTTGAAGGAGGTGTTTGCATACTATCAAATCTGTTTGAACAAGTGTTTTCTTCCCCATGCTCATGACCTTGGGACAGTCTCTTATCTTCCTGCCTCTCTCCAACCCTTGCTCCATGGAAAGGTGCCAAGCAAGTTTCTCAGAAAGCAGCAGAGCCTCCAGCTGCCCCTTTCCAAACTGCAGTGCTAGGATGAGGAGACCTGGAGCTGCTGATGCTCTTGACCCCCTGTCCATCTGTCCAGAGTTGCCCTGTGAATGAAGGAAGGGGACAAAATGCTTAGCAAAGCCACGTGGCATGAGATGCAGCTGTCTCAGCCACTCAGGTTTCCAGCAGGATTTGTTCCAGGCCAGGGAGCTGGGAACACAACCATGTACAGAGCACAGGGCCCCTGTTAAAAAATTCACAGCTCCCTTGTTTTTTTTTCTGCCAGCAGGAATATCTGGCCAGAAACTATTGGAAAATCAAACCGGTTTCTTTTTCCAGAGACCAAAGCCACATGTATGGATGACTGATGACCATGATAGGGAGTGAGTCAGGGTTTCCTCTGCTTTGAGGACTTGGTGAATGTGGGATAAGAGCTGAGTGGAGCCAGAGGAGAGGAGAAAATGAAGTGTTGGGCAAAGGCTTCTCTGATCCCTTGTGACCTCGGGGTGGGGGGAAGGTGTGTTTGCACCAGCTCTTACTATCCTGGGGATGTGCTGTGGAAGCTGTAGCAGTCCCTGAAGACTGCCCAGAGGAAATCCAAAGTGATTTTGGCTCTGCAGATCCCCCAGCCTGCTGCTTTCTGGGGAGGAAAGCTTTGCTGCTGGTCCCTGGCCAGGGAAGGGCTGGCAGAGCAGCTTAGCAAAACCCCATCCCAAAGTCCAGCTTTGCCTGTCCCTTCTTCTCTTGGTGCCTGCATCTCTTGGGCTGCAGCTCCACTGAGAAGACAGATGAAAGATGCAATCCTGTTTGCTTTTTAGGGCAAACATGTCAGTGTGGAAGCTGTGTGCAACAGATCCTGTGGTGCTCAGCTTCCCCACTAGGACTGGTAGTGTTTTAAGATATATGTGGTGGTGACAAGATGTATAGATAGCTTTAAACTAAAGGAGAGGAGGTTTAGACTGGCTATAAGGAGGAAGTTTTTCACAGTGAGGATGGTGAGACACTGGCCCAGGTTTGCCCAGAGAGGTGGGAGATGTCCCATCCCTGCAACCATTCCAGGGCAGGTTGTCTGGGGCTCTGAGCAACCTGGTTTAGTTTCAGGTGTCTCTGCTTGCTGCAGGGGAGTTGGAGTAAATAACCCCCAAAGGTCCCTTCCTACTCTAACCATTCTCTAAACTGTGTTAGGGAGAGCATTGAAATGCAGTTGGTGTAGCTGGAGAGGTGATGTGCTGGAACTGGGAGCAAAATGGGTTTGGCTCATGTAGCTCTGGACAGAGTGAAGATCTCTTTTGCTTGTTTGCTTCTGTGTCACTTGAGAAATCCATGCTCAGCCACATCCCTGGCTCAGGTGTCTTGTCCTGTATCAGCTCTGAATTGATCAGGTTTGCAGTATGGGTTTGATTACATGGATTGTCAGCCACAAGGATGTACAGGAAGAAAAGTGCTGCTTGTAACCTGGAGGAAATAATCTTATTTCTAACCTTTCTTCATCCCCATGGTAGAAGCATTTAACTTATAGATGGTGCTGGGTTCTTTATTCCCACTCTGCTCTGTGCCTTCTCTAGAGTTGGCAAGCTGCTGGCCTGTTCTGTGAACAGTACAATATGCTGCTTAATAATTCAAACCAGTGCTTGCAGCCCTGGTGTGCATGGCTTGGTAACCACTCTCCAGCCTTGGTGTCACATCAGTCTTGCTCCTGGCAGAAGGGTTTGCCTGTGCCTGGATGCTGCTGCTGCCACGTGCATTCAGACAATCTGCATGAGCTTCCCATGGGATAAAGCAGAGCTTCTGTTAGAGGCTGTAGTTGTCCTGATCAACTTTGGCTCTTTTCTAAGGATCTTCCTGGCACAGCTCTGGTAGCCAAGAGCTGTCACTGCACAGAAATGCTGGTGCAAAGGCAGGTGCCCATCCTCATCTCAAGCTGAGCATCCAGGACTGGGCACCCTGCAGCCTCTCCAGTAACACCAAGTAACATCATGTTCCCTAAGGGAAAGAAAGGATGGAGAAACAAGCAGGTAGCTCATTAAACAGCAACAGCATGTTTTATTGATGTTTTCTGGTGGTAATTGACGTTGCAGTTCAGCTCATTTAGCTTTTAATCAGAACACAATTTACTGCAGAGGAAGGAAGCACATTGATTCCTTGCCTCCTGCTGGAGCATTATTTATTCACCTTGAGCACTGAAGGCTGTGTGATGGGGATGTCTCCTGCAGTAGGGCTGGAGAAGAAAGAGCTGGGAGACTTGGGCACTTTATAGCTATTTCATAGAATCCTAGCATCATTTTGGTTGGCAAAGACCTTTAAGATCAAGTCCAACCATTAATCAGCTCTGCCAGGTCACTACTAAACCATGTCTCTCTGCATCACATCTCCATGGCTTTTAAACCCCTCCAGGGATGGTGACTCCACCACTGCCCTGGGCAGCCTGGGCCAGGGCTTGACAATCCTTTTGGTGAAGAAATTGTTCCTAATTGCCACCCTAAACTTCTTGCTCCTCATAGATGGCAAGGACTGTGATTTCTGGCCCAAGTCCAGCCAGTGATTATCTCATAGTTTGGGGTATTTAGGGATTTGGGTAAGAGCTTTATCATCCCACCCTCTCCATCTTCAAAGAGTTCTGCAATCATTAGGTCATTTGCTAATCCTCCCAATTGCACTGTCAGTTTTGCTTTTCTCCTTCCCATCCAGCTTTCCAGGAAATCCCCAGTATAGCTCATAGTTTGGCATCTGCTTGGAGCCCTTGATGAAGTGACCTCTCTCCCTCAAGCCTCACTGCATCCTGGAGCTGTTGCTGGCAGATCTTGGCTGGAGCACAGCCACTGCTGTCAGCTGATGCTTCCTGACTGGGATCTTATCTCTTTTTCTCCAGTTCTCTTGTGCCCACGAGGACCCCACAGTGGTTCATGGGCTGAAGGCAAGTGTTGCTCTGAGATTTGTGCCCTGGATACACCTTTCTGTGCCCACTTGGAGCAGGGAGTGATGGGGACTGGAGTGAGGGGGTCACTGCCACCCCTTCCCAGGCTCCCAGGGGTTGTGGTCAGGGGCTGAGAGCCCTTCTGGAATGACATAAATATTTGCAGTGGTATCCCAGGGATGTTCCTGTTCTCCTCCAACAGCAATAACAGCCCTGGCCTGGGGTTTGCTTCCTGTGGGATCCAGTGCAGCACAGCTGGGACAGAGGCTCTGTAGGGCTGGGAAAATCTCTGTGTGCTGGGCTGCATCTGGGACATAAATAACCCAATAATCTTCTGGTTTACCCCTGGAGTCAGAGGGGTACAGAGGACAGTGAGTGGATCTTGCATTCAGCAACAAAGGCAGGTGCTGGGCTGTGCAAAGCTCCATCGTGGAGAGGTACACAAGGAGTGTCCTAGGTCCAGAGGAGACCACAAAAAAGATCTGAGGACTGTGAGGAAAGGCTGAGAGAGAGTTGGGGTTGTTCAGCCTGGAGAAGAAGGCGGCTCTAGGGAAACCTTATTGCAGCCTTTCAGTACTGAAAGGGTCCATCAGAAAGATGGGGAGAGACTTTTTAGCAGGACCTGTTGGGACAGGACAAGGGGTGATGGTGTTAAACTGAAAGAGGGAGATTTAGACTAGATATAAGGAAGAAATTGTTTACACTGAGGGTGGTGAGACACCAGGTTGCTCAGAAAGGTGGAAGATGTCCTATCCCTGGAACCATTCCAGGGCAGGTTGTCTGGGGCTCTGAGCAATCTGCTCTAGTTGCAGATGTCCCTGCTGACTGCAGGGGGATTGGACTAGATAGATGACCTTGAAAGGTCTCTTCTAACCCAAACCATTCTATGATCACTCTGCAGCAGGTGTCTTCATCCTACATTCACCACCCTAAGAAGGTCTGAGAGCCTGAAAAGCAAACAGAGGAGCCCTGCTGGAGACACAGTGCTTGCTGCAGGCTGGGGCCATGTGGGTAGGTGGAGGCACCAGGTCTGTAGCTGAGGGACAATGCTGTTTGCCAAAACACCAGGGAACTTCACCTGCATGCTGCTCTTGGATGGTGGCAGGGAGTGTTAGGGAGTGGATGAACCCCAGTGGGGAGAAGTTGCCCAGGGCTCTGTGTCCTCTAAGGCTCTGGAATCTGGCTGCATGTGTAGGAGGAAAGTGAGTGTCATCATCCACTGAATCACAGAATGTTAGGGGTTGGAAGGGCCCTAGAAAGATCATCTAGTGCAACCCCCCTGCCAGAGCAGGATCACCTAGACCAGCTCACACAGCAATGTGTCCAGGCAGCTCTGCAATGGCTCCAGAGAAGGAGACTCCACAGCCTCCTGGGCAGCCTGGGCCAGTGCTCTGGCACCTGCACTGCAAAGAAGTTTCTCCTTGTGTTAATACTAAACCTGCTGTGGTCCAACTTGCTCCCATTCCCTCTTGTCCTACCATTGGATGCCATTGAGTACACACAGTCTTCAGCAGACCTCAGAGGTTGCCACCTCTGACCTCTCTTCCCATTTGCAGTCCACTCAGTGCAGCACCTTGGATGTTTTTCTGTCTTTGCTGTTCCACAGCAGCTACAATGATTAACTCAGGAGTTGGTTGTTTGCTGAGAATGTTTCCAGGGTAATGAATGTCTCTTCTGGATTTCTAGCTGCTTGGCTTTGTTCTATGCTAACTCCCTCTGCCTGTCAGGATACAGATACATTTGGCATCAGAACAACAGGCTAGTGACCCTTCCAGAAATGCACCCTGGCCTCTAAATGGCCTTCCCATGAGTCACTTGGTTTAGATGCACTGAAGTGGGTCCAGTTTGTTTGCCTGAAGATCTCCTAGCCTGTGCCAGGAGCAGATATTGGAGTGGTGATGCACAGAAATCTCCTCCCCAGTCACAGGTAGGAGCAGCTCTCCAAGGAGTTGGTGGCACAGGGCAGTGCAGCCCAAGGGTGCAGAGCAGCATGCACATCTCCTGCCATTCCCCAGCTCATTGGGGCTGCTGCTAGTTTCTCCTCTGCTGTGGAAGCTAAGCTGTGTAGCCTCCAGTGGCACTCACAAAAGATTTTGATATTCTTGTTTGCAATTTCCTTTATCTTAGATGTTCCCCTCAGGGCCATCTATGCCTTGGATGTTATTGCTTTCTTTAATTGCTTCTCTCAAGTCCAAGTGTAATAGGACTCCAGGATCCTTTTGAATAACTTCCTGAGTTGCTGCAATGCCATTCATCTTGTCCTCCTGGCTCTCTTGGTAGATCCTCTTGGGCATTGCTTTTCATTTTGGTGTGTCAACACAGAATCAAATGCATCTCACTTTGGCCTTTTGGATGCTGAGCACCTTCTACAGTGGTATCTGAGCTGCAAAATTGCTTCCAAATTTCCTCTTTCAGTGTTCTGCTACTGCTGCAGCTTTGGCAGCTCCTAATCTGGGCTAGTTCAAGGCAGGGTTTCATTGCTGAGGTCCTTGGTACTCTCTGATCATCCTAGGTGATTGCTCCCAGGATAGATGTCCTCAGCCATGGTTTGGCACTGGTTTTGTGATGTCAGGCCAGTCCAGAGCTGAACAGGGCCAAATCTTTTACTGAGAGCTAGAGACTGAATCTTGCTGGTACTCAGACCACTGCTGGCCATGTTAGGGAGCTCAGCATCCTCTCCCATCTGTGCAACCAGCATGTGATGGGAAGAGGTGGTGATCTCTTGCCTTTGTGTTTGCATCACTGACAGATGATGCCTGGAAGCAGAGGATTTGGGGAGTTGTGCACCAAAGAAGCTAATGCATGTGCTACACTCACTTGCTGAATATTTGGTTCAGTTGTTCAAAGCCAGCTGCTTCTTATGGATTAAGGATGAATGGGATCTTCTGGAGCCCAGTAGTAATGAGCATGGCAAGAAGCACTGGGTCAGGCAGTTGCCATCAGTTTGAGAGCCTGGTTGTCCCTGTGGGCACCTCCTGCCCACAAGTCCCTAGGTTGAGGCCACTTATGGTTTGTACCAGTTGCCTAATTTCTGCCTCATTGAGTTTTATGCTGCTGTCAGCCAGGACTCCAGAAAATGTTCATTTTACCCTGCTTGCTGCCAGAGCTGATGCTGTGTGCCCTGGCACAGAGTACCTGCCATCTGCTAAGGGGATACCTTCAGCTGCTGCTCCTGCCAGCCTTCTCCAAGAAGGTGATGAAGACCAAAAGTGCTGCTTAAGCTCCATGCTCTCAGCTCTTCATGGTCCCAGCCTTCACTTAGTCTTATGCAGAAGCATTTTACAGTTTAGGGATGTGTTGTGCAGGAGCTGGGGCTGGCATTCCTGTTGCTGCATGCTGCAGGGCTGGGCACAGGATGGTTTGGTTGCTGGGTTTGGGCTTTGCCAGGTAATGGGATGAGTTTTCTGATCAGGAATGTTGATGAGCAGTGATTCCTCTTCTCATTGTGTCCAAGGTCTCCAAATGTTCTTTCCTGCACAACAGGGTTGCTGCTGGATAGGAGGTTTTACTTTCTGGTAAGCTTTTATCAAAGTATAGTTTATGGCTGCATAGAATACTGGTTCCTTCTCCTCCTCAAGAGAAAACAAGCCATCTTTTCCTTTGCTCTTTATTTATGTTCCTTCAGACAGCTGCTTTTACCTCTGCCCTTCTTTAAGAGGGGATTTTATCCTACCAAACCAGAAGGAAGGGAGCAGGGTTTCCAGTAGGAACAACATTCCTTATCCAAAGAGCATCTGGAGCTGTTTGGTGGCTTTGCCTTGTTTGTTTTTGTGCCACTTCTGTGTCTATGCATTCCTATTTCTGTGTAGCTTTTACCATAGTCTCAGTAGAATTTCCTACCAGCCACTTCCTGATTTTTGGGATAGTTTTATGTGGAAATTCACCCCCTGCAGTAGATGATTAGGAATAAGGTATAATCCTGTATTTCATGCTAGGCTTTGACCATCTGCAAGCTCTGCTCAGTTCCTGTGGACCCACAGTGGTCACTGGAACATTGCAGAACAGAAGGGAGGGAGACATTCCTCTCCTGGCTGAGATGCTCCAGGAAAGGGATCTGGCTGTACCTGGCAATGTGACAGTGTTGGACATGGCTCTCATTGACTAACTGCCTGAGATGCATCCCTGTGCCTTCTCTTTCCACCTTCCTAGGAGAGCTTTGGAGGTCCCTGTGGCCCATCAGCTCTGGCACATGTTAGGGAATGTCCCAATGTGTGGAAACTCTGCACATGGAGCCATTTCACAGTGCTGAGAGAACATTTCCTCTTGATTTTGTTGTCATCCTTTCCAAACCCCAAATCCCATCCCTCCATCATCCTGGGGATTTGCTCTCCTTTGCTTCTTGCTAATGAATAATAACTGATGTGATGTGTGTCAAAGCCATTGAGGATGATCTGGCCTAAGGCTTCCTAGAGCATCTCTCATTATTTGTTTATCATTGTGAACATGAGTTTTTTTCCTCTTAACTGCTGTTTGGGGTTTCTTCCCTTAATATTCCAAATGAATCTCTTATTGTCCTACCTAATCACCTATGATAAATAAAACAAGGAATTGAGAGTTTGGAAGGAATCCATTAGGCTGATGGTTGGCCTCAATAATCTCAGAGGTCTTTTCCAACTATAAGAATTCTATCATTCTATCCTCCTCTGTATTTTCTAGGTATGCAATAGGTCATGTTTTAATGCTCACCACACCAAATATTCCATATGCAGGGAATGGTGGTCCCAGGAGGAGGTAGTGCACTTTCCCTGCTTTGTGCATCAGAGTGGCAGGATCCAGAAGGAGATGTTGCAAGCTTGAAAAGTTGTTGGAAAGAAAGAGAAAAGTGGGGGAGGAAAAAAAAGAAATCATTCATGAAGTCAAAATGATGATTTGGGAGAGCCACTGGAGGACCTCTTGCGTGCTCAGATTTGCAGGACAGAACCTTTTCTTTGCCCAGAGATGGATTGTGAGTGACAGAATTGTGGGGCTGTGTAATCACACAAGACAAAACCTGTTGCTTCTTCCTCAGCCTAGACAATGGCTAATTGTTCTAATTTGGGTCAGTCTCCTGCTGTGCTGCAGCAGGAATTCTGTAGCAGGGCTCTTGAATCATGAAGGTTGGCCTATTTCACACCATGCTTGGCCCCAGTGCAGCTCCCCCCCCACACACCCAGGGCTCTGCACACCACCAGGGATTCTGCTGGAGGAGGAGTGGGTGATTCATTTCTTATGAAAACAAATTAATTTACAGTAACATCTTTAGCACATAGGCTTTCATATGCTTGGTATCCTCCTCCAAGCTCTCTGGCTGCTGCTCCTGGAGCAGTCCTGAAGTTTGGGTTGGGAATACAGACCTCACCTCCTTGCAGCACCCAGGAGTTGTGCCACACAGTGATGCAAGGAGGGCAGGCAGTGACACCATGGTTAGTTATCCCCTCTGCAAAAACATGGTCCTGTTCATCCCATGGTTGCTTTCCCATGGTGTCATCCCTCTGCTTCCAATTACCTTTCCTCCCTTTGCTGGCAGAGTGGTGAGGAATGTGTCCAAGGATCACTCATCCCTGGTTAAAGGTGGTGCACAGATGCTGGGAGATACCTCACCCACTGGATCTGATAAGAGGCTGCATAGTTTCTCTCCTGTGCTGCAGGTGAGACCATCAGTAAGGATCAAACAAGTTCCTCCTGCAGGAACCAGGGTGGGTTTAGCAGGACACAACAGGGCTGAGCCTGGCTTCTTGCCTTTACCTGCTCCTGTTTGTCCCTGGGGTTTAATGTGATTCCCATTTCAAGGGCAGTTGCTCCATCCCTTCAGGCAGAACTCTTCTTTCAGGGCTGGAGCCTGGTGGTCTCCAGCATGTGCCATGGGGACAGCTGGAGCTTGGCTCATGTCACTGCTCCTCGTGTTGCAGTTGAACGCGGTCCCGTTGGCACAGGACTGGGTGTGGATTGCAGATGGGGCATGTGCCATCAATCCCTCTTCCATCTGAAATCTGTTAAGGGATTAAAATCTCAGGAATCTCCAGGCTCCTCCCAGCAGTGAGCAGCTCTCTTCTTCTCCAGAGGGCTGGAGGCAGGCAAAGAAGGAGGAGGAACAATGAGGAAAGAGGCCCTTTGCAGGGAAGAGCTTTCCCCTCATCCCTTCTCCATCCCACACTCAGTGTCCTGACTGATGGCTGGGATCTGTGTTAGCTCTCTGCCAGCTTGGAGAGGACATGGTCAAGTAGAAGCCAAGACATTGCCCAAACCCTGCTTCTCTGGGCTTTGTGGGCTGCAGGGGTCTTGCTGAGAGCCAGGGTGCTCTGTGAGGCATGTCTTCTCCTCAGAGCTTTCCAGCTGAGCAGCCAAAGTGAAGGAAGAGGAAAGAGGATGCTGAGCAGCTTGCTTGCCACTTGCAGAGAAGCTTTGCTCCCCATTTGAGTGCTGCTCAAAGCAGTTTTGCTACATGCATGGCCCAGGTTTCTCTCCCTGCTGCTGTGAGAGCTGCACAGGCATGTGGAAGATGACAGCCCTGAGAGCCTTTGCAAGCTTGCAGGTGTTCCCAGATGTGTCACTGATGGATCTGTAAGGAGCTCAGCTGAGGGCTGCTCACCAGGCTCATACCAGCACTTATCAGCTGGCCTGGGAATGTAGTGTTAAGAGAAAGGGCATATCCCAGCTCTACAAAACAGGCTTTATCTTGACAGCATCCTCAGCTGGGAAAGCTGAGCTGTCTGTGTGGTCTGTCCCATCTCCCCAACCCTGAGATGTCCTGCAGTTTTCCTCCCAGAGCCTGGAAGCAGAGTGACACATGCATGTTCCCACACACATGCACCATGAATGACTGATGCTGGAAGAGGCCAAGTCTTCCATGGCATCTTGGTGATCCTTTCACTTAGAGATTCATCCCTGTTCATTATCTCAGGAAGGTCAAGCAGCTGCACTCTAAGGGCCAGTGTGAGCCTGCTGCCTGGGACAAAAACCTCTTACCAGAGAGAGGTTTAGGAGAAGAAGCAAATGGCCTCAAGTTGCACCAGGGGAGGTTTAGATTGGCTATTAGGAAAAAGAAATCTTAACAGAAAGAGTTTTTAGGCACTGGCCCAGGCTGTCCAGGGCAATGGTGGAGTTACCATCCCTAGAGGCACTGAAAAAAATGTCTAGATGTGGCATTTAGTGTTCATGGTGGTTAGAGGTCTTTTCTGACCATAATGATTCTATAATTCTAAAAGATAGTCCTCTGCTCTTTCCTCTTTCCTCTTTCCTCTTTCCTCTTTCCTCTTTCCTCTTTCCTCTTTCCTCTTTCCTCTTTTTTTCTTCCTTTCTTTTCCCTCTTTTTCCTCTTTCTTTTCCCTGTGTTAATTGACAGGTTAATCCTCCTTGGGTTCCTCCATCTGCAAGCCTAGAGCAGGAGCTATTTCCTGTCCCAGAGTCACCAGCAGGAGAGGAGGTTTGGGCATGCCTGAGGTTTGCCATAGGCTGATGTCCCATTGAAATCTGTGGGATTAAACCCCTTGTTTCAAGTTAGCCTGGTGCTAAATGAGGTGGTGAAAAGTGGGGCTTTAAATATGCTTTTAACCCCATCTCTTGTGGGGAGCAGGAGGTATAGCTGTCAGATGCATTAAACGGCTCAGCTGAGGAATGGCTCCTGACTCCCTGGTGACAATGGTGAGTTCCATACCCTGTGTCCTGCTGCTCTCTTTGGAGCTGGAGTTTCTACCTGAGCTGCCAAAAGTCACCTGTCAGAGCTTACCTGATGGAGAGGCTGAGTGCTGGGGCTGTCACTTCACTGCCAGTGAGCACAGATATGGAGCTGGGCAAGCATCACCCTGGAATTAAATCAGCTTGTGATTAATGGTAGCTGCCATGTAGGCACCTGGATATGTCTGGGAATAAACTACTCCCATGCCTGTCAAAGCAGCTTATCTTACAGAGTGGATAGAACAGAGAAAAGCTAAAGACCACAAGTCCTACACTGATATTCCTGCTCCAGCCATCTGCAGATTCTGTCCTGGTTTTGTGGTTGGTTTGGTTTGTTGTTTAATTTTACCCTGAGCAAAGCAGCTGTAATTGTTCCCTGCACACCCAGAGGTGATTTGTCAAAATCCCTGTTGCTCCTTGCTTAATTTAATGTTGATAATGTCTTTATAAGGCTGGTGCTGCTCTGCTGACTGGGAGGGGAGGTGGGAGAATACAGAGCATAAGTGAGGCTGCAGGGAAGGCACTGCTCATGGCTTTAGTGCTCAAGGGAGGACCAGAAGGCAGCAGCATCTCCCTCAGCATCCCTCTGCCTGGCTCATCCCAGCACACAGCAAAATCCTGAGTGATCAGCCAGGCCAACTGGCTAACCAGTTTCTAAGGCCAACCTTAGAAACTTTCAGAGTTGAAGTTTTCCAAGCCACAGTCCTTTTGGGGTGGAAATATTAATCAGAAATGAGAAGACTCTACCAAAATCCTTGTTTTTCCTTGAAGCCTTTGGGTATTTTTCTCCTAACAAAGAAATGTTTTGAGAGTTTCTGATGGATGCTGTTCCTGAGATCCCATAAAACCTCTTTGTGTTTGCTCTTCTGTAAAGCAGTTCTGGTGGGGATGGATGGATAGTTTGGTTTTATTTTATCCATCTCAGGAAGAGTTTAGAGTGGAAGTTATTACCTAGTGTCAAATGGTAATGGTGCTGCTGCTGCAGCAGTAGCCAAGATAGAAGCTCAGCATAGCAACCAAGAAAGGACTTTGTCACCCTTAAGCAGGCAGGACTCCTGCACCCCTGCCTTCATTCTCCAGCAGCAATGTCCCTGGGTGTGCAGCATGGGGTGGCACTTGGTGACAGGCCCCATCCTTGCAGCATGCTAGCAAGCAGTGAGGTTTCTTTTTCATTGAATCATAGAATCCTAGCATGGTTTGGGTTGGAAGGGACCTCTGGAGCTCATCTAGTCCAACCCCCCTGCAGTGGCCAGGGACATCCCCAACTAGAGCAGCTTGCCCAGAGCCCTGGCAAGCCTCACCTGCAATGCCTCCAGGGATGGAAACTCAACCACCTCCCTGGGCAACCTGGGCCAGTGTTCCACCACCCTTGTGGGGAAGAACTTCTAATATCCAGTTTAAATCTACTCTTCTCCAATTTAAACCCATTGCCCCTTGTCCTTTCACTGCAGGCCTTTGCAAACAGGCCCTCTGCAGCCTGCTTGCAAGTTCCCTTTAGGTACTCTCTCCTTCCTACCCAATTCTTAGCATGGTCTCTTACAGTTTGCCAAGCAGGAAGCTGCTGCAGGGTTGGAGCATCCTGTGGGTGTGATGGCAACGCTGCAGACACTTCAGCTGCTGTCCTTCCCTTGTCTTTGCAGGAAGGAGACTCCCTTGGGGCCATGGAGAAGCTGTGCCGGCAGCTCACGTACCACCTGAGCCCCCACTCGCAGTGGAGACGCCAGGGCATCATGAAGAGGAAACCACAGTCCTGGTGAGCCACTCTTTGAAAGCCACCATCACCCAGAGAGGGAGGTCTCTGTCCCCTCCTTGGTCCTTGCATCCTTGGGGCAGGCTCAGGAGAGTGGGAAGAGGCTTTTTCTGTGATGCTTTTGGCCATGGTATGCCCACGTGGGTGCTGGTGGGAGCTAGCTGTTGTAAAGCTGGACATGGTTTAGTGGTGAGCATGGTGGTGTTGGGTGGACAGCTGGACTTGAGCTCAAAGGTCTTTTCCAACCATAATGATTCTATCATTTTATCCTAAAATCCTGATGGGAATGGAAGGGGCTCCTTGTTTTCCATGATGTTATGTGTTAAGGAAATAAGAAATACAAGAGGAGCTGCACCCTGGCACAGTCAGGATCTGTATCCAGCTGCTGGTCCCAAGAGAGTTTGGCTTCCTGTTCCTATTTGTAGCCATTGTGGAGACGAATCCAGTGATAAAACTTAGTCTGAAAAGAGGAGAAGTAGTAAGGAGGAGAATGGCCTTGGGATGAAAAGAGAGATGAGGGAATAAAGGATTGCAAGTCCAGATAGGATTAGGATCTCATCGCCCAGTGTCCTTGCACCTTGTTGTCCTTCGAGCCCCAAACATGGAGAAACAGCTCCACTCCCTAGGCAGTGGCAGCTGTGCCTTTGTATGTTGAGTGTTTTGAAGGTGTATGGAGTTCACTTACCCTCTTGGGGTTCTTTTCTTAATTAGAACAGGAAATGCACATCTCTTGTCATCCCCTCAGGGCATTATTGAAGTTACACTGCTGTGGCACTGGGGAGCTCTTTACATCCCAAAAGACCAAAAAAAAAAATCTTGGGGTTTGGGGGGGGGGGAAAGTCAAGCAGAGCTTTGAATGAAAGCTTCTCTGGCTTTAATTACCAATCCCTGTCCTTAATTATCCAGCGAGTGCATCCACGTGCTGGAGATTTGCAAGGCTTTATCTTACAATCCCACTGCAATGTTTGCCTTTCCTTGGAAGAGCTGGGAAATAGCTGTGGGTTTTTTTTTCCACAGTTTTTTAATAGCAGGGGTGAGGTTTGGGCTGTAAATGAGCCCTGACCCCAAAGGCTGTGAACACATGGTGCTGGCTGCTGGCCCTGCCCTGCTGAGGGTTTGTAGGATGGGATTTGCCTGGGATGCTGCAGAAGAGGGGATGGTTTTCCCTTTTCCTCCTCTCCTCATCCCTGCAGATTGAGGGTTCATAGAATAATCTGAGTTGGAAGGGACCCACAAGGATCATCAAGTCCAACTCCCATCTAGGCACAGGAGAACCCCAAGGTCACACGAGGTGACTAAGGGCATTGTTAATTGTCCCTGTGATGGGGAGTGCATCTGTAGGAGGTGAATGCGTTAGGGCCATGCTGATCCTTCTCTTTGGTTAGAGCACTGGAGCAGGTTGCCCAGGGAGGTGGTTGAGTTCCCATCCCTGGAGGCATTCCAGGTGAGGCTTGCCAGGGCTCTGGGCAAGCTGCTCTAGTTGGGGATGTCCCTGCCCACTGCAGGGGGTTTGGACTAGATGAGCTCCAGAGGTCCCTTCCAACCCAAACCAGTCTAGGATTCTATGATTTCCCCAGTTGTGGGACCAAGGAGGTCTCAGCCTAGTGAGATGTTTCTCTCTTCTTGCTCAGGGCTATTGGAGGGGTGTTGGCCTCTGGATATCATTGTGTTGTCACCTCCTCAGATGCCCACAGTCACATTTTTAGTGGGAGAGCATCCTTTCTTCCCTAAATGCCTGTTGGCACGTTCACTGGGCAGTGAGGAGTGGGTCAGTCCCTCCTGCTCCAGCCCATCCTGGGAGCTCTGCCAAGGTGTCACTGCTGAGCAAGACCCCCACCCATGGGTGCAGCTTGGCCCAGTGCTGAGCAGAGCCTAAGAGCTCTGATCAGTCTCTCCAGTAATGTGGTGCAATAATTACAAGAGGAAATTGCTTTTCTTTGTTGTGCACCTGCAGGTTTAGTTAGAGGTGCTAATGGGGAGCAGAGCAGCCAGAGGAGGAGGATGGGGACAGATGGCAGAGAACTGGAGCTGATTTTTGAGGGGCCAGTCGTGCTGTGGCCAAGCAGAGGGGCAAGCTTAGAGCTTTCTGCTTCCATCTCACCCCAGACATCCCAGTTGGTGTGTGCACAGAAGGAGCCAAAGCAAGGGAGATGCTCTCAGCATTGGCTGCCTGGCATCAGAGTACCTAAACCTGTGCCAAATGACCTTATTTTCTTTGCATGTTAGCAATCTCTCTGTCTCTCACTTGTTGTCTCCCACTCCATGCCTCCCTCCGAATCACATCTATTTATCTTAAACATCCAGGATGAAAATCAGTGTTTTGCCTGGTTAGGGGAGCTAGGAACAGGAGAGTGAAACCAGCCTGCTCGAGTAATTTGTACATCTCTGGCTTTGCCTAAGGACATGATTACAGTCCAGCATTTAACTAGCAAGTGTTGGATTAGATCCTGGAATCTCCTTGCTCCTCCTGCTGCCTTCAGCATCACAAAAGCAGAACTGGTAATCCAAGCTCCCTGCATCCATAATTGCTTTGGAGCATGGGCTGGTGAGCTCTGTGGGGAGGAAGGAGGTGGTTTTGCTGGGTCTTTCCCATCCTTGGAGAGTCATGGCCAGGGCATTGGCTCCCTTTGATGCTCCTGTTGCTGCTGTACCCAGGAGCAGTAGTGCTCATGACAAGAATTCCATCGGATTGTGTCCAGAGAAGGGCAACAAGGCTGCTGAAGGATCTGGAGAGGAGCAACTGGGGTTGCTTAGTCTGAAGAAGAGGAGGCTCAAGGGAGACCTTGTGTCTCTCTACAACTACCTGAAAGGAGGTTGGAGCAAAAAAAGCATATCAATCACCTTGAAAATACCTGGCTGAATAATTTGGGACAGCTTTTGGAAGTCAGGCTGCAGCAGTTTTTAACCCATCGTCACCTGGAGGATGTTTCTCCATGGCACTTGTGAGCCAGGTATAGAGAGCTGTGGGTGGTTGGATTTAGTGATGAGGTTAAAGCAGCATTATTTTGTTAGAAGGCATGATCTTTTAACATTCCACTCCTCATTTCTTCAGGGGCACAAAGCATTTTGGTCTTCCAGGAGAGAAATTTTTCTGACTCGCATTTCTCTATAAAGCCCTTGTGAAGCAAAAATAAAACAAAAGGGAAGAGGGGGAGTTTCCATGAGGAGGGGGAAGCCCAGTGCATGAATAATATGTCCTTCCTTTTGAAGCCAGAAGGAGAATGAATGTTTGTAGATGCGAATCTTCCCCTGCTGCTGGCAGCCTGTGGGCGAGCGACAGGAGCACTTGCAGCTCCTGCAACAAACAATCTCTTCAGAGCATCCACCACAAACCCACTGCTGGTGGGAGGAGGCTGCAGCAAGAATTCTGCAGTCTCCTGGTTCAAATCCCATCTGTGTGTACACTGCAGATGTGCTGGGAGCTGCTGCAGAAGAGCAGAGTGAGACCTTTGGAACAACCCCTAGGAGTGGATGAGCTCTTCTGTCTGTGTCAAGGGAACTTGATTTACACAGTATCACAGTATGTTAGGGGTTGGAAGGGCCCTAGAAAGATCATCTAGTGCAACCCCC
>VWZO01011575.1:0-11276 GCA_013396975.1 Bucco capensis | reverse complement strand
ACGACATGGTTGTCCTTGAGATTCAAAGGGGAGAAAGCAGCCAAGTGCTTTCCAGCATGTGGAGCAAATGCTACAAGGCCAGACTGAGCTGGCTGGCATCTCCTGGCTGTCATTTACCCCTTGCAGCTGCAAGGAGGATGCAGCTCCTTCCCAGCTGCCAGCAGAGCTGCTGTGCCAGCCCCAGCACACCTTGCTCAGCCATAAGAGCTTGGAGTTGGCCTTAGCAAAGACCTACTTGATAAGCTCTTGGAGCTGAAGTGTAAATAATACATGGCTATTGAAATGCCATCCAGGGGCCTGCTACAGGGCAAGCTGTCACCTTGGAAGGGGCTGCTGCTTCTCCATCAGCTCACTCTGTAAAATGAGCCCTTGCCCTCCACAAGTTGTCTGGCTTCTTCCAGAATTTAAAACAACTAATCCAAATGCAGCTGTACCATTTCCTCCACACACACACACACACACACACTGATGAATATTGACCCTGACAAATGCTTGGCTTGCTTTTTTGCTGTTCCCTCAGGCAGAAGTACTGGAAAATATCTTGGAGCAGAAAAGGCTCCAAGGCTGGGATGAGGTGATTTGCAGCAGCAGGACATCCCTTGCTACCTACTGGCTTTTGCCAGAGCTTGCTCACTTTGTTCAAGCTGTGTCATAGGCTTAAAATGTTCAGGTAGTCACAGGCACTACCTGTGGTTTAAAAACCTTCATTTCAAGCCACCTCCTCTCTTCTCTCTCCTCCTGCAGCTGGAATAACCCAGTAGTTTTCCTCCCCTTGGAGGGAACATCCATCTCACCTCTTTTCATTTAGATGCTTGTGGTCCACTGGTTCTGTTTCCTAGTCCTGTGCCTGATTAGAAAAGCCTTTTGACTGTGAAAAGTGGGATGATTTTTTTTTTTTTAATTTATTTTTTTTAATAACTGCTCCTCCACTTCCTCTGCTCCTGAGGGGAGTGGAAATTAGATTTGTTTTTGGACACATGGCAGCTATTATTTAAATCTATCCTCACCACTTGGGCTGTGGAGCAGGGAGTCAGCTAGTAGAGATTGTTATTAAATGAGGGAATCAGCTGGGGAAATAATTAATCCCCACACAACCTTGCTTCCTCCCTGCCTTGGAAGTCCTCCAAACACCCTGTGATTTTCTTCTCTTTACTAGTCACTGCTTTACTCCTTTTTCAGCTGGTGATGGGCACTTTGGTCCCTTGCCCAGGGCCTGGCTGCTGCTCCATCACCAGGCTGCTCTCCTGCTACTGTGCAAGCAAAGCATCCCCTCCCCAAGCAGTGGTGCTTGTGCCATTAGCAGTGTGCCTGTCACCCCTGGCTAGGTTTCCCAATTAGGAGAATCAAGCTTTATGGTGAAGCTTTGATAGAAGCTTTAACTGTGATTTATTTGGGGTTTTGTTGTGGTTTTCCCCCCCCCAAGCCCATTCACAGGGTGCATGGTTAGCAATGGTTAATGAAGGTGTTTAGTGAGCTCATCCATCACTTCCACTCAGGACTCTGACTTGCTGTCAGGGTGAGTTTCCACCTCCCACACCTGCTGCTGCTGCTGCTCTCTTGGAATAAAGAGGAAGGCTTTAAAATAGTGGTATGGAGGAGGATGGTGCTAGGAGCACTGCAAGCACCATTGCTGCCCTGGGTAGGAGAAAGGCTGCACCAAGGTTTGCAGCACAGAGGGAGGATGGTGGCATCAAGCATTTGGAAGGGGCACTGAGGGGAAGTTGGGCTGGATCTGGGTTGTTTCTTTCTTTTTTCCTGTGTGTTGCTTGGGGCTGGCAGGTGTGGGAAGGTTGGAATGGAGAAGGCTGCAAGCCCTGCACGAGGAGATGGGAGCAACAGGGTGCAGGTCACAGCAGGGCTGTGAGTGAGGAAGCATGTGAGCATGTTGGCAGCTGGAGCTGTGTCTCCCTTTGTGTCTCAAGCCCAGTTTGCTTGTAGCTCTGGTTGCTTATAACCAGGCTTATCCCTTTGTCCCTCAGGCTTGAGGTCCTCACTCACCCCATGGGTGACTCAAACCATCCTTAGATGTGCTGTGCTCCCTTGGCTCATGGGTGATGGGGTGGAGGGATAAAAAGCCCCCTTTGGCCAGGGGCCAAGCATCCTGCCAGCACTCAGGAAAGCACAGAAGGATCTTTTGCATCTCAAAAGGGGCTGCTTGGCACCTTCAAGAAAAGAGAAACCAAACTGCAGAGTGCAGACCCTGCCCAGGTTCAGTTCTCAGCTTTGGCCTTTGCCTGTCTTGCTAAGGCACAGCAGCCTGTGTTTTGACACATCCCAGTCACTGAGAGACAGCTCCTTCAGCCCCAAGAATGATCCCTTTTGTCTAACAACTTGTAGCCCAGGGTGGCAATATGTTCTCCCATGTGTTTCCCCCTCCCCTTGCCCAGAGTTAGCACCAGACTGGGGAGCTGGAGCTGTGTTTCTGGGAGGAAGCCATCCCGGGTGCTGGCCTCCTTGTGTGCTCAGTCTCTTGGGAAGGTCACTTCTCAGCTTGCTGGGGGAATGAGGATTATTCCTTGGCAGCATTTTGGCTAAGAGAAATGCCCATCTGGAGTGAGTCCTCTCCTGCACTCCCCACTTTAACCAGCTATTGGATCAAGCTGGCTCCTGAATGCTAAAATGGGGCTCATTATTCCAAAGATGATGAGCTGGAGACTTGGGAAATGTGCTTTTATGCAGGTATATATGTGTGTTGACATAATATGGACAAATTACTCACCTTGGGAAGATGTGTTGTTGGGCACATCTCTCCAGCATCACTCATTCCCCCCTCCTAGCTATCTTGGAGCACAGCAACACAAAAACCTCATCCCTGATGGGTACAGAAAACAGAGAAAAGGGCAAAATTTGTGTTGGGCAAGCTGGATGGGAGTGAGTGCTTGCTCTTTGTCCTTTCAGTGATGCAGCTGATAACAACAGGGTCTGGCTTCTAGCTGAAAAGCAAAGAGGTTCCAGAGCCAGTCAGGGAAGAGGTTTGTGGTTTTCCTGCTTGTCTGGCAGGATTTGCAGTGCCCCAGGGACTAGGGGGGATTGGGCAGCACTGGTGTGATGCTGTAAAGAGCAGGATATCAGATGACTTTTCTGTTCTCCTCAGCTGGAAAGGCACTCTTGGCAGGCAGCTTCCCCTCTCCAATATTAGCTTGGGTTTCCTCTTTCTGGGGGAGATGAATGCTGAAATCCCCAAGGCTGGCAGGGTACTGACCTGCCAAAAGCCATGCAGTGCTGGGGGAAGGGGGAGGTTTGCCTTGGGTGGTTCAAGCACTCCTTGTTGCCTGTTGTCCTCTGTTTGGCTTTGCAGCCCCAGAAATGGTGGTGGCTGCTTTCTGCTGAGCCCAGGCCCATGGCAAGGGACTATTGAAATGAAATAACTTAGTGAGCATGTAGCAAAGCTGTCTGAGAAACCATGGGCAGCAGGAAAAGGAACCTATGGGCTGCAGATAAAGCACAGTTAGCTCCCTCCTCCAGTGAGCAACTTTCTGCTCTCCTTACAAAGAGAGGACAGGACTGCTGTGGATTCTTCTCATTGGAACAGAACAGGGGGAAAAAAAGCTACCAAAAAAAAGAGAGATCCCTTTTTCTTTTGAAGCCACGAGCAGGGAATTAGCAGTGGCTCAGGTTGTATCCTGTTATTCCTCCTTTGCTGAGAGCTGAGGTTACAATGGTGGCTCTGTTCAGCTCTGCTCAGGGGAACCTCTGATTTTCTGCACGCCTTAATGTGAAGCAGATTGCATCTCCCAGCACAGGGAGGGGCTGGGGGAAGCCAGCACACAGCAGTCAAGTCTCATTAGCTTCACACTGCCTAATCCCCAGGGGTCTTGTCCCTCCATGAGGGTTGTGTGACAGTACAAGGGCTCTCTTGGCCACTGGGATGTCTGCTCAGGGACACTCACACAAAGCAGAGCTTTCTCAGCTCTGCAGATGTGCAATTAGGATCCAAGCTGCATGGCAAGGTCAAGTGTCAGGTGAAGAGCATTCACCTTGGCTGTCTCAATTTGTCCATGTCCTCTCATGGTCTGCAGCTTCCTGAGCAGAGGAAGCAGAGGGACAGGAGCTGATCTCTTCTCTCTGGTCACCAGTGACAGCACCTGAGGGAATAGCATGAACTTGGGCCAGGACAGGTTAGATTGGATGTTAGGAAAAGGTTCTTTATGCAGAGGGTGATGGAGCACTGGAACAGGCTCCCCAAGGAAGTAATCATGGCACCAAGCCTGACAGAGTTCCAGAAGCACTTGGACAATGCTCTTAGACACATGGTGTGATTTTTGGGGTTATCCTGTGCATAGACAGGAGGTGGCCTGGATGATCCTAGTGGGCTCTTCCAACTCAGGACATCTTACTGTATGGTTCTCTTCACTTGGCAGTTGGTTACTCTTGCAGCCAAGACCTTCTTGTTGTGTAGCTCCTGCTGACACAAATGCCTGGGTGCCCTGTGCTCTCTCTCAGTAGGGAACACACCATGAGAGCTGGGGGAGGGTCCTGACCCCCTAGATGTGGTTGAAGGACACGAGCCTCATGGATATGGGAAAGCTGCAGGCTTGTCCATTCTCCACTCTGGGTGGGGGAAGCAATGTGTGTGTCCCTAAAAATCAGCTGTCTGAGACCTGTCTGTGGTCAGGCTGGAACAGAAGTGTGTGGCTTCCCTTTGAGCATCAGGACACATACATCTCTTTGGACCCTGGAGTGGCAGCAGGAAGGGCAGAGGTTTGGCTTCAAATGGAAGATGTGCTAAGAACTGGAGGGGTCAAGGGGAAAATGGATGAGTAATATCAGCTCCTAGCCCTGGAGAAATCATCAAACAGTGTAGGGGACAGGCAGGGACCCTGGGAGCCAGGCTGGCAGCAGCAGCTTGGGCTCTGGCTCTCATCAGAGCAGCACAGGCAATAGGAGACCTCTGCCTGCCTAAACTCTTCCAAATGTGATCTGTGCTCCAAGAAAATAAACAGTTTAGGGAAAGTAAAGCCCCAGGCACACACTTTGGCAGCTGATCACTCCCTAATTGCAGGAAGAGCAGTTGGGAGAAGTTTTTGTTGGGTGTTTTTTCTTCTTCTTTGGGCTTGTTTCTGATGAGAAAACTGGGCTGGAGGAGCAGAGTTGAAGCTTCTCTCTCCTCAGCCCTCTCCCAGCAAAAATCCTGTCTCCTTCCCCTTTGTGTTAATAGAATTCAACTGATGCCAAGGACCAGGAAACACCAATAGTCTCTCCAGAGTCTGAACCTCAGGCCTTCAGTGAAAGCTTGTTTGATACCTGTAGGTCCCTGCAGGCTTTTCCTGGGCACTTTGGTGGTGGTTGGCAGCTCCAGGGGCAGGTTGGAGAGCTGGAGGAGGATGGTGGTAGGGAGAGGTAAAGCAGAGCTGATGCTTCTCAAGCCTCTCAGCCTGGTTATGTGTTTCCCTCACCCCCTCCCAAGCTCCCCAGGCCCCGGGGAAAGGGCTGGAGATAATGAATAACAGCTCCTCTTCATCTGCAAGTAGACAAAAGATGTGTCAAAACTCATTTGTTTTCCTCTAAAATTGGTAGTGGGGGGGGCCAGGGAGGGAGCAGCTATGTCCTCCCACCCCACACTGGGGGGGAGGTCACATCCAGCCTTGCCTGCTGTGGGTTGTGCCTTGCAAGGACAAGACAAAGCAGTAACAAAAGCAGAGGGAGAGGCTGAAAAGGAGGATTTCAGAGAAGCAGCCATCCCAGTTTGGCAGAAGAGGCTGGAACTCCAGCCAGCACTGCCTTGCTCTGCTCCATCCCTCCCCATTGCAGCCCCTTCCTCTTGCCTCTTTGGAGCTGATTTGAGCAGACTGGCAGGAAATTGTCTGCTTTTATGAGCAATTTACTAGTGATTTCTCTTCCTCTGGACACTGAGGACTACAACCCAATGCAAAGGACCTTTCATTTTCTAGTCAAGCCAGAACACATCAGTTTCCTTTCTCTCTAGTGGGGAGATGCTCATGTAAGCCCAGTGGTTACTTGGGTGTTTTTCATGTATTCAATCATAAAAGCTTCTTTCCCTTCAGCCTTTTTTTTTCTGTCCCTATACTAGAATTTAAAGAAAACACTGTTTATTTAATTGCAAGCTCTTACTCATTTTAATGCAACCTTGAACAATGTCTAATTCTGCTCCAGCACACTTCCAGGAGATCATTTGACAGCAGCAACAAGCCCAACATGTTGGTTGCTTTTAAATTCTTGATTGTTTTGCTGTTGGCACTTGTGCAAATTGCCTTTTTTTTCCTCTCCAAATGCATGCTATTAGTGGGGCATCAGCTGCAGCTCCTTGTTACACTGGTGGGAAGAGTCCAGCATAGTTTCTTGGTAGGAAAATGCAGGTTTCTTCAGAGCAAAAGGTATCATAGGAAGGAGGATCTATAAATACACTTCATTTTGGGGAGGGAGAGCAATGGAGTTGAGTTATAATTATAGCAAAGCATTTTGATGGGTCCCAAATGCTTATTTATTGTTGTTTAGCAGCAAATTAAAAACAAGTTGGGGAAAAAAATCCTTCTTCCTGTACCACTGAAGTGGTGATTCTCATGCAGAGCAGGAGAACATCAGCTCACTAAGTGCTTGACTCCAGCCTTCTCAGCCCTGGAGCATGGTGAGGAGCTCACTGGGCAGCATGTGAACAAGAGCATGTCTTCTGCTTCATTAGCCCTCCTGGAGATCTTTATTGAGCTGCAGCTTTGGCTGGCAGCACTGCATTTGCCAAGAAGCTTGTTGCTTTTAAAGGTGTCATGTCCTTTTACTAAAGAGCACAGAGAGGCCACAGCAGGAGGCTCAGGGGCGCAGCATGCTTGGGGAAAGCTGCAGGGAGGAGTGGTTTGCCGACGGAGCTTGGTTTGCCGATGGAACTTGGTTTGGTGATGGAGCTTGGTTGGCGATGGAGCTTGGTTGGCGATGGAGCTTGGTTGGTGATGGAGCTTGGTTGGTGATGGAGCTTGGTTGGCGATGGAGCTTGGTTGGCGATGGAGCTTGGTTGGTGATGGAGCTTGGTTGGTGATGGAGCTTGGTTTGCCGATGGAGCTTGGTTGGCGATGGAGCTTGGTTGGTGATGGAGCTTGGTTGGTGATGGAGCTTGGTTTGCCGATGGAGCTTGGTTGGCGATGGAGCTTGGTTGGTGATGGAGCTTGGTTGGTGATGGAGCTTGGTTTGCCGATGGAGCTTGGTTGATGATGGAGCTTGGTATGCTGATGGAGCTTGGTATGCCGATGGAACTTGGTTGGCGATGGAGCTTGGTTTGCTGATGGAGCTTGGTTGGCGATGGAGCTTGGTTGGCGATGGAGCTTGGTTGGTGATGGAGCTTGGTTGGTGATGGAGCTTGGTTTGCCGATGGAGCTTGGTTGATGATGGAGCTTGGTATGCTGATGGAGCTTGGTATGCCGATGGAACTTGGTTGGCGATGGAGCTTGGTTTGCTGATGGAGCTTGGTTGGCGATGGAGCTTGGTTGGCGATGGAGCTTGGTTGGTGATGGAGCTTGGTTGGTGATGGAGCTTGGTTTGCCGATGGAGCTTGGTTGGCGATGGAGCTTGGTTGGTGATGGAGCTTGGTTGGTGATGGAGCTTGGTTTGCCGATGGAGCTTGGTTGATGATGGAGCTTGGTATGCTGATGGAGCTTGGTATGCCGATGGAACTTGGTTGGCGATGGAGCTTGGTTTGCTGATGGAGCTTGGTTGGCGATGGAGCTTGGTTGGCGATGGAGCTTGGTTGGTGATGGAGCTTGGTTGGTGATGGAGCTTGGTTTGTGATGGAGCTTGGTTGGCGATGGAGCTTGGTTGGTGATGGAGCTTGGTTTGCCAATGGAGCTTGGTTGACAAACCAAAAACCTAGCACTCCCCCCCCCCCCCATCTGTTCCAATTCATATCAGTAAAACTTGTCCAATGTGTTTCCTTTTTGGATACTGACATTTTTCTCCTCAGCTTCCAAACTGAATGCAGCCCTTGCACTTCAGGCAATGTAGATCCAGTCCCTGCCTGCAGTTTTAGGCCAAGCTCCCTGACCTTTGTTCCTCTTGGTTTCCCACCTCCCCTGCCCTAGCACAAGATTGAGGCACATCAGCCTCAGAAAGGGACCAGATAGCACATTGCCAAAATGCTTAACAGAAAGACAGTTTCTCTCCTTTATTTCCCTTCCTCAGAAAGATGCTCAAGGGTGGAATTAGAGGCATTTGGGGAGATGTTAAAGGAAATTAATCCACCCAGCCCCAAACAAAGATTCTTCTGTTTCATCAGTTCTCTGTGCTCAGTTTCTTCCTAAAGAGATGCTGCACTCAAAAAAGCAGATTCCTTCCTCCATGTGCACATTATTTGGATGCTTAGGTGTATTTAGAGCTAGAGCTTCATGAGTATTAGGTCTTGGGCTTCATGAGGACAACTGTCCAAAGCCACTCTCAGCTAACTCAGCCCAGAGCTGAGGGCTGTGCCCCAACTAGAACACTGATGGCATGGCATGGGGACACTTCCTCATCCTTTCACCACACCAAGGATGAGACACCAGCCTGTCCCTTGTAAGGTAGGAACCCATCTGCAAGGTTGTGGGCTGTGTCCCTCCTGATCTGGCTTTCAGGCACCAAGGGCTGGGTGACAGTGCTCTCTGGTGGAGGGCTCCTCATCAGCTGGCTTGAGAGGAACATGAAGCTGGTGGAAAGGGTCAGCACTCCTCCAGGGCTAGAAATGCCTTTCCCTTGTTATTTGTATCACAGGCTTTGAGAATTGAATCCATGTCCATGGAGACATGACACAGGCAGGGAGTTATTTAGTAAAGAACTAGAAACCAAAGGTGCTTTATGTTATCTCACAGCGATAGGACAGCTATTGGTCAAGAGCTTTCTGATACCAATGGTCCTTTCTCTACCACACCATGGCCAACACCATGAGGCCAGTGTCACTTCTCCTGGTGCAAGGGATGCTCTTCCCATCACGTACCCCTTTCACTTACCAAGCTTTGTGCCTGGAATAGAGAAGGAACAGGCCTGTGGAGCTTGGTGTGGAGCCAAAGACAATGCACTGGGATGTGGAAAGGAAAGCTGTGTAAACAAAGAGCTATTCCTGGAGCAGCCCATGCACTTGGGCATGCAGAGGGCTTGCTGCAAGCATCTCAGCCATGCAGCCACCAGCAGCAGGCAGCATTGGGGCCTGCTGCAGGAGGAGAAGGGAGACACAATTTTAGCTATTCCCTCCAGGTATGCTCTTAACAAGATGCTTAAACAGCCAAAAATGCTGTGCTGGAGCTGAGAACTAGCTCTGGTTGGTCTGGCAGTGGCAATTGGAGCTCCTCTTTAGGGATGGTAGGGCTGTTAGTCCCACAGAGCAGTCCCAGCAGCCACAGTTATTAGAGAAATGGCCTTAAGAAAGTGAATTTTGATGTTACACATCAGGGGCAAAATTAGGAGCAAAGTCCTCCCCCTCAGATGCTGATGAGCTCCAGGCTGTGAGTGCTCTGCCCTTCCTCAGCCCAGAGCAGCTGGAGTGTGCTGGCAGGGGAAGGAAGTTACCACCAGGGATGGGGAGACTCTCTGCCATGGAAACTGCAAACCTTAGCCAAACTGGGAAGAAGAAGAGACCAAACTAACTAATCCTCACTGGTACTTTCCCTCTTAACAGCAGAGCCTTAGTAATTTCTGATGTGTTGGGTTTCTTTGGTAAGCTCTAAAAGGGCTTTAAAGTTACATATTATTCTATTTACATATTTAAAAATCCTCTTGACCCTGACTCTCTCCAAGGAGAAGAGTGAAAGCTTTCCAAGCTATTCATTTGTAAAGGTGGTGGAAAACAGAGTCTTCAACACTGCTGTCAGTAAACCTCTCAGCCTTTCTGGGGCAGTCAAGAAGGAGCTAACCCAGCAGCACATACATGTTTGGGTATGGATGAGTGAAAGCTAAGTTGTGGGAGCTGGAGGGAGGAATCATGTGTCTCTGACTTTAAGAGCATATGGCAACTCCAGTTCTGATCTGGGGAGATTTGTAAACAAAAGAAAGAAAAAAATAAATATAGGAAAATATTCAACCAGGCAGCATCACAAGCCTGTTAAAATACTATCACTCCCATACCACTAAACCATGGCCCTAAGGAGAGCATCTGTATGTTTCTTAAACCCCTGCAGGGATGGTGACTCCACCATCTCCCTAGGTAGCTTAGTCCAAGATTTAACAACCCTTTCAGTGAAGAAATTTCTCCTTATATCTAATCTAAACCTCCCCTGCTGCAATTTGAAACCATTTCGTCTCGTGGTCTCACTGTTAATCCTAGAGAAGAGACCTACTCCCATCTCACTCTGACCTCCTTTCAGGTACAAAGCACCCATCAGGTGCTGAGCAGAACCCTTCCCTGGCTCAGGCTGTAATGAAAGGCAGCAGCAGCAGCATTTCTGCAGCTGGCTGGCTTGGTGTGAGGCTCCCAGCTCCTGTAGCACCACAGCAGAGAAGCCCTGTGAGCTCACCAAGCTGACAGGAGCAATTAGCATGCATGAGGCTCCTGCCACCTCCTAATTCACTCAGAATAATTCATTATTAGCAAAAAAAAAAGTCCTCAGCAGCACTAGTTTCCTGACAGGGCCTATTGTAGATGTGCTCTTTGATTTGCTTTAGAAGATCAATTGACCTGTGGAACTCTAGTCTAGCTTGTGCTAATGAGTCTCTGTAGGGCCATCAGGAGAATTAACTTACTTATCTAAGGATTTCTCCACAGTGCTCATTGCCTTGGCAGCCAGACTGAAGAGACACAACAGGTCTAGCACATAGGAAATACTAGATCAAATCACCCAACCCTGGAGCTTAGTCTACATTTGCTGTCATGGCCTAAAGTCTTTCTGGCTTGGAGCCTGAGTTTCCCACCTGTATTGCTGAGAGGACAAACACATGTGCCCCTGTTCAAAGAGCTTCATAATCAGCAGCATGAGACTTGTTACACCAGCAATCCCTGTCCAGCTAGTCAAGGGCTTTCCTCACCCTTTTTTTTGTAACTTTAAAAGCAGCAAGATATTCTCCTTATTCCAGGGTTTTACAGTGGTTGTAGAAAAGCACTCTTCCCAAATTTTGAGGGTTTAGTATAGTCTCCTTGTTTCTGGCTATCTTCTATCACTAAACAGCCTTGACATGACTCTCTGCTCCCCCTCCAACTGCAGAGACACACTGCTAGCCTCTACAGAAGAGAAGGCTAGCCCCAGTTGACCATTTGTCTTGGTTGGACCAGACAGTTTTTGGGAAAGACTCCAAAAGTAAGGACCTCCCCCTCTCAGGATAACAGAATAAATGTCATCACTGTGGCTAGGCTTCGTGAACGAAGCTCCAGG
>VWZO01011573.1:246009-269225 GCA_013396975.1 Bucco capensis | reverse complement strand
CACCTCAACATCCTTCCTGAAGTGAGGGGCCATTTTATTTTATCTTCATCTTTGTTTCTTCCCTCAGATGGTTCCTTGAACAGAAAGATCCTAAGAACTTTTAGAAGAAAATGTGTGGGAGCAGTGTGCTCTGAGTGCAGTGGCACCTCCCTCACACTTCACAGAATCACAGAATATTTGTGGCTGGAAATGACCTCTCAGATCACCAAGTCCAACCAAAAAAAAACCCAAACCCAACCAAATGAAAAACCAAACCAAAAAACCCCCCAAAACCACAACCAGCAAAACCACCACCACACAACCACTGCCCTCACTAGAGCATGTCCTGGAGCACCCCATCTACACGTTTCTTAAACACTTCCAGAGATGGTGACTCAGCCACCTCCCTGGGAAGGCTGTGCCAGTGCCTCACCACTCTTTCTGTAAAGAATTTCTTCCTAATATCCAATCTAACCCCACCCTGTCTCAACTTCAGACCATAACTTCAGACTGGGTAGTGCAGAGTGCAGCTTATTCCTTCCTGGCCAAGCCCTTGCCTTCTGAGGTGGCTGCAGGAGGAAGCAGAACAAGCAAAGACCACTGGATAACAAACCTTGTTACTCATGCATGGAGCAAACAGTGATACCACTTGAAATAAGCCAAATATTAGTCATGTATAACTGGGTTTCTTTCTTTGCAGCACACATACTCAACGAGAAGGACAATAATCTTCCTCCAAAGCAAAACCCTGCCTCTTTCTATTCAGTTTAGAAGTGAAAACACGATGAACCATTTTGGGTAGAATGGTCTCTGACCTGAAACTCTGGAAAAAAAAAAAAAGAAGAAAAAAAAAAGCAAAGAAACAACCAGTAATAGAAAAAAGTAAAAAATATGTGGTGCTGGCTACTTTTCATCCTGCACTCAAGACAAAGTCTTCATTGCCATTTCACTGTCTCTAATAGCTAGATTATCTCCAGCTTCTCTGACTCATCTGCCAGCATCTTGTTTGGAGAGCTTCTCCAGTTCCTCCTCTAATTTGCTATGGAATGTGCCACAGAAATTTGTTGCTGACAGGAATACCTTTTCCACATCAAACAGTCTCACCTGCAAAGACATCCAGCTAGCATCTCTAGGCACTTTTTTCACAGGTCTCTTCCCCTCTCTCTCTCCTCTGACCAAGTCATTCATCAGGTTATTTAAACATCAGCTCCAGTTCAGCATAAATGAAAACCAAGAAAATTTTCTGTTCAGTGATTTCTTGACATCTACAAGGAACACCTCTATTCTCTTAGAAAGGGGGCAGGTTTGACTGGAAATCTTTACACTGGGACAATATATGAATTTCCCAAACCTTTTCTTCACATGATCTCTGATTTAAGCTTTCCTAGGAGACTTCCTGCCAGCCAATATACTTTCTTCAAGGTTTAGTCATCTCCCTTGCTGTAACCCTCTCCCATTGTACTCACAAGGCTTGAAAATGCTGTTTTAAAGATAACTCTGCTGTGCTGTGACATTCACTATACAATCTCTTTTTTTTTTTCTTCTCAGAAGAGAGACAAATACCCGTTTTTGGTATTTTTGCATAAATGTGCTTATATGGAGGTATGTTTGCTTAGGAAATACCAAGGAAATACAAGGTATGTACAGAACAGTAAAGCTGTCATTCTGCATATGGCTACATAAGCTCACTGACATGACACTGAAGAAGTCAGGGGGAAAAACAAGTTGATTTTTTTCTCTAACGGGAAAAAATAGAGAAGTAATTAAATTCTCTAGAAGAATAATATACAAACTTCCAATCAGTAGTATAAGGAAAGCAGAAAACCTCCTTAATTAAAATATTAACAGGAATAAAACAGTTAAACTGATCTGGGCTCCACAGAAGATGAAACTTGCTGTTTTCCTAGTTACTTTATTTGCCATAAGAAAATGCTTCCAAAAATTACTGAAGTTTTTTTCTTATGAATTGTGCCGGAAACCATGAACCAATTCTTTAATGTGCATTTAAGAATAATGGAAGGAATAAATAATTAATAACACATACAATGTAGGGGTTTATCTAACAGATAATGGCTCACAAAAGGAAGAATTTTATTACATTAGGGAATCAAGTGAACTACAATTAGTCTAATGGTTAAAGCAATAAGAGTATTTTCCAGCACTGCTTCTAAGTAGAGGACTTGAACCTTGTTTTAGTGAAAAAGCATAAAAAAACCAAAAGATACTTTAAGGATTAATTTAGCTGAGATCTGTTCACCAGTACTTTTTGTGGGGTTACCTACAGTCTGTCTGACTCTTTTTTATGAACTGTGGAGAAGAAATAGCAATGATTCCTAGAATGATTTTACTTGTAGACAGTACAGGTAAAGTCACCAGTAAAATTACAAGATCAAGCCCAAATTATTATCCAAACATATTTCCAACATTTTCAGCAGGATTACTAATGATTTTCTCTACCATATATCACCAGTATGTTGTCAACGCAGGAAGTATACAATTTTATTGGAATAGGCCTTGGGCAGAAAAGAAGTCATATGAATGTGAAGTGTGTGGTAACAAAAATTAAAGAATATGCATTTGTAATTGAGCCTGAGAAGACTTTCAACTATGTTGCTATACTTTTCTTCAACTAAAGTTGGCACTGGTCTTCAGAAAGGTTTGCTTTATATTATGCAGTACATTAAATGACATCTATATAAGCAAACAAACAGGAACAGTACTTAGCACTTGCCAAAAAAATTAAGTTTAGTTATTGACATTCATTGCATGTCTCCACTGGCCCTCTCCCCACCTCAAAACAAAATAAACCAAACAAAGAAAAAATCAACTAACTAACCAACAAACAAACAAAACCAGAAAAATCCCAACAGAATACTTTAACCTCTAGCCTGTGGAATTTTATCTGGCAGAAGTCAGCCTCACAATGCTGAGAATTCCCTATGTATTTACACTGCAGTGTATCNCCTCCCTGGAGCTTCGTTCATGAAGCCTAGCCATACATAGATACATCATGAACAAATCTACCTAGTGTTGTTTTCTCAAACACAGCCTTGACTGTATTGTCATCACAGACTAAATCTACAACAGGCAAAGCTGTTCCAATGTTAAGAGCAACAGCCCTCAAGTTCTGGCAGCAGTTTCGTAGCCAGGAGCCCCCATTTCCCACCATAGCAGAAGCAATCAGTACCTTGGACTGGAATCTCTAGCAGTCAGTGTGAGAAGCACCTGAATTGCCAATTACTGACACTCCAACCACAACCTTCTTGGCATCCAAAGCAATTTATTATTGAGTTATGCTGGAGCAGGGTTTGCACTTAGAATTTGGCATCTTTCAAAAGCATGACAGGAGAAAGCAGAGGTCCTCTCAGCATCTAAATCAGGTAGAGATTAGACCTGGAGAGTCCTGAGGACAGCACTGAATCCCTATCTGGTACTTCCCAGGAAATTCCCTTTGTCACCTGGCCAGAGGTTAGCTGGGAGGAATGCGTTTTCTTGCACCTGCTGAAAGGCTGTTATTCTGAACAAACTAATCCACATTTATTGGGCCAGGGAAGCAAGGCAACAATTAAGGTGTCTAGCTGGGAGTGAATTTCAGTCCCTGTTACAAGACTGCTTTTCTAGCTGATTACCATACAATATTAAAGTACACAAGCAACCATTAAAAGTCAGGAGCAGAAACTGAGCTAGTTCCCTAATAACCTATTCAAAACTACCTATTACCCTCAATACCACAGGACACAGACCTGGCCATCCTGTGCTGCTGCATTTTTACTGCTATTGATACTCAAGTTACCTGGTACTATTTCAACTTATTTACACCTGCTGCAATCATATCTATTATTAAAGACAGACATACACCCATCTCATGCTAGTTTGTCTTTCCAGCCCCTTCAGAGGCATTTGTGGAGCCTACCCCTAACTAACTTCTATTGACAAGAAATAAGGGAAGAATATAAAAACTGTCTCTTACTCCATGTCTTCCCTTTCCTGTCTATTGCGATATTCACCCCTTGCCCTGGTCTTTCTAATGTTTTGCCATGCCTTATTTCTTTTTGTGGGCTTGGTTACCTTCCCCCTTGTCACCCTGCATCTTCCATTTCTCTTCCTCATGTAAGTTTTTTTTTCTTTTTTCTTCTTTCTCTTTTCTGTCTCTCATTTTTCAACATTAAGTGACATGATACCTCCTCCTATGTTGGTGAAACTCAAACTGCATGGACCTTAAGAGCTGAGGAGGAGGAAAAAAAGGCAGAGAAGCAAAAACAATTTCATGGCTACTTGGCAAAAGAAGAAAGAGCTGTCACGAGATTTTGATCAGAACAACTGTTTTTCCAACAGCATTTCACTAGAATTTCAGAGGACTTCCAAGAGCAAATGATGCAAGAAATGTAAGTTATACAGACCTCAGTGGCCTCTCTAGTTCCTTCTCCCTTGCATTGAGAGTCCTTGGGCACTTTGAAATCCCCCTCGATGAGATTTGACAAATGTCAGAGGTCAGATTAGTAAGCATGGACTCTGCATCTCAGGGTATAACAGCAAAGACAACTTTATTGTGGAATATTCACAAAATATATAGCTTGAAAGGCGGGAAAGGTAACCCAACACGGGTGTGATGTTTACCTGACCCAAAACAAAAGCAAGCCAGCTTCACCCACCATATAAGGAAAGGGCCATCAAGGCCTTGACGGCTGCGTGATTTAGAGACAAAGCCAACTCCTCCATTAGCAGACTGGCTGGGGGAAGAAACAAAGGTTGCTTCCACAAAGCAACCATGTCCTTTGTATGTATGTAGGTAAACATGTTTATGTTGTTCTGCTCGATTCTGCAGCCTTGCCTTCTGCTTGTGCTTCAATGTTTTTCCATAGGCTACAGACAAAATTTCCCACCATGTAGTGATTTCAACTATCAGCATCAACCTGAATACCATCTTCCCAGGTGGGAAGATTTTAAAGGAATGCCAGTACAATTGTTCCTGAATTCCCCAGTATTATCTCATTTTAAAAGAATCCAAGTTCTGGTTTTCAAATTGTTTTTTTTCCCTCGATTACCGCTGTATGAAAGGCCTAAACAAACAACAAAGCCAGGAGAAATGGAAGAGCCATCAGAGTAGAATGGTTGCAGAAAATGCTGAATGAACTGTGATCTTTCATGGAATAAAGATCAACACCACCAGCTTACAGCTGTAGCAATCAGTCGATACTTTCCAGACCATCCCCACAGTGAAAAAGACGGAGCCATTTTTAAGTTGTAATTGAGATTAGCCTTGATACATACAGTTGGAGTCATGCCTGTGAACTTTGCTAAAAGGCTGGCTATGTAAACTATCTATCACTCAGTTTCACATGAGCAGTAACCTAATGACACCACAAAAATCTCACTATGTCTTTTGCTCTACACGTCCAGCCACAGCATCGGACTCATGCCAGGATGCCTCAGCTGTGCTGCTGAAGGGTTTGCCTCCCAAGGTCTGGAGCACCCTACAGATCCTTACTAAAGACTGGCATTATTCCCCCTCAGGGTGTCCGAGTCTTGTACAATGCTCAGTCTTGTAGCCCAAAAGCACTCTTGCTTACAAGATTTGCAGTTACATGCTAACTGACTCCAGCACGCTTTGGATGAAGCCCATAAAGATGGGTAAGATTACTTTTCATGGATAGGAATAAAGTATTTTGCTTGTTACTAGTAAGCTAAACACAATAAAAATACATAGATCTCTTTCATGTGGTGATGAAACAATGCAATCATGCCCTACTCAGAATCACAGAATCACGAAGACTGGAAAAGACCCCCAGGATCATCAAGTGCAGCCTATGACCCAATAACACCACAACATCTAAACCATGCCACTCAGTGCCACATCCAATCTTCTCTTAAACACCTCCAGGGATGGTGACTCCACCACCTCCCTGGGCAGCCTATTCCAGAGCCCAATCACCCTCTGCGTGAGGAAGTGCTTCCTAATGTCCAGTCTAACCCTCCCCTGCTGCAGCTTCAAGCCATGGCCTCTTGTCCTGTCACTAGCTGCCAAGGAGAAGAGCCCAACCCCTACCTGACTACCACTTCCTTTCAGGTAGTTGTAGAGGGCGATAAGGTCCCCCCCGCCCCGAGTCTCCTCCTCTCCGGGCTAAACAGTCCCAGCTCCCTCAGCCTTTCCTCATATGGCTTCCCCTCCAGCCCCTTCACCAGTCTCGTTGCTCTCCTCTGGACCCTTTCCAGCACCTCAATATCCTTCCTGAAGTGAGGGGCCCAGAACTGGACACAGTACTCGAGGTGAGGCCTCACCAGTGCTGAGTACAGGGGGAGAATTACATCCCTAGTCCTGCTGGTCACACTATTCTTGATACAGGCCAAGATGCCATTGGCCTTCTGTGCTGCCTGAGCACACTCCTTTAATTATTAGGATGAAAGATTCAGTGTCTTCCTGGCATGTTTAATTCTGAATCATATTCATCAGATACATAAATAGCCAGCAACTGTATATAGTAGCAGAGGGTGGAAAGGAAGGTCAGGCCTGATGTCAAGAAAGCATTTCCTATGGAGTCATCAAATCTGTCCTGGATGCAGATTCCTACATTGGCATACAGAAAGCCTAAAGGCTGCTGCACCACTGTGCACCAGACATGCCAGGTAAGCCTCTCCAACTTTGCTGGCATTTGAAAGCCTCTCCTCCTTGGCAAAACTTACTTTTTGGTGCTTTGTAAAGATGAGTAAAAGATTTTCCCTCTCCACCTCCTGGTTCTGGGCAGTATGTATGTATGGCTAGGCTTCGCGAACAAAGCTCCAGGGAGGGCTCCATCCATGCTCCTCCTCAGCGCCTTTTCCAAGTGCGCTGATAAAAAGAGGATAGCAGATAGCACCCTCGAGCCTGCACAATGGATTTTTTTTAGGTGAGACACAGCATGCGCAGAGCTGGAGCCACCCTTTAGTCCTAAGCTTCATCTGCCAGGGCATAGCAAGCTTGGACACTGGCAGCCAAGTCCTTAGCACAGAGGTTTAACCTCTTAGCTGGAAGGCCTCACAGGGCTAAACGAGCTCCATCTGCCTGGGTTTGGAATCAGTTGTCCTTCTCCTAGGATGACTGCCAGAAGGCTAATGAGCTCATCCTACCCATCCAAGGATTCTTGGAACATGGGTATCACTCTCCACACTTTCCCGTGGGCAATGAGTTTAATGCTCCCTCTGCTGTGGGCACAGTTATGGCACCAGGGGCCACAGGAGACCACAAGGGATTTTCAGACTGTGCCTGAGCTGAAGACACTGCTTTCATGCCAAATCCCCAGAAGCTACTCCATAGGGTAAGAGAGACTGCTACATGATATAAAGCACATCAGAGCTCCTGAGACAACAGATCCTGGAGGGAAGCATTGGCTCTACTACCACTCAAAGCCAGGACACCGAGCACAGAGAAGTGCCAGCAAGTAGTATCACAGACAGGGTGCTTCCAAGGCAGAGTTAAAGTTGTGGCCAGTCACTAAACTCAAACACCTGTATGCAGCTCCCATTTGTAAACTATGTTGCATAAACAGAAAGATTAGCACAAGTTCGGCACAGCATGGCTTAGGCTATCAGAAACATTAAGCCAGAACCTCTGGGGATTTTTTGTTGTTGTAACCTGGACATTGCCCGTGTTGCTGTGTGCCATTACCGTAACCTCAGACGTGTGACAGCTCTCAGTTGACTCCGCAGGAACAACCTGCATTTTCCAGGCTCCCTGGTTTGTGATGGCAGCAATAAGCACACAGGCCCAGCCACACACCACTCGCGGAAGCCCGGACCAGCCCAGCCTGGGCCCTGCCGGGGGAATGCGGCTCGTCCTGACCTGCCGCTGCCTCGGGCTGATGATTTACCCCAGGCTTGGCCGCCGCGCGGGAAGGCAACGGCCTCGGCCCTCCAGCAACGGGAGATCTCAGGACTTCTCACCCCGCGCGCCGTCTACGGAGACACACGGGGTTTGAAAATTAAAACATGGAAAGGTTTTGTCGCCGCGAGTTGTGGTTTTGAACCAGTGCACCTTGTTTGGCTGGAGCAAGATCACCTACTGTCCCCGACCACTTGCTCCGAGCCGGCTGCGGGAAGGCCTCCTCCGGCCGGAAAGGCGCCGGCACCGCCGACAACCCCCAGGAAGGGCGACAGTTTCCCCGGGCGCCGCGGCGCGATCCTTCTCGCTCTCGGGCGGTATTTTTAGTCACTGACCCAGTTCCCCAGCTCGGCTACCTGCGCTCCCTCCCCGCCTGTCGCAGCGCGGCCGGGCCCCCCATCCCGGACCAGACGACAGCCCTCACCTACAAAAGCACCGCCTAGAGGCTGCCCAGCTCCGCGGCCCGGCGCCAGGTGAGGCGAGCGGAGTTCAGCGCAGCGCGGCGTGGGGCCCGTGGTGGGGCAGGTGTGGCCGAAGCGGCCGAAGCGCAGTTGTGACGCCTTACTCGGAACGGCTTGATCCAGTCCAGGAGGGGGCGTGGAGCCGCCGGTGAGGCGCAGCTGGAGAGGGAGCCGGGCAGGCTGCCGTGGGTTCCTGCAGGCGGCTAGACGTAGAGGCGGCGCTGCCGGGGCCTCAGCCGGGGCAGAGGGGGACGCGGTGTTGGCGGCAAACGGCGTCTGGGAGCGAGTTTGTGCTGCGTACCCCAGCAACAAGTGAGGGGTGGCGTGTAAGTGCCAGCGCAGGTACCGGCTTCATCTTACTTTTTAAAAAAAGTGTGTTTCCCCTTCTTTCGGCTCTGTACCCCAGCGCGGGCCTCCCGGGGCGGTGTGTGGGGGCGGTCGGATAACGGGGCGCGGAGTGAAGCGGGGTCTGCCCAGGCGCCTTGGTGCGTGGCCGGAGAAGTGGGTCAGTGCAGCGGCCCGGGGCCAGCTGGCGCCCTGCGCTGCTCGTGCTTTTTCTCTTCTCTTTTTGGTGACTGACCGACTGTCGCGCTCCGTGTGCTCCGGCAAGGTGTGACCCTGAGGCGCGGGCTCGGTTAGAAGCACAGGTGCAGCTGCAGCGAGGGCCTTTCCCCCTTTCCCCTGAGCTGAGGAGTCGAAACTTCGGGGGGTGGGGTGGGAGCGGTGTTAGGTGCGTGTTAAGTTTGGTTTGGTTTTTTTTTAATATAGTCAAAGATACAGAAATTTTTTGCTGCTGGTGTAGCTTTTTAGCTAGTTGATTGCTGCCATCGTGTTTGAAATGTTTAAAATCTGATAAAGCTTGCATTCGTGCACCAGGACTGCTTCGGTCCTGCAGTAAGAGAACTTAACACTCTTGAGACTTTAAAATAATATCTTTAATGCTCGCTCCTCCACTGGCTATTTATATCACTCAAGGTTGGCGAGGAGAGGCAAGGCAGTATTTGAAAAGGACATTGAGCTTAAACTTGATACTGTTGTTCCAAGGCCAAGGAGAGATTGCAGATATTTAAACCAAACCAAAAAAAAAAAAAAAAGGCCCCAGTAAATACCTCCCCCTTGAAACACCCCAAGTCCACCCCCTCTGTGTTTTTTTCTGCGTTATGATCAAAGTAGAGAACCAAGCATCACGTTCTCATTAGGGTTATGTAGGTTTTCTTTCAGATGCGACTCTGGTGGTCTGACACCAGGTCTAAGGCTGTGCTTTGGTGGGATTGTTTTTTTTGTTTGCCTGTGATCTGACGGACAGTTCAAGTGGTTAAACACTGCACCAGGGAGTTCTAAAAGGTGAAGTCTCATGCTGTGGCAGATGCATGAATTTCACTTAGGCAGGTAAAATATATTGTTATTGGGCATTGCCTAGCCATTGTAAGGTTGCTAACAGTCTGAAAGTAGTTATAAAATAGTATTAATACTAAACCTAACACGTCAGGCAATACTTACAATATTGAATAGATATTCATGGTTAATAATTTTCTTCATTTTCCTTTTTCTGAAAGAGCTCAATACACAATAATACTTTTCTATCTAAAGTGAGTGAAAAAGTTTTCATATAATGAAACATATTTTTGGGGGAGCAAAAAAGGTTTAACTTGCTTGACTTATTGTATCACTGAGATTTCCAGAGCAGGTCATAGTGGCAAATATGTTTGAGTTCACCATCTGGATTACTAAATAAGACAGGTATTAAAAATTGTTTATTGCTTATGATGATCACTGTGCTCTTGTGGAACTACAGCAATGCGTTGGAGCGGCTGGCTTGTGTGACTCCATGCCAGCCACTGGGGCTAACTAGTTCTTCTAATGCTAGTTATTGTGGGTGAGCAATAGGTTGTTTTTGGACCTCTGTTTTTATGCAGTGTAATTGTACATGTGGTAACATGTATTTAAAATTCATATACTCATTTAAAAACTATTGCAGAGTTTGGATATCTGGCTGAAATCTGTCTGCTTCAGAGCTGTGACTACAATAGTGATAATAATCTAGTAACTCTGATGATAAAACTTCAGCCACCATAGTTTTCCTTCTGGGTTAAACATGATTCTTTGTGCAAAGATTCTGTAACGCGAATATGTTTGAACTAGTGTTAAACTTTTAGTAGCTGGTACATTAAAACAGGTTTCATGGTATCTTTTTGAGCGATTTGGATTGAGTCAACAGCAAACCTTACTGTTGCATGTTCCTGGTTCTCATGTTTTACATAGTCCTCTTATGAAGTACTGATTTCAGCTGTAAGACTTAAATCTGCCAAAGGAGGGTGTGAAGGCCTTGACAAAGTCAAGCTTTCAGAGTAATGACACTCTAAATGCATTTGAGGCTCCCATTTCAGACTCTTGCCATTTGTGGTTTCAAACTTTTGCCTGCAATCACATATGGAGGAAGTAGGTTTCATTTTAGGAAGAGCCAAGATTCTTGCACAGAGGGAGATTGTTGTAAGAAATGTCAACTATAAGGAGGCTTTTTTTTTTTTTAACTTAGCATTCATCTGAGCTCTAACATGTCAGGTGGCTTATGATCTCAATCTAGCAAAATAATTACTTAGACTTGTAACAGGAACTGTGGAACGCAGATTAGACAACAGATTGTGTGGATTGATTTTTATATATATAAATGAGAAAACACGCTTTTATAAAAATGTTTATGCATTTTATAAATGTATAAATATATACATTATATCTACATTAATATGGTATGTTACATAATCATGTAAGATGCCATAGTATCGCACTGCTCTGTTATGATTGACTGATTTGAGAGATACCTGTGTGAATGGAAGTGCTACATGTAGTGTGATCCAGCAGAAGCTGCTGAAGTGATTGCCTGTCTTGCAGGCCCTATCTCTGTTTAGGTAGTTTTGTTTTCTTAATTCAATTTCATAGTATATCCTGATTCAATGTTTCAGTGGGAAAATCAAGCCCTTTTAAAGTTGCCTTTTATATCATGAAATCAGAGGATTACCTGGTGAGTCTGTGGAATGCTTAGTCTGTACAGTAGTTTGGAGTTACAGCTGGACAAGGTTAATGTTCTTTATTCTGCTTTACTTGATTTCTTGTGGAAAGGGAAATGAGTTGGTGCTGCTTCAATGTTTGTTAATTTTAATTGGCTGTTATATACTTCCTTTTAAGCAAGTGTGAGAATGATCACAGCCTAGTCCTTTTTGAGAGAGCACTTGGGCTGTAGAGTTTTTTCCTTTTTCCGTTCTTCCACATATGAAGATGTCTTTAGAGTCAGCATCACTCTAATAGGAGCATGAGAAGAGTTGTTCTCTGCTTTTCTGTTTTCTCTGTTGTCATGGAGGTTATTCCACAGAGTACATTGGCTGTGCATAGGTATACTTTATTAGCTGGGGGTGGGAAGATCAATGGTATTTGATACCTTTCTTTGTCTTCGAAGTGGTGAAGTAATACTGAGTTTTAATTTTCTACATTAGTGAGATTTTTCCAGTACTAAAAAATTACATCAGGACTTAGTTTCCACTGGGCAGTATGATTTTCCTTTTTTCCCCTGTTCCTAGTGTCTCTGTTAACTCCAGTCTTACTTCATTGACTTTTCTTCCCTTGGAAGAATTGCATTAATCTTTAATGATTCTGGCAATTTTCCACTTACCTCAAAGTGCTTCATTTAGTATTCTGCTTAGTTTTTGGCAGGAATGACTAAAGCTGCGCCAAGATGATAGTTATGTTGCAACCTATGCATTGCCCACTTGTATCAACTCTCCAGTCTCTGTTACTGTTTAGATGGTTTGTCTAGGTCTGTTGTTTCGCTTGACTTTTTGATGAAGTCACTGAATGTGTGTGCTGTGGGGTGGTGGTTGTTCTGCTTGGAGTGATGGTGGTCATCAGCTGTACTGCACACTTCCTGAGGTAGGTTAAACAATCTGCATGTGTATGGTGTAACACTTTATTCTAATGGCTGATATTCCAAGTATTTCTAATCCCTTTTACTGTATACTCTCTCTCCTGTCTCTAGCAGGAAGAGACAAGTAAAACTTCCTTCCAGAGCCAGTTTCCCTGCTGTATTTGCCCCATTCATGTTAGTGAAGAAGGTGGACAGGGCTTTTTCAGGCAAAAGCAGAGCTACTGAAGAAGGAAACTTCATTATTATGAAAAATGTTTGTAGCTTTGTTAAGTAACTGTTCTTCCTCTGGTCTCCTGGCTGTGTATGAATGTATGAGTTCCATATAGTATGTCCTGGACTGGTTACTTTAGTTTGATATCAGCTAACATCTGTGAGGTCTGGATGAAGTGACCTCTGAAATGGTGCTCCTTTTTCTTTTGTGAGCTCAGCTGTACACCTACACAACTCCTAAAAAAGGAAATGCTTTTAGTCATTGTGCCCCTTGAATGAGTGTGGTTGTACTCTTGGGTGAGTGTGAGTCTTTGGTGTTGAGAGTATTACAGCCTTCTGTTTTGCCTCAGTTCATCCCCAGTTGGAGTTGTAGCTAAGGCTACTGAGGGAGGCACTGACTGGTCATGTCTAGTGTTCAGTTAGAGCAGACAGAATAATCACATCTTAAGAATTTAGAAAATGGGGTGATTTTGCTGCACCATCATTCCAGTGGAGTTTGGGACCTAGGCACGTGTATGCCAATGAGCAGTCTGATAGTTGTGGAAAAAGAGCACGGGCTGGTAAATAAACTGCTGTGAAACAAGAAAGGCTATGAACTTGTTTATTAGCTATAGCTTGTGTGCCTATTCTCACAATAAACATGATGTACCTTATTTTTATTTTGCTTGATGTTTTACCTATGTGCTTCTGTTGAGTCAGATGTGATTACTTTTACTTGAGAAAGCTGAAGGTAAGATAATTTTAGTATTTCAAGACTGTAATGTGAGACTGCTTCTAAACTGGAGGTATAAACGGAAGATGCTGCTGACAGCTGATTTATGCATAGCATGCATCCTGTTAATGCCTAGTCTACAAGAGTCATTGGTTCTTGGACAAAGACTTGCTCTTAATATCTGATTCTAGTGTTTTAGTGGTAGTGAAATATTTCATTTACTGTGATTTACTAGAGATACTTGAAATACTAGTGATGAGACTTTACAAGGTGCTTTGTGCACCTTTGAATGTGCATATTGTGATTCCCTCTGAGAGGTTTGACAGCCTTCAGTTTTAAAAATGTACTGATGTTGCTGTCATTACCACATGGTTCTTTTGACTTCCCCTAGCCCGCCCATCCCACTTCTCTCCTCCTCCTCCTACCTCCACCATCATTGCTTTGAGGGGAAGAAGTAGAGGAAAATGAATGTTTGTATTCAACTGCTCCTTTCCACCTTTTGGCCATCAGTGATTCAGTCCTGTGTGCATGATTATTTCTGACTCATAGCTGAAGCTCTTGATGGTCCTGTGGATTCTTTGTTGATGCTGACTGTCTAAGCATGTGAAGTGTTTCCCACTGACGCTATGTCCACAGAGTGCATCTCAACAGTGTTTCATGGCAATGTAAACATCACCTTTGATAATGCTTGTTTATGATTCTTTGATGCAGGCCACTTCTGGAGGTACTGGCCTAGCAGTTCTTGGCACTATAAGCAGGCTATGTCTGTTGCAGCACTCTTCATCTGATTTGTGCACTGGTTATTGCTTACCTCCCATCAGTAGTCAAGGATCTTAAAACCATTACACTGTGGCTATTATCTAATCTCGAGAAGTCAATTAATTGCAGTATTTCACTTTGCAATGCTACTGAATTGCATGGCTCATCTGCCAGTTTCCCATCTGCCAGATGCTTTCAGTGCTGACTTGGTAGTTTTCATAGCATCATTACGGCTGGAAAGGACCTTCAAGATCATCAAGTCCAACCAATAGCCCTACACTACTGCTATTCCTAAACCATCCCCTGAAGTGCCACATCTACCCGTTTCTTGAAAACCTCCAGGGATGGTGACTCCACCACCTCCCTGGGCAGCCTGTTCCAACACTGCACCACTCTTTCGGTGAAGAAATTTTTCTTAATATCTAATCTAAACCTGCCCTGGTACAATTTGAACCCATTCTCTCTGGTCCTATTGCTAGGTACAAGGGAGAAGAGGCCAACACCTGTGCCTCCTTTCAGGTAGTTGAAGAGAGTGATAAGGTCTTCTCTCAGCCTCCTCTTCCCCAGGCTAAACAGCCCTAGCTCCCTGAGCCTCTCCTCACAANTGCCCTCCTCCAAGTCTTCAATAAAGATGTTGAACAGGAGTGATCGCAGCACCGAGCCCTGGGGCCTCCACTAGTGAGTGGAGTGGCTGCCAACTGGATTGGACTCCATTGAGCACAACTCTTTGGTCTTGTCCAGCCAACCAATTCTTTATCCGGCAAAGCATGTGCACATCCAAGCCACGAGCAGCCAGATTCTGTAGGAGAATGCTATGGGAAACTGTCAAAGCCTTGCTACAGTCAAGGTAGACAACATCCACAGCCCTTTTTTCATCCAAGAAGCGTGTCACGCTATCACGGAAGGAGATCAGGTTAGTCAAGCAGGACCATAAATCCATGCCGAAAATGTTGGAAAAGTTTTATTGCTTTGTAGATATCTGGGACATGTCTGCAGAAATTTGGTCTTTATTGATAACTAGTACTGTCTGGACAACTTGTTTCAGGTATGTTCTCTAACAGAAATTTGTAATTGGGCAGTCTCGATGGTGTCCATATCATCTGTTATACTTCAGGTTTTAAGTTTACTGGAGCTCAACTCTACTGCAGATATTTCCATTTAGCTTTGTTATTGAAGAGCTTGTGGAAGCTGTGTGGGGACCTTTGACACCAGTCTTTCTGTTGTCTAATCTATAATGGAGTGCATATCATTGATTAAAAAGTCTGGTTCTACAGAGGTCATTCCATAGTATCCACATAAGTTATATTTAGAGCTTGTTTATATCTGAGTGGTGTCAGAGAAAAGCTACTGTTACAAACTGCTTATTTATTTATAAACACAGAGTGAATGCCAGCTTACTGTAGAGGGGCAGCTTGGAACTTTGTTCTTAAAATAATTGTGGATAAAAAGGTTTCTAGAAAGAAAGTCAGTTGCAGTGTGTTCTTGGTGACTGTTTTGTTTTGTCAACCAGTGGTTTCTTGTAAAGCTGATTTTATGCTTGTCAAATGTAAACATAGGCAGATGCTGCAGAGAAGTAGGTTTCTCAATCTCCAGGACTAATCATAGTCACCAGGCAGCAGAAGATGACTTAAGAACAGTTGCAAAAGTAGTGTGCTGGCTCCTTCTCTGCACCTCTTTCATCTTTCAGTCTCCCTCCCAAAAGAATTCATATAAAATACTATGTTTGCATCAACCCATTTAATATTTAGTTGTGAGTGAACAGTTTTAACTGTGCACAAAGGTGCAGATCCTTGAATCTCTTAAGTTTTAATAGGTTTTCAGTGTGTGTGGTTTGTTTTCTGGTTTTGTTAAGGAGAAGTAAAATTTCAGAGAAATAGTAAATGACAAATTGGACTTCTTTTCTGTCTCAAAGTAGCATTGAATAACTGGGTAATTGTACAGCCTATTAATTGTAGCAACCCTGTACTTGTTAATCCAGCTTTGAGTTGTCTAGGCTTTATTTTGTAAACAAAACAGATGAGCTCAGTATTATGGGTTTTGGTGTGTTTTGTCTTTTAAGCCCCTGTACTATGTTACTGGGTTTTTATTTCTTTATTTTCATGGAGAAATTTTAAAAGTTTGCATTATTTTAACTTCTAGCTGCCTCTGTAGAATATCTGTTACTACTGTTTGGTAGCTGGAAAACTTGTATATGAAAGCACCAAAAATCTTGACTTTCCTAATGCAAAAGAGTAGTGTAGAATCTGTAGTGCCAGAAGTGGAAAATGCCACGTCGTGTGTGTTTTATTCATACTTGCAAGGAAAATAAGTCTGTCATTGAAACAATTTATGAATACTTCAGTAACTTTCCATGCTCTTCACCTCTTCCAGAAATCACTTTCAGAAAGTGGCAAAATGACCTTTGTACTCAACAATACTGCCTGGAGAACAAATTTAATGTCTGTGGACTGATGAGTGCCTCTCTACAAAGCAGTGACTTTGAGGTTAATGTTTAAATATTTAAACGGATTTGGCATATTGCCATTTAGGTAGAACAGCATGTGCTTAACCCTGAGGCTTAAACAGTTCCCCGGGTAGTGCAAAAAAAAAATAAAAAAGAAAATTACTCAATAGTGAGGTGATCTGATAACTTCAAAGATTATCCCAAAGGAGGTCTATTGATCCAATTTAGCTGAGGTAGGAAAGGGAATTTTTACACATGGTACTGGAACTTTTTAGGTTAAATCAGGGCACTCATCTGTGGGACAGAGTCCAATCTAAACAGGCTAGTATAGATTCTGGTAAAAATAATCCTAAAAGATACCAATCTGCATGAAGGATTTTAAAGCTTGTTGAAAACAGGGTAACTTTTTAAATTTAGATAGCCTTATCTTTAGTTCTTTTTGTTTGGGATGGAACACCAGGGTTAAGAAAAAGTTCAATGTGTGTAAAGTCCAAACTGAATTTGGGAGTCTTGGTACTTATGACTTGAAATGGGAAAAATTAAAGAAAGCCAAGAGCAGTTGCCCTGCCATTCTTCAGATGTTTAGTGCTCTTTACCTTAATCCAGAGCACTGCCTTGCCTGTGTCTGGAGGAGAGCTGGGAGCTTCCACCCTGGGACTGCATCTCTAATCTGGTCTTATTCTGACTTTAAGCTTACCAAGAACTGTGCTAAAAGCATCCCTCCTGGGGGATGTGCTTCCCACCTCTTGAGCCAGATGATGCAAACCCAGGTTTTCTGCCAAGTATCCCTGGTATTTCTGTTAGTGGCCAGATCACAGCCATGCTGCATTGGTGACTGGATGCTTTCTGTAGTAGAGAGAATGAAGCAGTGTACAAAGCATGCTAAGATAAAAGGAAGATTCCTGATCTTCCTTTGTTACACATTTCATGTTCAAGTTCAGGAAGTATGTGAATTTTTCACATTTGTAGATGTGAAACCTAATACTGAAGAGCTCTTAATGAAAATAATTATAAATCCTGTAACTTTAATCCTATGAAATAAAACTTGAGGTTGCAACAACTTCCCATACAAAGTAGTTTTTTGCTGAACTCTGATTTGTGTGGTATTTGTATTTCAGTACAGACATGAAATACTCTGGGCTGTTGCTACAGTTAATTGCTTGAGCTCATGTTTGCATATCCTGAAGGAAGGAATGGTACTGCAAATGGCCAGCACAGAATTAAGGCATCATATGTATGATTTATGTGGCCAGAGGGGTGGTGCCTCAGTAAACGGTTATGAAATACAGTGCCAAAAAGCATCGTCCTGTGGGCAACGTGAGTGCTACAACTCTAAAACTAGCATGAACTACTNTGATTCTGTGATTGATTGATTCTGTGATTGATTGATTCTGTGATTGATTGATTCTGTGATTGATTGATTCTGTGATTGATTGATTCTGTGATTGATTGATTCTGTGATTGATTGATTCTGTGATTGATTGATTCTGTGATTGATTGATTCTGTGATTGATTGATTCTGTGATTGATTGATTCTGTGATTGATTGATTCTGTGATTGATTGATTCTGTGATTGATTGATTCTGTGATTGATTGATTCTGTGATTGATTGATTCTGTGATTGATTGATTCTGTGATTGATTGATTCTGTGATTGATTGATTCTGTGATTGATTGATTCTGTGATTGATTGATTCTGTGATTGATTGATTCTGTGATTGATTGATTCTGTGATTGATTGATTCTGTGATTGATTGATTCTGTGATTGATTGATTCTGTGATTGATTGATTCTGTGATTGATTGATTCTGTGATTGATTGATTCTGTGATTGATTGATTCTGTGATTGATTGATTCTGTGATTGATTGATTCTGTGATTGATTGATTCTGTGATTGATTGATTCTGTGATTGATTGATTCTGTGATTGATTGATTCTGTGATTGATTGATTCTGTGATTGATTGATTCTGTGATTGATTGATTCTGTGATTGATTGATTCTGTGATTGATTGATTCTGTGATTGATTGATTCTGTGATTGATTGATTCTGTGATTGATTGATTCTGTGATTGATTGATTCTGTGATTGATTGATTCTGTGATTGATTGATTCTGTGATTGATTGATTCTGTGATTGATTGATTCTGTGATTGATTGATTCTGTGATTGATTGATTCTGTGATTGATTGATTCTGTGATTGATTGATTCTGTGATTGATTGATTCTGTGATTGATTGATTCTGTGATTGATTGATTCTGTGATTGATTGATTCTGTGATTGATTGATTCTGTGATTGATTGATTCTGTGATTGATTGATTCTGTGATTGATTGATTCTGTGATTGATTGATTCTGTGATTGATTGATTCTGTGATTGATTGATTCTGTGATTGATTGATTCTGTGATTGATTGATTCTGTGATTGATTGATTCTGTGATTGATTGATTCTGTGATTGATTGATTCTGTGATTGATTGATTCTGTGATTGATTGATTCTGTGATTGATTGATTCTGTGATTGATTGATTCTGTGATTGATTGATTCTGTGATTGATTGATTCTGTGATTGATTGATTCTGTGATTGATTGATTCTGTGATTGATTGATTCTGTGATTGATTGATTCTGTGATTGATTGATTCTGTGATTGATTGATTCTGTGATTGATTGATTCTGTGATTGATTGATTCTGTGATTGATTGATTCTGTGATTGATTGATTCTGTGATTGATTGATTCTGTGATTGATTGATTCTGTGATTGATTGATTCTGTGATTGATTGATTCTGTGATTGATTGATTCTGTGATTGATTGATTCTGTGATTGATTGATTCTGTGATTGATTGATTCTGTGATTGATTGATTCTGTGATTGATTGATTCTGTGATTGATTGATTCTGTGATTGATTGATTCTGTGATTGATTGATTCTGTGATTGATTGATTCTGTGATTGATTGATTCTGTGATTGATTGATTCTGTGATTGATTGATTCTGTGATTGATTGATTCTGTGATTGATTGATTCTGTGATTGATTGATTCTGTGATTGATTGATTCTGTGATTGATTGATTCTGTGATTGATTGATTCTGTGATTGATTGATTCTGTGATTGATTGATTCTGTGATTGATTGATTCTGTGATTGATTGATTCTGTGATTGATTGATTCTGTGATTGATTGATTCTGTGATTGATTGATTCTGTGATTGATTGATTCTGTGATTGATTGATTCTGTGATTGATTGATTCTGTGATTGATTGATTCTGTGATTGATTGATTCTGTGATTGATTGATTCTGTGATTGATTGATTCTGTGATTGATTGATTCTGTGATTGATTGATTCTGTGATTGATTGATTCTGTGATTGATTGATTCTGTGATTGATTGATTCTGTGATTGATTGATTCTGTGATTGATTGATTCTGTGATTGATTGATTCTGTGATTGATTGATTCTGTGATTGATTGATTCTGTGATTGATTGATTCTGTGATTGATTGATTCTGTGATTGATTGATTCTGTGATTGATTGATTCTGTGATTGATTGATTGATTCTCATCTTCCTCAGGTAACTTAGCCGAGTGGTAGTATGCTGTCTGTTAGATGGACTTTGCAGCCTGTTGCCATCCAGATAACTTTTACAAGGCTCTTTAAAGAAGGGAAAGAAACTTGGATTTGCCAAATTAGTTTGTGTGACACCTTGAAGCACTTTAATGCTACAAAGCTCATTGGTAGATGTTATCTAAGAAGCATGGGATAGCTTAGAGTGGTTTCCTGTTCTGAGAGCACTTTATTTAGCATTTGTTGCTGAAGGCTATCTTGGTAGTGTGAGTGTTTTTCTCTGTGGAAGAAATTTAGCTGATACTGACTACCTTCTATTAAGAATGGTACATTATCAGTTCTCATTTATAATTGAAGATAACTGCATCATTTCTTGTAGTAATTATGTATCAACAACAGGACATGCATCACGCATTATAACTTAGATTCCTAACATCTTTTTTTCAGATGTATTAGAAGTTCTGTTTTTTTAATTTCCTTAATTTAATGAGCTTTTAAGAGACGTCAGGTTTGTTTCATACAGCTTGAAAACTCAGCCACAGAACTGAATAAATTAAATGAATGGAGAGAAAATTCTGTTTGTTATTAAGAAAGAGGAATTATTCTGGAATATTTAACTCTTCAACTCTGAATTTGTGTACCCAGAGCCAGTGGTTTGTGTTTAAGATCTTATCAATGAGCCCATGCCACTCAAATGTCTTAATTTAAATGATGTCTGTTAGTGAAGTTCCATATAGCTATGATAATTTCACATTTAAATTCTCTTTTTAAAAAAAAAAGTGTTTATATTATTGCAATTGTTTTATACCCCGAGGAAAGAAATATTTTCAGAGGGTGAGGGTAACCTGAACACTGGTTTACATATCTAGTCTATTGTAGCTTTCCTTCCCCCTGCCCCCCCCGCCCCAGAAAAGGCTGCAGTAAATAGTTGTAACAGTAAATTATACCCTTCTAGGGTAAATCTATGATGTGGTTACTTTGAGTAAAAGAAAGTCTTCAGCATTTTGGAAACACCATATTCATCTTTTCTTGCCTGTAGCAGACAGGAGTTAGAGACTCCTATTTGTGTCACTTAAAGGTGACAGAGAGCTTATTCTCTGGGGCAAAAATGGGTAATTGCGTGATGTGTTGCAATGCGACTTTTCCAAACAACTCGTCTTTCCTTGAGCTGTCTGAAGGTAGGTTAAGACTAAATTTGTCCAAGCTGCTCTGCAGACTTTCATATAAAATAGTTTTCTAGGGTAGCTGTTTAATTTGATGCACAGGGGAAGGATGGTGGTGGGAGGGGCATGGAAACAGCTGCATGTCTGTGTGTGTTTCTCTTTGACTTGGAGCATAGGGGCAATGTTTCCCCACGCCAGCCCTGTGCAGCACAACCTCTGAATGTGGAGCCTTGTGCAGAGAGCCTGGGTGGCACTGTGCAAAAACTCCTGGGCACAGGAATTGCCGTGGAGTAAGTTTCTAGCTTGGCTCTGTTTGAGTTGTGGTAGCTCACAGATCTATGAAAGCAGCAGTTTGTGTTTGTCTAATGAGTTCCTCAGTAACAGAAAGGGGAGTTGTAAATGTTCATCCTCCTCTTGCTCCAGACCTGGTTGGACAAACTAGTTGCTTTCTTTGTCAAGCAGAGCCCACGTTCCTCACTGTAAGTAAGGTCTGAAGTGTTACAGAAGATACTTCTTTGCAAGAATCATCTGTCAAATCTGTGAAGTCCCTGTCAAACCTGCTCTTAGAACATGTTGCTAACACACAGAAAGCTTTTGATGCAGTGCTGGCAGAGAGTCCAAAGAAAATTTTTCAGCCCAAGCCTTTTATTTCTGCATGGCTGAAGTGATCTTTGAAAGCTGGAATCTTGTGAAAGGACTCTGTAGTCTGGATTCTATGTTTTCAGTTGTTTTGCAGTGTGTTTGCCCCCCCCTTCTTACTGATAGTTTGTGTTCTGATGTATGCCACTGAAGAGAGCTTTTGATGACTAATCTATCTCAGCCTCAACTCATCTCTTTTAAAAGGCTTGAGCTTTGACTATGGTTAAGTAGTTTGTGGTATGTCTTTCTTTCCCCTACTACTTAATGGGAGATGCTACTGTGTTCCAAATGTATTACTTGAAGTGGTTTATTCCTTAAATACAGAAGCATTCTCTTATTTGTGGCTTTTATAGTTTATTCTTTGCTACTTAGAGGAGAGTAAAATTGCTTGTACTTTCTGAAACTATTTGCCTAAATGTAGTCCAAAGTAAACCTTTTAGTTATGAAAATTACAGAGAAGCTGGTAGTCTTTGTGAGGGAAGTTTGGTGACTTCTATCAAACGATAACTATATACTGTCATTGATTTAATAATCCCTGATGTTTCAAATTTAATAGCTATAACAGAAGTATTAGTGGCTTTCACAATTAGTACTAAAAACATGTCAGATTGTAAGAGAAATGCCAAAGAAACCCTGCAAGTAGTTTCCATGTGTTGCTGACACATTTTCCTGGAAAGGCTGGTTGATATGTTGGCAAAACTAGTACAGTATGCCATTTTGTGTTAAAGCTTGGGAAGAACAATCAAGTTGCAGTCTTTAAAATGGAGAGTTGGGGTGATAAAAGGTCTCTACTTAATGGCTTTTTTAGTGTTGTCAGTGTTTGAGGTGGTCTTTGAGCATTGATCTTTGCGTGTTATGGCATTGCTTTTTTTGTCTGATGCTATCTTCAGCTCAAACAGGAGCTGGTAGTATTTGATTTCTAAATATAAAGAAAGATAAACTTTTAAAGGGGGTAAAAGAAATCTAGTGTGTTTTCCCTTATGGGAAAGGGGAAGACCTATACCTAGAATGGGAAGTTTTAAGATTTTAGTTAATGTCTTTATCTTATTGCCACTGAAAGGTGAGAACTGCACGCAAGGAAGTGTGTGCATGTGAGGAATGGTTTAATACACTTAAACAGAGTGGAAAATGTGGCTGATGTCTGGTGTCCTGAACAGCAAGACAGGGTTAGCCAGTAGCACAGTGGGGTAACATCTCAGAATCACAGAATCATGTGGGTTGGAAGGGAGCTCTGGAGCTCATCTAGTCCAACCCCCCTGCAGTGGGCAGGGACATCCCCAACTAGAGCAGCTTGTCCAGAGCCCTGTTGCTCGCCTTGAGTGCCTCTAGGGATGGGGCCTCAACCACCTCCCTGGGCAACCTGTTCCAGGGTTCCACCACCCTCGTGGTAAGGAACTTTTTCCTAATATCAAGTCTAAATCTAGTCCTCTCCAATTTAAAACCATTGCCCCTTGTCCTTTCAGTACAGGCCTTTGCACACAGGCCCTCTGCAGCCTTCTTGGAAGTTCCCTACAGGT
>VWZO01011573.1:198401-245939 GCA_013396975.1 Bucco capensis | reverse complement strand
CAGCCAGCCAGTTCCTTATCCACTGAACAGTCCACCCATCAAATCCATAGCTCTCTAACTTGACCAGTAGAATGTTGTGGGGACTGTGTCAAAGGCCTTGCACAAGTCCAGATAGATCACATCCACAGCTTGTCCCTTGGCCACTGTGGTAGATTAGAAGAGCAGAACTAACTTGAGCACTTGGTACTTGTAGGCGTTGAACATGGGCCTCCAGCACAACAGTTGTTTTAATCACTGGGAATTGCCCATCTTCTGACTTTTGGTGTACCTAGTTTTGACTAGGAACTTTTTTGGAGATGCAAGAAATCCAGCCTGATGAAGCTTATTACACCCAGCATATTCCTAGATGTATTTTAATGGACTTGTGTTCTTCTGTGTTTTAGGGTTTTTGTTTCTTTTTTTTCTTTTTTTTTTTTTTTAAGAAAACAATTTTCAGAAACTACTTTAAGTCTAACCTTTCTTTACTGCTTTGCAGTCCTGGAGGCTTGGAGGCTTAGCTGTAGGTGGACTTTCTAGAGGACTGAAGCAGGTGGTTTCTGGCTGTCAGCCCTTTCACCCCTGCGTCTTGTGAGGTAGTTTCCTCTGGAGAAAGTTCCTAATGCTGTCTTAATTGCTTGTAGTTCACATTTGTGAGCAGTATATTACCCAAATGACTTGTGAAAAGGCCTCTGGTGTGTTTTACTTGGCTCAGAGAAAACAGAACCCCAGTGGTGGACTTCAAGGAAGAATATCAAGGTAGAAAGTTTCCTCTTCCAGGAACATCTGCCAAATACCTGATGGAATGAAGAGAACATTCTAAGTACTAAATACTCTCTAAATTCAGAGAGATCTAGGGGATAGAGATCTCTTGTGGATTCTTGCTGGATGGTCTGCTCAGCTCAGCTTTTCTCCTCAGCATTCAGCAGTTAGGGCTATGCATTTTCATAGCAGGAGAAGCCTCCTGACTTTCTCTCTATTATCTCAGATTACTAAGCGTTAGCTGTATGTCTGTGGTTTGGGTTTTTTGTATTTTCTTATTTTTCTTCCTTTCTTTTTTATCCACACCCTGAACTTCCCCTCTCCTTGGCAGCCCTTCTCAATTCAGACTGCTTCAGCATTTTGGGATTTCATTTACCAGAGAGTTTGTATCACCAAACTGTGCATTCAGAGTCCTGATTGAGCAAGATATTTGCTTGTGCTCTGAATTTGGTGGATTTTTGACAGAAATCTATAAACTGTAGCATTGTTCTCATGCTTTGGTGAACTTGGTGCGGCTAGGTTAAATAATTCTGTCATGCAAAGTAAAGCTTACTGAGATTGCTTTGAAAATGAAGTTGGTTGCCCTTCACAAGACAGTGTTAGTTGTGCAAGTTCACTTTAACTTCTATTAGGTACTTAAGCAACTTTTTAAGTGTTTCTTCCTTATTCCCACAAAAACCCCCTACTTAGGCTATGTGCAGCACAAATACCTGCCCCAATGCAAGAATTGTTTTCTTGCTTCTTTAAGCTGAAACTGTGTCCTAAACTAACATCAACGGTATGAAGTTACTCAAGTATTTGTGTATTTTTTGTTAGCCTTGTGTAGGAGTTTTCCACCTGCATTGTTTGTTGAGTGGTGAAATACTTGGTGTATGAAATGCCAACGTTTCTGAGTTGCTTCTGATATGAATGATAGTTTCATGGCTTTCAGTAGTGTTAAGTGACTGACCCAACAACTGTCATTTCGTGTTGGTACTTAGCACAATTAAATAATGGTCTGTGACCAGCATAAATCCAGAAATTGTATTCTGTCTCTGCTGCCCTCTTAATGATGGATGTGTATTATGTCCTTGGAAGAACAGCCTGGAAGGCACAGCTTTGGTGAAACTTGTGCATAGTGATGCTGTACATAAAATCTTAGAGTGGACATCCTGGTGCTCTCTGCAGTATTTGAGGAGGGGAATCTTTGTGTTTTGACTGTAAGAATATAAAGGCATCATTTAATCTGAGTCTGTGTTGCCTGTCTCTGTGCAGAACCTATTGAAGTTGGAGTTATTTTTTTACACTAGCCCTTTTTTAGATGGTAGTAATGGAAAGCCACTTTATCTGTGCATTCTCCCAATTATTTTCTGCTGCAGATTTGAATGTTTTAAATGTGTTTTAGTCTAAGAAATAATATTTTATAAGGTTCTGCTAACAAACTGGATGTCTGGTTGTAGAATGACCGCTTAAATTGTACCAGATGAGAGCAATGTCCTTTTAAATCTTCCAATACTGTCACTGCTTGTATGCAGGTCAGGATTTCCCTCCAGCTTATAATGCTGGTGAAGTGAAAGCCTGAAAGGTTAAATGTGAGGTGAACTGTATTGTGGACTGAGTAGTTCATACATGGCAGCACCAACTCCTGGAGACTCCAGAGAATTAGTCTGTTTGTACAAGTGAGTTTCCTGACCAAGGGGTCTGTATGACAAAAGTTAGTGATCAGTCCTTGCAAAAAAGACAGAGCCGACTCTCTTAAAAAAAATCAAACAAACAAAAAAAAACCAAAACAAACAGCCAAAGGAAGAGAATGACATTTTTTTCCACTGTTAATAATGTACCTCCTGTTAGGTTGTCAGTTATTCAGGGGTTATGATCTGGTTTAATAAAACAAGAGTGTTATTTCTTCGGTTTGTAGCAGAGACAGTACTTTGGTGTGTGCAATGTGCTCCGTACCCATCTCTCATCTCTAGGGGAGGCTGTAGAAGAAGCTGAAACTTGGAAACACCAAGTATGGATGTGGCACTAGGTGTGTAGCACCTCTGTGACTGTCTGTGGTACTGATTTTGGTCAGTCCTGAGTTGAAATCTCAGCTAATGTTCCCATGTAACTGTAGTTCCCGTGTGCCTGCAATGATCTGGTGATGTATATACACTTTACTCTTAGGGGAAGCTGTCAAGTCAGCTGGATAGTTGAAGAGGAGAACTGTTTTGAGAGGCTAGCATTTGAAGTTAAAATGCTTTTCAGCTCTCTGAAGCTCTAATATAGAGCTTTGGATATACTGTAAACCAAAAATGTAGGCTATAAAAAGTAGCACTTGGATTTTATGCTTAACCTTAAGCAACTTGATTCAAGGAAAAATACTAAAATAACGTATTTGCTTGAATCCTACAGATAAATTTATATTTTTTTTTGCTAGACTACAGCATTCCTCCAGAGTCTCAGAGGGACTGACAGGATGATTTCTGTGCAGGAGCTTTGAGTCCTGCTGTTGCCCCACACATGGCTAACCCTCTGCAGGAGTGCTGCTGCTCAGGGCTCAAGTGGAACGCCTTCCTTGGAGCTGAGAGGGATCTGCAGGGAGCAAGGCAGCAGCTTGCATATCTGGATCGCTTCCAGATGACCTGGATGAGACCAATAGCCTTGCCCTGGCAGACTTTCAAGCAACATGTGCCCAGCTCCGTTTCTCTCCAGTTCTTTGCTCACCAGGTCCTGGTGGACTTTCTCTCCTCTTGGGGCTGTGGGTAGCCTGTTGGCAGCCATGTCAAGCAGCACTGGGAACTCATGCTTTCCAAGGAGAACCAGCTGCACCCTGCTACCCAAATGTTTCATAAATCAAGCTATTTCTTCTGAACAGCTCTGCAAAACTGTCACAGTTTCTTTCTTGTCCTGGCTCTGTTGTGGAGGTGCAGTGCTGTGTTTTAGCTTTGCAGAGCTCCTCTTGGGATTTGGAGGCTTGTGTGTCTTTTGGGACTGTAAGGCAAACAAACTCTTGTAGCAGGACTGATCTCACTGTGAGAGTTTCCTTTATAGGGAACATAATTTTTTTGGAATAAAAAACCAATGGTTCTTATGTATCATGAGACTAGAACATTTGGAACAATGGTTGTGAATTGCCTGGCTGCTCCAGATACCAGGTGTACGCAGTGCAGGTGAAATATTGGTGAAAATGTTGGGATTGATGGAATTTAAATTACTCTTCAGTAATAAATAGTGAAAATCCTCAACAACTGCACCTTTAGGGCTTCTAATTGTTGGGTGGGAGCCGTTTCCTATTTTGCTACCAAAATGTTTCCTGTAACCAGTTTATTGCAATTTTAGATTTTGTTCACTGCATATACTCAGTAGCCTTGAGTGTTTTTTAAGTGTGTAGTGGTAGCTATTCTTTAATTGGCAAGTACAGCATCTTCAGAATTAAATTCTGCTATGATACTGTTGCAGTGCAAAAGTGCAGTCCTAGAATTTCTTGTAGGGTAAGTGGAAACTGTTCTTGCCTGGATATTCTTTTATGAATGAATGAATGACCATTTCTGCATAGCAAGCATCTTTGAGTCTGCAAAAGCTGCAAGCTGATTAAACTAGCAGGAAAAGTGTCAATTATTGCTGTCTGTGTTACGACACTAACACAAACTGACTTGCATTCTTGTAGTAATTTGTAAAGTTGGAGCTGGAATTGTAGCTGGTTTTGATTCCTGTTTACCCAGCACTGAATGAGTCACTGTCCTTCTGCCCTTTTACAGCACATCCCTGGACACCCCTTGTGGGTTAGAATTGACAAGGTACTTGCTCTGAGCCCAGTTGTGCATGTTGTAGTGTTTTTCCTGGATCTGGGGCTGCTGGCAGCTTCTCCTTTTAGGAGGATCTGCTTGCCAAGATCCTTTCTCTGTTTTTCAAAGTGATGCTTCTGTTACCCCAAGCTCTTCTATCTCTTGAGGAAGGGGAAAGCTTAGAGCTCTGATAACGTAAGACTTTTTGCAGTATGTACACATTTGAAATACACAACTGAATTTTGGCAAGTCAAGCTTTACTGAAGGCACAAAAAAGCTCAACTCTTTTGCACGGCACTGGAGGGCCTTCTAAGAGGCCAGGCATGCATAGTGCTTGTTGATATAAGGCAAACTTAAAGCAAATTTGTAAGTAGTATTTAGTTTAGAGAATTCCCCAAGTAGTTAGTTGCCAGGAACAGTGTATTCCTGGGAAGGAATGTTCTTGGGAAGTGCAACTGTTGTGTCTGTGCAGCTGCTACTGATCACTCGTATGGAGAAGATGCTGCCCGAGGTTAGTTTTTCATTCAACCTCCTGTGGCCTGATAAACATATTAGTACCTGCAGAGTTACAGCACATCTGTTTTATTGAGGACTAATGTTCACCTAGGTTACAGATTTTTATACACTATAGTCAATCCTTAGGGATATGTCACTTCTTAAGCAAGACACTTTTAGTACTCTAAATGTGGATTTGAAGCTGGACTAGTTGGTCGTGAAAATATTGATTAACAGTGTGAAAATTTGCTTTAAAAATAGTTGCATTAGTGTTTNTCCCTGGAGCTTCGTTCGCAAAGCCTAGCTATGCAAACATTCTCTGGTTATGTGAAAGTCCAGAGCACCGAGTGAACAGACTTCTATACATACGTGCACACATTCATGCATGCAGCTTTTAACACACTTCTCCAATTCTGTAGTCAGTCTCAAAACTACTTCTATTTTTCTTGGAGCTTCTTCAGGATGAATTGGATCAAGGTTTACTTTGCTGCCTGTGTTGCATCAACTTTTGCAATTATTAGCTATGGATACTGTAAGCTAACATGCCATTCTTTAAATTCTTGGGATCTGCCTTGCTAAATTCCTTATTCTGTAGTGAGGAAGTTCTTCAAAGTAAGACTGCTGGTTGGGTCTGAGCTAATGCTGAATCAAAATGGAATCAAATTTTTGTTGCATGACGAGGTGAGCAAGCTGTGTTATGTGCTAGTCTTCAGACAAGTAGGAACTAGTTTTAATGTGTCAAAACAAGAGTGCAGGCAGTTTGCAAATGTTTTTTAGCCGTTGACTCTGATTGACTTAAATCAATGGAAGATTATTTGGGACAGGTTCTTAACCTGCCTTCAGGGAAGGCTTTTTTGGAAGAACTCTTGAATATGCTTTAGGTTTCCTAATGGAAGATGAAAACAAGGGTACTAAAATTGTTTATATTTCTGTAGGGATTGTATAATTGTGGATAGGGAAAGAATCTAGACAAGCTTTAAGAAACTAGTGTTTTTAAGCTAGTAAAGCCATTTCATCTTGGGGGAGTGTAGAAGATAGAAAAAATAATGGCGTCCACACCATTCAATGTGAATCAAGTGAAAGCCACTTTATTGTGATAAGATCAACCTTTTATACCTTTTCTATGCAATCACACATCTACTGATTGGTGCAAACTTATTCTCACACAGCAAACAGAACAAACAGATTGGTTAAGCGTGCAGTGCGGGTAAACTTATTGGCTAACAGAGTTGCTAATTCTTCCATCTTCTTCTGCTATCCCAGCTGGGTGATTTTTCCTTTTCTGCTGATGAAGTAATGGTTGCTCTCCCTTCTTATCTTCAGGTACCTCCTCTGCCCAAGGTCCTTGGCTGGTTCACACAGTACTTCCATTTTCATAAACCGCCTGCTTTCCCACAGATATCTCACCACAGGGGAGAAAGTGGAGGTGTGTGTGTGGGGGGTAGTCCTGTCTGATCTCAGTAGTTTGTTTCCTTTTTCAATGGTCTTTTTACCCTCAGTCTGAGTAAGATGTTTAAAGTCCCATGTAAAGACAAGCATGTGGGCCAGAAGCCACTCTCTGTTTGGTCTATAGTAAGCACACAGATTCCTGCAGTTCTAGAATGGTCTTAATGTGAGTGCTGCTTTTGTACTCAAAACTGTTTACGGGCCTTACAGTCTGTCTGTAAAGCTTTATACCTTTCATTGGTATGAGAGAGGATTTCTTCTGAATGTAGTTACTCAAGCCATGATTCCAGTTGAAGAAAATAAAGTTGAAGAAAAAGTGTCAGCTTACTCAATGGTGCATTCTTGCTTTTAATAACTTAGCTGTCACTGCTTAGTGTGCTGGCTTTATTTTATGTTTCTCCAAAGTATTTGTTGATAAGACTTTTTGTTTTTCCTCCTCTGCTGTGGTTTCAAAAATGGTTTATTTGGTTTCTGTGAGGATTTAAATTATTTAGGGAACAAATTAAAAGTTGTGTTTCTTGTCAAGGCAAGCTTATTTCATTGATACCTGTAGAAAAATATGATCAGGGAATTGTTCTTCAATGTGCCTAATGGACATGGAGACAGAAGAGATCTACTATTATTATGTTGTCTGTTCCTGTAGCCTTCTTGACCTGTCTCAAATGTATTGCAACCAGTATTGCTGGAACCCTAGTTAAAACAGTTGATAGTGCAGATCACATATTGTCTCCTTTTTCTGTTAGCTCTGTGTTTTTAGTCTGTAGGCACTGTGGTTAACTTGGTCAGATCATTTCAGACTTTAAAGTAATTCTCATATTAGTGTGCATTATTCTGTCCATCCTACGTACTTAATCCTGATGTTCATGTCCTGTTTTCTTCCCACCAAATTTCGTATGTGTGATTATATCAATATCCTCTTTTGAGGATACCACACTTTAGCTTGTGCATTTCAGTTGAACACCACTCACTTGTTTGCTTATTGTTTTTGATGGTTAATGCCTTCCTCCTTCCTGCTCTTTGATTGGAGAGTGGAATCTTGTGTGATGGTGTTCCATGTCTTCAGTTGATTTTGTTTTGAGAATCTGACTTTTTTCAATGAACCCATTATCAGCCCAGTTTCCTTGTTGGATCAAATGAACTCTGGCCTTCTCATTTAGCCTTTATTGCCCTGAAAGTGACCTTTCTTCCTGCCAGATAGCCCACCTTAGTGCAACCGTATCTTACAAATTTAAAGTTCTTCTGGCTCTGGTCTCATTTGTGATACTAGGAGCTTTTCATATCCAGCTGCTTTGGACAGTTTGGGTTTTCTCATTCATGCCCTTGTGGTTTTGCTATCTGGATGCAGACCTAGTGCTCTCTGGGAACTTGATCTTATATGTTACAAATGCTCGCTCTTTGTTTTTTGGCTTTTTGATTGTTGGTGACTCTGAAGGAGTCTCATACATTTACTTGGTGGCTGCACCAGCAGCACTGAAGTAGTGTAGTGGTGTAACCCCAGAGCAGATTATGAACCTTCCTGTCTTCTCTTTAATTCAGTTTAAATGCCTTAAGACAACTCTGAAGATCTTGAGTTGCCTCTGCTGTGCATTGATTGTTTCCTCAAAAGGTAGGAAAAAGGCCTTCAGGCCTGCAGAGGAAAATTGCTGTCTGGATGTGTTGGTTTCAGCTAGGATAGAGTTGATTTTCTTCCTAGTAGCTGGTACAGTGCTGTGTTTTGGATTTAGTGCAAGAATAATATTGATAACACACTGATGTTTTTAGTTGTTGCTAAGTAGTGTTTATACTAAGTGAAGGACTTTTCAGCTTCTCATACTGCCCTGCCAGTGAGAAGGCTGAAGGAACACAAGTTGAGAGGGGGCACAGCAAGGACAGCTTTTCTTCACTAGAATTCTTAGTGTTGCCTCTATGCTGCTGCTCTGGTTTCTGGTCTAGACATGAGCTTATACAGCAGTATTTCATCATTATTATGATTTAGATCTGTCTTCATGCAAACTGGTATGTAAGAACATATGCATGACCAGACATGGTCAGACCGAAGGTTTACTTGATGCTGTCTCTAGCAAATAACCAGGGGTAAACGCGGAATGGAGAGTATAAGAACAAACTGAGTGTGTAGTGAGTCTGCCCTAGAGTTCTCCTAGCTGCTTCCAGCTTGTGACTGAGAGCTTCCTGAGTCCGTTTGGTATTCAGTTCTGGACAGATTTTTCTTACATGGCTCTTACCTGTTTATGTTTGAGCACATGTAAGCTTTTGACTTTGAAGCACTGTGCAATAAGAAGCTTCATAACTTGACTACACTCTGAGGGAACCATGCCATTTTATTGTGTACCTGCTGTTGGGAGAGGGAAAAAGAATGGTTCCCTCTAACATGGAGTTCTTCAGATAACCTTTTTCCTGTTGAGGAGCAGAGTCTTTTGGGTTGTTCCTTTGCTTGCACATAAGCCAAGTATCTGAGAATGCAGCCCAAAAGTCACATTTGATTGCAGCTGACAAAGGGGTTCAGAAGTTGTTTGGCAGTCAGGGAAGCGGAAATAGCTTGTGAAGGTAAGCATGGATAGCATTGTTTTGAAAAAAGCCTAATTTGTTGAAGGAAGTTGGTCAAAATGGCTGCACTTGATTCAAAGACTAATAGCTTAAGGATGCTTACTGTCTTAAAATCCTGATTTGGCTAATTTTTTTTTCATGTCTTTAATTCTGGAACTTTTGAATCCTCTTGGAAAACATCAAAGCAAATAACTACTTCTTAAATATCTTTCAGGACAGCTGACACATTCCAGGAAAAAGCTATTAGTTTTCTGCAAAGTTCAGAAGATTCTGGTTTTTTCTGTGATTTTAAATAAGTATAAAATGAATACAGTTTAAAATTCAGCCCTCAAAATGAATGTTGAAAAGTCAGATGACAAAGCAAAGAATGGCTTGGAGTCTTCCTTACTTATAAAGGATGAAAATGGAAATAACTGTGCCTGTGACAGAGCTACTCCTTCCTCAAGGAATTGTGCCACCAAGATACACACTAGTTCAACTGACCAAAATGTAGTGACTGAGCATGAAGATGATACTGTTCTAGAAAATAAGAGTGACTTCAGAAATAGTCTTTTAAAACAGCAGTGTATTGAAGCATTGCATCTGCAGAAGATACCTGATAAGTACAACTGTGCTGAAGATGCAGATGCCACATGCAAGTCTTCCATGACTGAACAGACTTGGGTGTATCCTTTGAACTGTGACTTGAGAGAAACAACAAACTTACTGAAAGGTAATGTTGATATTGCAAAAATGCAAAATCAGAGTATCAAACAATTGGTGCCTTACAGTCAGACTGACTCTCAGTGTATATTAACTCTTGTTCCTTCAGAGCAGGACACGCTGTCCTTGATGAATGACAGGGCGTGCTGCCGTTCGAGCACCTTGGATGCTACTGATGTTGTAGGTGAAACTCTAGGAACTGATCAAAATAATGACATGCATATGAGGGAAATCCTAATCTCTTCTGAAGAGTGTATGAGAGAGAAATTTGACAGAACCAGCTCAGAAAAAACACCTAATTTCTCCTCTACAGTAGTGGTTTCAGAAAGCCCAGATGCCTATTCAGAACTTGAAGGGTATCATCCTGTCTCTGCAGGACACTGTCTAAAAAACACTAATGAGAACACTAATGAGACTGATAACGAATCACAGGAAACAGAAGCACAATCTGTAGAACAAGCTGCTGGATTTGAAGACAATTATAGGCAATATACCCTATTACTAAATGTTAACACAGGCAAAGATGACCAAGTTAAATCCTTGCAGGTTAATCCCAGCCATGATGAAACTCAGAATTCCGATACTGAAACATGCATGGGTAGTCCTGTAAATGATGTGCAGCTTCTCACAGCAGATAAAATGGATGAAGAACAAGTATCAAAGAAAACCAGTGAACCCTTAACCAAAGAGCAAAGTATTTCTGGAAATGTTGCCCTTCAGGATATGCATACCACCTCTCTCATGTCTTGCAGTGTACCAAAATTAAAGAGAACTGTTTTGCCTGACCTGAAATGTGAAGCCACTTTTGTGGTCTTCAGTCCTACAGCTGGTGAAAGTGATGGTGTTCTGTGTACTTCAACCCCTAAAGAACAATCGAAAAATACAACATTTTCTGTTTCATCTTTGGCTGAACTTGGAGTCAAGTCTCCTAAACTAAGACCAAACGAGGCATTTGTAGAAGAGCATAGTAGAAGACCTTTGCTTAAAGCTAGTTCTGGTCAAACTGCAGGAAGACCAGTGGGCAGGTCTCCTGTTGTGTCAACAATAACCAAAGCAAAGAAATCAGAGATTGTTAGTTTTCCCAAACCTAATTTCAAAAACGTTAAGCCAAAGGTTATGTCTAGACCTGTATTACAGTCAAGAGACAGTGTAGCATTAAAACAGTCTGCCCAGTCTCCCCACATATCAACTGTTCCCTCACCTTCACTGGTTGCTTCCCCAAGGCAGTTGTCACCCTCTAGAAAAGTGTTGAAAAAAAAAATAGATCTAGCTAAAGATACTAAAGTGGAATTGCCTGTGAATAAGCCACATAAGCTGCATCTTAACAAACACCTCTTCTCTAGCAAAGTCGTACATGCCACAGCACATCCCAGAAATGCTTCGCACAAAGCTTCAAAGACACATGCATTAAAGCAGGATCTGGAAGACATTGGCAGAGCAAGTCCCACCCATTCAGTGTGCTCTTCTGTTTCTGCTGCACTTCCAACATGTGTAGAGAACTCAAGAGAGATGCTGAACAATAAAATGGAAAGTTCAAACTCTTTAATGCAGCCCTACACTCAAAACATCTACTTGACTGGAGGTGAAAAAGAACAGAGCAGCAACATGGAAATTCTTCTTGAAGTACCCGTGTTGAAAGATGTGGCAGATGAAACTTTTGACCTGTGCTCTGTTCCTTTGGTAAGCTTTTTTCTTTACATCCTTAATTACATGTTTTGTGTATTTGGAAGAAGGGACTTTTGCTTTGCACAGTGCTGAATGGAAATTGTGGTTTTGTGTCTGCAAATCTAACTGTAGCATTGGTTTTCAAGGTGAATTCTCTCCCTAATAAAGAGAACAAAGAAAATAACATTTTACAAACCGGTTTCACTTGGCCTCAAATGCAATTTAGCCTCCATCTTATTCCATGGTATAAAAAGCTTTTTTGATAAAGTCTTTTTAAGACAGTACAGTTGGTAAGATTTCTAATAAAAGCAAACAAGTCTTAATTTAGTCAAACTGATTAAATTGCATAACAAACTTGGTGAGGTTTTTCTAAATATAGCTTTTAATATGCACTTTTATCAGGGTAATTCTAGTGGTGCTGTAACTTCACATATACATTGGAGATAAATTGCTATTTTCAGTAATCTTTCATAACATGCTTTAGAACTAAATTGCACTTTTAAAATTTACTTACAGAAATGTTGCACACAATCATATTAAGTAACACAAACCCCAAAGATCACCAAGTTGGTCAAACATTTTATTTTTAACATCTTAATTTAACTGTCTGCTTTGCATAATTTGGGAGTTTATTTGAAGTAGGGCTTGTTAGAATAGTTAAGAGTAGCCAGAAAGTATTTCTCATGCAGAGGGTGTATAGCTGGTTTTGGGCAGTCAGCCAGCTGGAAGGTGCAAACTTCCTGGCTGGGAGGTATGCGTGTGCTTGTTGGTTGGGAAATATTTTCAGATGAGTCAGCTGCCTGTCAGGAGAAACATGCTGCTTTCAGATACTCTGAAAGAAGGTTAAAAGAAAAGGAACAATGGGAAAGATGGGAAGAGCTTTAAGATTGGATCAACCAAGATCTTGGGAGGCATGATAGGAACACAGAATTGGAATCTTGGTGCTGCATGGAGTCCCTCCTGTGTTTGCCTGTGGGTTCAACAGCCTATGTGAAATCAGTGAAATGGAGGCAGCAGCTGTTACCAGTAAAGCTGGCATTGTCTGAATTTTTGCCAGACTTTACTGATCTGCCAGAAAAACTCTAGTGAAGCTCAGTATGTGGAGGAAGCTACTTCAAGTAAACCAGATGCAGCTGTCCATTTTTGAAACATTACAGAAGAAATAAATAGTATTTAATTTATAATAAATAATTTGACTTGAAAACCTGAATGAACGTGAAATCATAGAATCCTAGACTGGTTTGGGTTAGAAGGGATCTCTGGAGGTCATCTAGTCCAACCCCCCTGCAGTAGGAAGGGACATCCCCAACTAGAGCAGCTTGCCCAGAGCCCTGGCAAGCCTCACCTGCAATGCCTCCAGGGATGGGAACTCAACCACCTCCCTGGGCAACCTGGGCCAGTGTTCCACCACCCTTGTGGTGAGGAACTTCTTCCTAATGTCCAGTTTAAATCTACTCCTCTCCAATTTAAAACCATTGCCCCTTGTCCTTTCACTCCAAAAATCAAGGATGGTCTGTTTTAATTCTAAAGTTTTTCAGAGCTTGGGTTCTATTTCACTCATTCCTTCTATTGCTGGAAACCTGGATGATATTAATTGCTGTGTCGTACATGGAAAATCAGTAGAGCAAGTTCTGTAAAATGTGCAGTAGACCAATCAGCTGGAGTAGACTTAGTAAATGGCCTTCTGAAAAGTACAGATTAACTTCTAAAAACAAAGATGAGGATTGGAGTCAAAAGTGGAAAGTGCATTAATATGACCAAATCGCTGCCTATTGGCTTGAGTCACAGAAAAGCATATGAAGAGCTATACATTCTTAGGAGTTTACCCTTCATAGGCTTAAACTTAGAGCATGAGTGGTCATGAATTAGTACCTATATGAGCTGGAGCAAGAATGCTGTATGAAAGGTAGACAAGTGCTACATATGAATAAGTTACTTTAAATCTCTCCTGACTGCATTTATGTTTTATCTATGGCACCTGAATGTGAAAGATTTTAACCTGTTTCTGTGTTGTAATGTAAGACCTAGCCCAGGAAGCCTATTGCAAGGGCTGTGACACTTCAGGTAGTAAAGGACAACTAACTTTTCAGTGCATTATCACACAGTATCCCAGTATGTCAGGGGTCGGAAGGGCCCTAGAAAGATCATCTAGTCCAACCCCCCTGCCAGAGCAGGATCACCTAGACCAGCTCACACAGGAATGTGTCCAGGCAGCTCTGGAATGTCTCCAGAGAAGGAGACTCCACAGCCTCCTGGGCAGCCTGGGCCAGTGCTCCGTCACCCTTACTGGAAAGAAGTTGCTCCTCATTAACTTATGTAGTTGCTTGGTAAAGAATTCATCTGGAGATTAGGTGTTGTCATGTAATTGAATGGCTTAATTAGAGTTTGTGGAGGAAGAGAAGGAAATTGTGACGTAAAATGACCTCTATAACCTCTTTAGTGTGTTTGTCATTACCAGTGATTAGCTTCAAACTAATAGTTTTGTGTTGCTGAAGGCCATTCAGGAAATGATTCTTGAGGTTCTCAACTGCAGATGTGGACAATGAGGCAGTGAACATCTAAGCATATCCCTTTTATGTGTGATTTGTATTTCATTACTGCTGCTGGAAAGTGAGACCTTCAGGTTCTCACAGTAGTGGAGTGTGGCTGTTGTTTTTGTTTTTTAAAAATAGATGTCTCCTGTGCAAGATGGAACAACACAAGGGAAGAGCATACCGAAGAAAGGTCCTATCACAGTACAAAGTGTATCATCTCCCAAGGTTAAAACCATGCCATCTGTGTTGCCCTTGAAGAGAGGATGTGAAAATAAAATCATCAGCACAATTAGAGCACCTTCTCACAAAGGAGCTGTTCAATCATCGAGCTGTGGTAAGAGAATATTTCACTGGAATGCTACCACTTCACCAGTTTCTTAAAACTAAGATATCATATTTAATGTTCTTTGACAGAGCTTTTAGGATGGTACAGACTTTAGGACATTATTTCAGGACTTAAATTAGGTTGAACAAAATATGTTCAGTACAAGTCTATACTTTCTTGAAAAGGGAGAACACAATTGAAGGAGAGACTACTGCTTGAGCTGCTAATTAAGCTCAGACTGATTAATACCAAGAGGAGAGAGGCAAATCTCACATGTAGTCTGTAGTCTTTTAGTGCTAGATATGATTCTGTCTAAATAGCAAATTGCTAGTATGAGAGGGGAAAAAAGGGCAGGCTACATCTTATTGTAAAATCTCTTGTAAGAAATAAGTTTAGGAAGGTGTGGTGCTATAAGGAGTAAAACCATGTGTAAATATTTTTTATAGTTATATAACAGTACTTTATGAAATTCCAACTAAAAGTACTTTGAAAATGTAAAAGTGAGGAAGAGAAAATACAGAGCTCAGGTGCAAAGCATTTGTGATAAACAACTGAATGCTATCACAATGGGAATGAGCCATTATTTCAGGACTTAAATTAGGTTGAACAAAATATGTTCAGTACAAGTCTATACTTTCTTGAAAAGGGAGAACACAATTGAAGGAGAGACTACTGCTTGAGCTGCTAATTAAGCTCAGACTGATTAATACCAAGAGCGGAGAGGCAAATCTCACATGTAGTCTGGAGGCTGCTGTTTGAATCTGTGACTGGAAATTACATTCTGTAAATGTATTGCAGAGACTTGGAAATGCTTTTGTAGGTTATGTACTTTGAACCAATCATGGCAGTATAGCTAATTGTGCAGGTGTCCTGGCTATAAAGGGATACACTGCAATACACTGTAGTTTGAAAATTGTGCACACCTGTTCTTTTTCTTGAAAGGATAAAACTAAGATTATAAACCAGTCCAAAATACTCCTTTTAATTACATATACATGTGGTCAAGGGTGATAAAATCTGTATCTGTAGTCCTTTATGGGATGCATCCCTCAAAGTGGATCTAGGCTGTTCTTACTTGAGCCTTGCTAATGTGACTTGCTCAGTGAACTAGGTACCTGGATACTACCTGTAAGCCACCAATTTCCTGGAAGATTCATCACCTCTCTCTCTCTACCATACTGTCATTATGATCTTTAGAAGAACTGAGATATAGATGTCCCTTAGATTTTTAATCCAGAGTTGATTCATGACACCATCACTAGAAATAAATGCAAGCATGGCTGGGTTATAAGGACTAACTTCCCATTGGAGGGGGGAAAGAAAAACAACAAATTGGATGCAGTTTCAGAAGAAGCAGAAGTTATTTGCTGTTGAAAATAAAGACATAAAAACCTTTAATTCCAAAGTTTCTTTAGCTAAACCTGTCACTCACTCATTTTATGTTGAAATTATGCATGAAGCAGCACTTCATTTCAAACTCATGCTATGATCTGGAAAAAATGGAACTTCAATGCTGTATATGAGGAGACTTTTTTTCTCTATGCCCTCTGCCCAGCCCCACTGTGAATGCCCACTATTCCACATCTTACCTTTCATTTTCCTTATGCAATGTTTTGGTGCTGCAAAGTAGGATTTGATGCATTAAATAATATCATGTTAAATTCCCCATCCTTTATGAAGGGAATTCGTAAACATAACACTGATGTAAATCCGAGGATGGGAGTGCAGGGTGGGACAAGCAAGGATGGGGAAAGGTAGGAAGTTCCTTGGTATTGCTACCAAAGCCATATTGTATTATATGACCACACGTTTCAGATAAACCCTGTCTACTGCTGCTTACCCCATCTGTATTTAAAGTTTTTGAAGCAAGGCTGTACATACGTTTACTGTGTCCAAATGGCAGCTTGTAAACCAAACCTAGTTATCTATTTTAGCTAAAGCCTTTGTAGGAACCTCATCAGGTAAGTCATTCAAACACTACTATTAAACTTGTGCCCTGATTTAATTCCAGCAGCACAGGTAAATAACTTGGTAGCTGTGCAGTTATTTGCTGTTAGGATTTCTCCAGATCACAGATAGACTAGCTAAATCCGGGGTGGAAAGCATTTCTGAAGGTCATCTGCTCCAGCCTCCTGTCTGTAAGTGCATCAGCACTCAACTCAGACTACGTTGTTCAGGCATTTGTCAGAGTCTTAAAAATGTCTAAATCCTAACTACCTCATTGCTTTTGTCAGATGCTAACATAGAATCATAGAATCATAGAATGGTTAGTGTTGGAAGGGAGCTCTGGAGCTCATCTAGTCCAGCCCTCCTGCAGTGGGCAGGGACATCCCCAACTAGAGCAGCTTGCCCAGAGCCCTGGCAAGCCTCACCTGCAATGCCTCCAGGGATGGGAACTCAACCACCTCCCTGGGCAACCTGGGCCAGTGTTCCACCACCCTTGTGGTGAGGAACTTCTTCCTAATGTCCAGTTTAAATCTCCTCCTCTCCAATTTAAAACCATTGCCCCTTGTCCTTTCATTCCAGGCCTTTGCAAACAGGCCCTCTCCAGCCTGCTTGGAAGTTCCCTTTAAGTACTGGAAATAAATGCAGCTGATCCTTAACCAGTTCCTGTTTGTATTTAGAACATTGAGGATGAAGACAAATCAGTTCCCCACTGTATGGGATTTTGCATTGTTTTTCAGCTTAGCTATGAGAGCTCTGTCAAGCCTTAGGTGTAATTGAATCTATTTGAGTATATGAATGCATCAAAAATATTATTCCTCTACTTACTGTTAAAGACTTCCAGAAGTTAATGAAGTCACATAAATCTTTGTAACCAAATGTCTTCCACTGCCTAACAATTACTTCTGACATTTTGGGTACTATTTTGTCTCTGATTTTAGTCACTGATACCCAATTAGCAGAGTTATGCCCCTGTGCTTTACTTATCTTTTCCACAGGTCTACTCCAGTAGTACTCCTCCTTTGTTTTGCTAGTATTTGCATGGCTTTTAACTGGAGTTATGAAAGCTTGGCTAGAGAGAAGCTTGACAGTCTGAATTCTGTGTTTCCTTGAAGATGATTTTGGACAAGTGAGACCTTTTCTTAATGAGAAGTTGATCATACTGAAGGACTTTTTCCAGTATTCTGCAACTAACTGAAGCATGGGAAAATAATTTCCCATAAGCTATAGGAAATATGTTTAAGTTGCATTAGACCACAGCAGGTTTAGTGATACTTTGAAATACTGATTTGCTTCCTAGTTCATAATTGCTGAATTCCTTTGCTTGAATTTTGGCTTGATCTTGTGCTTAAGTGTGTAATTCAGAGAAGCTTCCAAAGCTGAAACCAGAACAGGCTGTGACAGATTATGACTGTGTTTGCTATGGAGTGTTGTTGCTGGTTATTGCACAAAGAAAGGCTTTTCAGGTAGAAAATTGAAACCAAATGGTTTCAGTGGGTTTTCATACAGCTGGAAACATATATAAACTTGCTAATTCAGTACCATTTGGTATAGTCTTTCACAATACTAGTGAAGCAGTATCAAAACAATTTAGTTCCCATAAGCATTCCCACAATCCTTGCGTCCCTATTCTTACACTGAACCAGGAGCTAAACCAAATTTAGTTACTGCAAATCACTTTTCAGTTTTATAGTTCCTGCTGTTTACCATGTGACTCTTTAAAGTTGGATTGACATGTTGCCAAGAGGAAACAGAGTATTTTAAGACAAACATAACTTTCATCTTCTCTGGCCTTAACCAGTCAAGACTTTTCTCAAAATGCTGGAGTGGAGAGTTACTTGTAAGGGTGTACATATACTTTTTTGTGGACAAATCTGGAATGCAGCAGGGTTTACAAATAAGGCTTAAAAAGTTAGTTTCAACTAGTATTTTATGTGCTTTTTTTTTTACCCCTTGTGTAGAACAGCAGCTTCTTTTATGTATTCTGAAAGCAGATTCCTCATACGTGAACTTACCTAAGATCATTATTTGTCCTTACAAGTCCAGACGACTTTGTCCACTTCTTTTTCTTTAATGCATGTGTAGGGCTTCACTAAAGTGATTAGTCTGTGTTAAAAGTGAACTTAGAACTCCCATATTCCCCTTCAGAGGTGTAGGAATGAGGGAACCAATACATGGGTTTCCTTAGAGCATAATGTCTGTAGTATGATGTAAAGCTTGTCTCTCATCACTCTTTGGTTGTGTTCACTCAGCTAGCTCTACTGCATAGTGACTGTGTATCTCATAACAAGTTCTCTTTTAATTTGCACTATAAAGTGTGTGGAAAAAAAAATTACCCAATGCATCTGAAAGAATGTTTGTCCAGGTGATCAGCTTGTAAGTGTTTAGAAAGGAGCCTATGGTGTGAGGGCTTAGGAGCCTTGCAGGTCATCCCTTCTCTGATTGCTTGAGTTAGTCTTCTGTGGTAATGTTTCTACTCGTTGTCCTCGCTTCCTGGCCATCCTCAACTGGAATGGTTGCCTGGAAGCTGCCTGGAGCAACATATATCCTTGTGCCAATTATTGACCTCTAAGCATCTGCCACAAGTGTTGGTCATTCAGATACAGAATGATCAATTTAGAATTTGAAGCTAGAAAGGAGCCATAAAATGATGTAATCTGAATTCATCTTCATCAATTTGCTTTTAGTTTTGGCTGTATATACGAGTAGGAAAAACTTTTGACACCTATTTTTTTTTATGTTACTTTTAACAAGGAGTGCTCACTGTGGGATGGATACTGCTCTTGTATTGCAAGCCTTAGGGGTCAGCATAAAACCACCCATTTGGAATAAATTGTTTTCTTTGTAGCTTTGTAAATCAAGCTGACCATGAGAAATGAGCACAAGCAGAAGTGGTTTTATGTATGAGATAGTATGGGATTTGTTATAGTGAATGATTTCAAAGCAAGTTAATAGATTCATCTCTGTTTTGGCATTCTTTGGCGTGATCCTCCGAGTTCTTGGGGGCTTGGGAGAGGTGGAAACATTTGAAGATGAACTTAAAAGATCTTTATTCCAAAGTCTGTGCTATTTATCATATTCTGACTTCCAGCTTCCAGAAGGCAGTATTTCATCCTGTCCGCTCTGTTTCTGATGCCATCAATGACCATATTTAAGGAATTAAAAAGTTTTCACACATGTTCCCAGACTTTTTACAGGTGATTTGTGATTAGCCCCACTGGGATTTTAATGTGTTATACCTGTAGCAAAAAGCATGATCCTACCTGCAGAGGCTGGTACTAACAGCTGACATACCAGTGCTTCAGAAATGCAGATGCATCTATGAATATTCTTCAGGACTGAGGAGTGCACCACTTCCCCACAGGGGAATTTCTTGCTACCGAGTCATCTACTTGCAAGGACATGCTCATGTGTTTTAGAATAGATCTTTACCTGTACTGGTTAGTTCTGAATTCTCTTAGGGTAGAGGTAAAAAAAGGGGAAAAATGGGAGTTCTTGTCGTCCTGAAGAAAATTGTACTTGTTTTGCTACAGTGAGGTTCCTTCATCATGCAAGGGATGTACAAACTCCTGCAAGAGAACTTAAAATATTTCTAGATAACATAGGTATAAAAGCTGCAAAGAAGCTACTATCAAAACATCCTCAGTGTGTAATGTGGAGTGTGGTATGAAGAGCTGGATGGCATGAAAAACATAATTGGGTATGGTTAGTGATTTTTCTTTTGCCTCAGCTTTCCTTGCACTATGTTGATTTGACTTTTNTCAGCCTGGAGAAGAGAAGGCTTCGAGGGGATCTTATAGCAGCTTTCCAGTACCTAAAGGGGGATTATAGGACAGAAGGGGAGAGACTTTTTAAGCGGTCAGACTGTGATAGGACAAGGGGGAATGGATATAAACTGAAGGAGGGGAAATTTAGATTGGAGATTATGAGGAAGTTCTTTACCCGGAGAGTGGTTAGGCACTGGCACAGGTTGCCCAGAGAGGTTGTGGCTGCTCCATCCCTGGCAGTGTTCAAGGCCAGGCTGGATGCAGCCCTGGGTGACCTGGGCTAGTGATTGGCATCCCTGCTCAGTGTGGGGAGGTTGGAACTAGATGATCTTTAAGGTCGGTACCAACCTGCCCATTCTAGGATTCTATGACTTCTCTATATGCCCACTACTCCTAAACAGACAGAAATTTCCAATACCTGTGTTAAAGCTAGTGGTTGGGATTTTTTTTAAGTCAAGATGCAAACTGCTTACAGTAGTCTCCTGACAAAGCTGGAGTGGGCAAGCTTTGCCACAACTGTGCAGTTGTCCCAGGAAACTGGTGTAAAACTACCTGCTGTCTAGAGACTGGCTCTGCCTGGGGCTGTAGGAGATAATGGTGTGACTGTGCAGACATGGTCTCTCATGGGGCTACTGTAGTTCAACCTACAAAATGAAAAACCCTAAAATTGAGTAAATACAGCAGGTAGCATGATGGCAGTACTAGAGATGGGAGAGCAGATGTGAGTTTGAACTTGAGGCTGTGAAGGAGAAGGGCTATTTCTAGGTGCTGGAGAGATCACATGCAAGGAGCCGAGCCTGAGGGAAGAAGGGGAAGGGAGAAGTCTCTCAGAATCACAGAATGTTAGGGGTTGGAAGGGCCCTAGAAAGATCATCTAGTCCAACCCCCCTGCCAGAGCAGGATCACCTAGATGAGGTCACGCAGGAATGCATCCAGGCAGCTCTTGAATGTCTCCAGAGAAGGAGACTCCACAGCCTCCTNCCACATGCAGTACTTTACACTTACCCTTGTTAAATTTCATCAAGTTTCTCCCTGCCCATGTCTCTAGCCTGTCCAGGTCACTCTGGATGACAGCATAGCCTTCTGGGTTTCCAGCAACTCCTTCAAGCTTCTCCAAGTCTCTCTGATCATGAAAGGGTTTAACTGGAAAGAAGTCTGCCATATTTCAAAATTGGGCCAAATAGTGAAAGGGGGAAAGTGAAATCTAACAGTAGATACACATGAATGCTGTTCTCTCTGTCTTCTCCTTTTAACTGAAAACACCCTAGAGCTCTTCTGGTAGTGGGTCCATTTGAGGGAATGAAAAGGGTTGGTTTGGTTGTTGGTAACTGCTTCTGTAATGCTCTGTTACACTCATGGTCAGTTTTCCAGTTCTAGTCTAAGAATATTGAGCTGCAAGGAGAACACATAAATACCTATCCACATGACTGCTGGCAGCCCTGTTATGGTTTTGATACTAGGTTGCTACTGGTTCCTTTATAACTGTGCTGAAGAGGAGGACTTTCCTAAGGATTGTAGGTAAATGGGAACTATACTGTGGAATTCCACATCAGATGGGGATTTGGGTCTTGCCTTAGTATGTCAGCTATTCTCTGACCAGCTGTTATCCCCTAAACAAATAAATCTCTCACATAAATATTTCAAGACCCAGCAGTAAGTTAACATTCCACATCTTTGTCCATGTTTAAGTTTAGTAGTTGAGTCATTACTAGCAACATAACATAGAACTGTGTCCTATCTTTTCTGTGGTAATTTTAGTAGTAGTCTGAGACTGTAAAAGGGAGAAATAACTAGAAAGATTATCTGTAGAATTATGAAACGTGCTGTAGCCACTCTTTTTTTTTTTTTTTCCCCTCAAAGGAACACTGATGCATGTATAGCATAATATAGTATAGCTAATATTATTAGCTAAATAGGCAACCTAGGGAGCTTGCAACCATCAGGTATCTGTTAGTATTGCTACTGCTTTACAGGGCTCAAAATAGCAACTGTAAAGGCTCTTCACAACTATGTTAAAGTCAGTTTGCTGGAAACAATATCAAAGTCTGGTTTGCATTTCTATGACTTACTTGCTCCTTTCAATAGATGTCAAAAGGTAGCATGTTTTCTTAAAGGCTTACTCCCTTTGCCTTACAAGGGCCTTGTGTTGTAGGCTTAGACTGGGATTCTTCATCATGCATACAATTATTTTTTTTAAAAGTGAAGAAATGTAGCACTTCTGAAATAGAGCCCTCTGGATTTTTAAACTTGCTGGAAAAAGTCAGAAAAACATAAGACAAAAATCTTAACTCCAGCATACTCAAGAGATAAGGCAGTGAAAGGCAAAACCGTTACTGTTAGCTTTAGGTTTAAACAATCAGCAACAAAAAAACCATCCTTCTAAAGACTCCTTTTGCACCTAGTCTGTCTTAAGTTTCTGTTTGGGAAGGGCTTTCATTTGCAGATGTCATATAGCTCTGTGAATGCCAGTTGCCCTGTGGTCAGTTCTAGATGTGAAGTGTGTTACTATGGTGGATGTAGAATCTCAGAATTGATGAATACATATTCAGCTTTACAATCTGCCTCATAACAGTGAGCTCCCAAGTGCACTGCTACTAGCATACATTTATTCTCTGTTTGAATTTCTTAGGCTCCAGTGCTATTTAAAGGAAGCCTTAATTTATTCTTGACAACAATCACCTATCTAAAAAGATAATTGAGTAAGGATACGAAATGTGACTTCAGAGCTTTTTGAAAAATTAGCTTTGCTATTTGCTTCTTTCTATTCCAATACAAGAGATACTTTAACATACTTGAAGTAATGTGGTTGTTGCACAGAGACTTTTTTTCTGAAGAATTGCAAACTTGTTACCTCACTGTAGAGGAATGTGATTTTTCTAGTATTCCACTTTAGTGACTAGATTAAATAACTGATGAAAGCCTGTTACTTTGATGCCACTGCTTGTTGTCTTCATAATAATGATTCACTAAATATCATGCTTTTGTGCTTGTTTGCAGTACTTTTGTTTATATACTATATCTTCCTGCTCTGTCTTCAAAACCTTTGCATTTAATTGTGTGACCCGTTTCTTAGGGAATGGTACCTTTGAAAATACTCTGTAAAATCATTGCTGTTAGTCTAAGTAACACCTAGAGTAGTTGCTTAATGATCTTCTGTCATGACTGAAAACAAATTCTCCCTTGAGCTGTACTTTTGAAAAATGTATTTGAGTGCTTGAGTAATTACTTACTAGAAGCCTTAGAGGAAAGCCCCAAGCTGCTGAAGAGCTATGAAAAGAGCAAAGGTCATTTGTTTGGTGTGTGTCTGAAACTGGACATCCTGGGGCTTGCTGTGCTCACTGAATGGGTTTGAGTTGTCAGCTGATTTAGAGCACTGCTGTGTTCCAGTGTGTGCAGAGAAGTCAGGCTGCCTCAAATCATATGTAGGGAACATGCTGTAGGGGAAGTGACTGAGCACCCTTCTTGAGTGAAAAATCACTGTAAAGAAAACAGGACTTTGTTCCTGTACTTTTTTGAACTGGATGAATAATAGCAATTAAGCAAGCTACTCTCATCTTTAAACAATAAAATGCAACTGATAAGCTGCATTTCTTCCTCTAGCTGCCTTTTGAAAAAGAAAGTTTTAACTTAAGTCATGCAAACTTAATTTAACATGCATTGTCTGTACAGTAGCCCTTTCTCTTTTCCTTTGATTTGTGTTTGGAGGAAGTGGAGTTTTAGTTTTTGCAGCTAGTTTTCTGAGAGGTTATTTAAAGAAGGAATTTCTGACTGGTCTGGATTAATTACTTCTCTGGTATGTTGATCCATTAATGAAACAAGGTTTTAGAAAACAAGGTGGAAAGTTTTATAATGCTGTCAGATTTGCTGTATGAAGTTCCCATGTCACATGCTTCTTAGTGGGCTGGATGGATTGAAGTTTCCATTGCAGTGACTTACAAAAATGTCTAAAATATGGCTGCTAATTTTGTCTGAGAAATTTATTACCAGGCTACAGTAAAGCCATATACAGAGTGACAGTTGTGTGTAGTAATGAAAATGTATCTCTGAAGAGAGGTATAAAGTAAAGCACGTTTAATGACTCACTGAATTCAGTTTGTGTTTTCTATTCAGTGACAAGTACCTAATACACTAATGCATGTTGAGTATACATTTTATGTAGTGTTTCTCTTCTGTTACTGAGTTGATCTGCATTAGGAGAGGTGTGGCCAGCAGATCTAGGGAGGTAATTCTGCCTCTCTACTCTGCCCTGGTGAGGCCCCACCTGGAGTATTGTGTCCAGTTTTGGGGTCCTCAGCATAGAAAGGATGTGGAGCTGCTGGAGAGAGTCCAGAGGAGGGCCACAAAAATGATGACGGGATTGGAAAACCTCCCCTATGAGGATAGGCTGAGAGAGTTGGGGTTGTTCAGCCTAGAGAAGAGAAGGCTTCGAGGGGATCTGATAGCAGTCTTTCAGTACCTAAAGGGAGATTATAGGACAGAGGGACAGAGAATCTTTAGGAGATCAGAGTGTGATAGGACCAGGGGGAATGGTTTTAAGTTGAAGGAGGGGAGGTTTAGACTGGAGATTGGGAGGTGGTTCTTTACCAGGAGAGTGATTAAGCACTGGAACAGGTTGCCCAGAAAGGTTGTGGCTGCCCCATCCCTGGCAGTGTTCAAGGCCAGGCTGGATGTGGCACTGGGCAACATGGTCTAGTGTTTTGGCATCCCTGCTTGTGGCGGGGGGGTTGGAACTAGATGATCTTTGAGGTCCCTTCCAACCTGCCCATTCTATGATTCTATGATCTGAATTGAGGGAAATTCTTGGCCATACCCTTCTTTAGCTAGTGCTGTTCCTTGCATACTTAATGTGGGATGTTTTGAGACAAGTTACCTAATCCTGTCACACCACCTACTGTTGAAAAGTAGACATTGAGCATGTGTTTTTCTTGCCTAAATATTAATGTAATCCCTTTCATGTCATGCTTTCTTAGTCTTAGTGCAAGTTGATGGTTTCATGATTGTTGCTATTTAATAGTGGAGAACGTGCAACAAATCTTGAGTAAAGTGAAATTGCTAGCTCATTTTGTCATCTTTCAACAGTCTTTTTACATAGCTTATAAAACTGAGATGACAAAAATGAAGTGAAGGAAGGTATCCCCTTGAAATAGAAACTTGGTTGTTCTAAGTCAAATCTGAAACACTGTAGTTGTCTCTCTTTGAGTAAGACAAACTGTCTACCAGACTTGAAGATGGCAATAACCTAAGAAGTTATTTTGTGAAATATTTTGTAAATAATTTATAAATAACTGAATATTTTACAAAAATATGTCTGTCTTCTATATCTCTGTGTTTGTACAAAAATGAAGACCTCTTTTCCATAGTTATTCAAAGGATTTCTGATGTCAGAGCTGACAGGAGTCAACTCAGTGCTTGTAAGACAAGTCTGTGTGTACATAAATTCCTTTGGGCTGTTGTAATTTTAATCTGGGTGCACCCTTTTCAAAGAAAACTAAAGCTTCATTTTACTAAATGCAGATTTTTCTTGCAGAAAGTGTAGTTGCTTTGTTAGTACTAGAGTAAGCTCTCATCAGGAGGTGGCATATCTGTCTCATACAGACACTCTTATTTGATTAACTTATCTGTTGGGCTTTCGTATTCAACAAGCTCAAATGAAAACAGCTGTTAAAGCAAAAAAGTCTGCATTGGTAGGCTGTTAAGAACTTAGGTCTGGGGAGTGCTGTTTAGGTAATTCTGCAGACCTAGTCTGTTTTCAGTATGTTAAGTGAATACAACACAATTTAATACTCTAGTGCTGTTTGTACTTGAGTGGATACTGTCTTTCAGAGTGCTCGGCAAATTGATGGGGGGAGAAATCTATTTTTTTAGGGGTAGAAACAAATAAAAGGACATTTTGTGAATTGTCTTTGAGCTGGAGGTTATATTTTTATGGGATCACCAGTACAGCTAACCATAATACACAGAGGTAGGAGAATGCAAGAAGGACCTTTTGTGTGTGCAAATGCCTGCCTTGAAGGCCAGTCTGTGAAGCTCTTGACTTTTACCCGAGGTCAATATGCAGGTAAAATGAGATTCTTTAAACCCATGCAGCTTTTTTTCTACATTTACAGTGTTTTTTTACAATGTCATAATGAGGTAGATTAAGCCTCCTTCTACATATGTGTAGAAGAAGCTATTGTTTAAGCTTCTTTCCATCTCCTTTTGTCCTTTTCTTTTCCTCTACCTCTTGCCCCAAATTGGCAAGTACAGGATCTTCGATGAGGGAGAAGCATGCCTCCATGAAAAATTCTCCAGCCTCCAGGGCCACCTCTAGTAAGCTGCTTGCCAAATCCAAAGTGCCTGTCAAAAGATCAGTGCTTGAGAGAGCACCCAGCATCTCATCTGTCAGCAGCACTCAGAGTGAGCGCAGTCGGCTCAGTAGTAATTGTAAGTATCCATCAAGGTTATCGGTTTTAACTGAGAGCCAGCACCAACTGCTTGCAAACCAATCAAAACATCCTTGAAAGGAGTCCAGTCTGACAAAGGTGTGGATTAATTCTCATTGTACTACTTACTATTACTTATGGGTGTTACTCTCTTGCTTCTTAACTTAACTTTCCTTCTTGNACCCAAACCATTCTAGGATTCTATGACCTGAAGGAGCTTTGAGCCTTGGATTTTGGTTTCGTAAGTAGAGGTTTCAGTATGACTCCTCTTTCATCCCAAAACATTACACCACCAGCAAATCTTCTTGAGCAGGTATTTCCTTGTCTTTATATATGGTGTAATAAGAAATAAGTCTGAATGGTATGAATGGATTACTTGTCATAATATTTGGAAAAGCATGTGACAATTCCTTGATAATAAATGCTGTTGTGAACTACATACCTCCTTTCAGAGTTTGAAGACAAAATGTGTAGATGAGGTCAAAAGCAGGTAAGTTAAACTGCTTTTGGCAGGTAAAACTTTGCATGGGTAAACTTTTGGTATTTCTAAAGTAACTGTAAGCATTGCTGTATGACCTGAACCAAATCTATCTTGATTTAATCCATCCATCTTAAAACCAGAGAGAAAAAGACCAGTATTTGCTTTGATTTTGAATCTCTACAAAGGATCTGTACCAGCAGTTGTAAGAGTTCTCAGGGCAAAAATACGAAGGAAATAATGCACAACTGGCTGTCAGACATATTAGTATTTCCAGCTATATGTATTCAAATGTTCTGTTATCACATCATCTGTTATATTTTGGAGACTGGGCAAAGGCCTTTTCTTTGTGCCAGATGTCATTTAAATCTGCCTTCAGTGGGCTGAGAAAGAGAACTGTGATTAAACATATGTCTGTAGTTCATGTATGTGCATACGCATGCATACATACATATGCAATTAAATTCTCTCTTGTTCTTTTGTTTTCCCCTGTAGTGCCCTCATTACAAACCTGACACCTAGCATATTCCCCAAAGGAATAAGAATGTGTAATAAAATATGCAGTGCATCTTCCTGTGTTGCTTTGATTACTGTGAAAGCTGTGTTGACTTTTGCTGTTCGGGTTTAGGACCGTATCTGGAATTCTTAAGCAGCTTTGTCCTCTCCTTGTTTTACTCCCTCATGTAACAAAGGAATCATCACTTCACAACAAAGAATTGTATTCAGATTAAGTATCCAGACAGATGACTCCTTACTTAGCCTGATTTGCTAGCTGCTTTGAGCTCTTTTGTCCACTGCCTTCAAGCTTACAATTTTTTCCACTCTGATTCACAAGGAGCAAGAAAGAGCAATATGAGAGGTTGAAAATGGCTGCAGTCTCTTTGGCTTTAAGCTTGCTTTGATCTTGTTTAAATGACTATACCAGGAGGACTCCGCAGTTGCACAGCAACTCATTTTTCTCCTGTCTTTGTCAATTCTACGCTAACACTACCAACTGCCTCAGGAAGCTACTATGATATTACCTTACTGACATTGCTGCTAGTGGGATCTTACAGCTTTTGTATTATTCCTTTGTTAGCCACATTTACTGGGAAAAGAAGTAGGTTGTTTTCCTTTTTATTTCTATTTTAAAGCATGTGTTTTGTTCTGTGGAGGTTGGTAGATGTGTGCCATGTTTTGAATTGCTGATTTTCTGTGAGATGATCTTAATTTCTTACACTTGATGAGAATGATTTATGTCTGGTGGTCAGGTTTTCTGAGTAGGAGTTTAGGTTACAGATAATTCATATGTTTGTAAAGTGCAGTTTTGATGACTTTGAGTCAAATTCAAATGAATTAATGAATTTACTTTGTATTCCTCTTGATTTTTATTCTGTAGTCGAGTATGCAACGATCTCAGGTAGAAAAATAAATTAAAAAAACCTGTATTTGTAAACCTAAATTTACTTTTTACATTATAAATTATATTATAAATATATTAATTAAATTGATGGGACACACAAAGATCAAGATGGGAGGCTTATGCTGTGGATGTCTTGAAATTTTTGATGAACTATTGTGGACCTGCCAACAATATTACATTGATAAAGTCACTTTGCTTGTTTTGCTTAAGTAGTTTGCCTTGTGTTGTTGGAGGGGAAAAAAAAAATACAAGAGAAATTTCTCATGCTGTGTATGCTCAGCCCTTTGTTTTGGGATGTCCTTGGATTGGTAATTTCCTGTGGCAGCATTAGGGGGTTTCTTTGTCTAATGAGCACTTAAATTGTACAGTTCACTTTACAGAAAAGGGTTAGTATTTGAGAAGTTTGTAAATGGTGAAGTTTAAAGTGCTGTTAATAAAAACATATTTTACATGCAAGCAGGCAGTGAGAGCATTGAAAAAAATTGAATTTTTAGCAGTAAGCTCCTCAATTTCAATGTTGAGTTGAACATAATAACATGTTTAAACTCTGAGGTTAAGAACATAAATCCAGATTTGAACTGCATTAGAAGAAGTGTATATAAAGGAAATAGTTTCAGAAATTACAAAGCTGATCCTAGCCACTGGTTAGGAGCTGCATTTCTTATTCATATACAGTCAAAACTAAAATTGTGTTAATGAGTTGAATTTTTAACCCTTTAGGTCTTAGATGGGGTGAGCTCACTTCATACCTGTTAATCTTTCATCATGGAACTCCTGATTGTATGAATCTTACAATCCTGTAGTGCCCATCCTTTGCAAATATGCCTTTTTTACTGCATGCAGCCTGCTTAGCTGACTCCAAATCTCCTACTAGGCCAAACCAGTGCCCTAACTAGTCCTGCAGTAGAAGTGTGCTCACTTACCAAAGTGCTACTTGCAAGGCATGCTTGTGATTTTGAGAAGAAAGCAGCACAGCAGTTTGTAGGCAGGTGTTGTTAGCTGCTTGCAGTGAACTCTACTCAAAAATCCTTAATTTAGTGAGGGTTTCAGGCCTTGTACTTAATTCAAACTGATTTGTTTTATTAATCTGATGTTGATTAGAGTCAGATTCCTGCAAAATACTTGTGCTATTGATGTCTTATCCAAATTGTCCCTTGTGTAGGTTTTTTTACAAATATGTAGCTGTGCATTTAGAGAGGCTCCAAACTTAATCTAAAAAAAAAAAAAGAGGACTTCAGTCAAACATATTTCTAAAAGGGAAAGCAGTTCTGTATCTCCTTCTGTGGTTAAAAATCTATTGATCAGTAGCCCCAAAGCATCTTTTTGAAGCAGTTAACTTAAATGCTTTATACTAATGCATTTAAAGACACTAAAATCTCAAAACTGTATGTTCCATCTTGTGATGAAAAATATTAGGATGCAGTTCACATTACCTGTGAAATGTGTCAATGTTACTAAAACACTAACCTAAGGCAAGCCTGCTCTTATGACAGTCCCCTCTATTTTTCTTTAAATTACTAGAGAAAAAAACAAGTGTGATGACCTATTCCAATGTGACTTAGTTTTTGCTTGTCTCTGATAAATGCAATGTAAAAACTTGAATAAGTCAGATACATCATTTTTTTAGTACCTGAACCAAAATGTACTGAATCTGTTCTTTCTTTAGAAGTACTTCCATTTTTTTTTTTCTGGAAAACCAGTCTTTTTGTGGTTTTGATTTTCTTTTTTTAACATTCAATTCTGTGCCTGGAATATCTTTATGTATGGACTGTACCTTTTCTTGGCTTAAACTGAAGTGTGTTCTGTATTTGCTTTGTACTTCAAACTTAGACTTCTAGTTATATATAAAAAAAACCTGATCAAGATACATTTTATCCTCTTACACGTAGTTCAAAGCTGTATATATAGTTCTGTGAAGTGTTGTAACAGTCATAGACTGATTTGTTATAGTTCATTACTCTGTTTTTACTGAAGATGTCAGAGGTGACCATAATATTTTTATCCCAACTTGTTTCTCCTAACTTTAGCCTGTAGTAAACCAGACTTGTTTGAGGACTTAATTTGCCCCAAACTAGATACTGCCTGGACCAAATTCTTTGTTGCTCTATTTTGCAGCTGCAAGTGCCACAGTCATTATCAAGAATGGAGAATGGTCTTCAAAATCAGGCTGCCAGAATGGTACTTCAGGATCTGGCCCTTTGAAAGCAGGACCAAGACCTAGACTACAATCATTGAAGTCAACTCCAAAAGGTATATGGGTCTGCAGACTGAGTAAAACTATTGCAGTACCTGATCTTTTGCAGGTGGCTATCTCCTGAAGCAGTGGTTTATTAAACAGTGGTCTTAGAAAATAGTATGAGGAAGTAAAATCACAGCAGTGGTGCTTCAAGTTTTGTAAGATTTCACAGGAAGGCTAAAATATCCTTTGTATTGTTATAGCTGATGGTATTTCAGGCAAATGAGGATGATTTGTTGTATGTCTAAGGTTTGCATGGCACGGGGACTAAATACACTTGGCTGTGTGGCAGGTGTTATTGCATGGGGTTTGTGTTGGTTTAGTAAGAGTTATTTTCTGTCATAAAGCTCAGGCACAGACTCTGGCTCTGCTGGTGATCTGCAGGGTACACCTACCCCTGAGTGTGTGGTTGTTCTCATCCTCATGCAGACTTCTGGCATTATCATCACCCCCTCATGACAGAAGGGACCTTGGGCGTGGGGAATAATATTTTTTCAACAAAGTATTTTTATTAGATGAAGTACTTTCTTTCATAGGTGAATTCAATTGTCCCATCTTTCCAAGGGAACAGTCCCAGAAACAGCTTTGCTCTAATTTTTAACAGATAGAAAGTGGTTGTGCTTCATCATCTGGTGTTAAAGGAAACATTCATTTAAATGTACTTTTTGGCTTTGTATTAAACACTCTTCTGGTTCCCATTTGAGCCAGGACCCCTTGATTTGCCAACAGCACTTTTCCCCTCAAAGCACAAACAGCATATGACAATGTGTTCTCGGGTCAAACTTGAAGACATAATGGGAGCAGATAAATAAGTTTACTGTCTCTCTCCCCTAAATCCTAGTTATAATCAGCTTGCTTCTGACCATCTTTGTGGTGAACTGGTTATTGTAATTGGATAAACCTAATTAAATACTATGCTCCTGCTTTAGGCTTAAGATTTAAGCTGACATCTGACATAATTGGAAAGAAATAGAAGAGCTACCTGCCAAATGCCATGCTGTAATAGCATGCTTTAAAATGGTAAACAGCTAAAAGAAACAGAATTTGCCAAAAACTGTTAAATTTCTATCACTTATCACTAAATTTCTATCACTTAGAAACAAATAGAAATTATATGGCTGTCTGACAAACTGATGCCTTCTATTGGGATCCAGTACATTGCTCAACATCTTCAGTGACCTGGGCATTAGAAAAATGCTTTTAGCACCTCCAGGAGTGGTGTGGCCAGAAGGAGCTAGTATTTACTGCTGTTTTGATACTTAAGTAATTTGATCTTAGTGCTAAAGTGAAATCTTTGCTAATGTTTTCTACTGCTTAGAAGCTTTATTAAAACTAAGTATTTATTTCTTAGAGTGTGAGTTCTGGTAAAATGAAGCTAAGTTTAAATATAGCTTAAATTTTCTAGAAGTTGTCTCTTTTTGTGTTCAAATAGATTTGTGCATCTTGCACTTAACTTTAAAGACATGCCTAATATTACTTATTTAATTGCTGACATAATTCTTCTTTAAAACCTGATCTAAGCTTCTACTTCTAGGAGCCAAGGCAAGACCTGCTTTACAGAACCAGTGCATACCAAAATCATCTGGGCCACTGCACTCAGCAAGGAAAGTCACTGAGGCTAGAGGTAATCAGCTGTTGGGTAAAGTCAGTTTTTCACTTGTTTAATTTCTCTGTCTTGAGAAAGAGCAGCTATACTTTATGATTTCAGAGTAATTGAGATTATCTGCTCTTTCTCCTTATAGTTCATAGTCTTGAAGACTGTCTCTCCAAATTGTTACATATGTATATGTTTTGTCAGGTTGAGGGCGGAATATGCTTGAAACTTGCATCTCATGAGGACTCAGAGTACTTGATAATACCTGTTAAATGGTGTTCTGTCACCTGCTCCTAAGATCATATACTTGCAAGACAACCCAGACTAGATTTCCCAAGTTTGCTTTTAATTTTAGCAAGATTCTTGTGAGAGTGTGCTGATCAGCTTTGACTGTTGAGAGTAATCATAGAATCATTAAGGTTGGAAAATACCTCGAAGATCATCAGCTCCAACCATCAACCGAACACTACCATGTCCCCTAAAACCATGGCCCAAAGCACCACATCTGCATGTTTTTTGAAGACCCTCCAGGGATGGTGACTCCTCTGCTTTCCTGGGGAGTCTGTTCCAATGCTTAACCACTCTTTCAGTGAAGATTTTTTCTAATATGCAACTTGAACCTCCCCTGGTGCAACTAGATGCCATTTACTCTTGTCCTGTTGCTACTTACTGAGGAGAAGAGACCAACCCCCATCTTGCTACTACCTTCTGGTAGTTGTAGAGAGAGAAGAGGTCTCCCCTGAGCCTCCTCTTCTTCAGACTAAACAACCCCATTTCCCTCAGCTGCTTCGCATAAGACTTGTGCACTAGACCCTTCACTAGCTTTGTTGTCCTTCTTTGGCCATGCTATAGCAACTCAATTTCTTTCTTGTAGTGAGTGGCTCAAAACTGAATGCAGTATTCAAGGTGTGGCCTCCCCAGTGCCAAGTACAGGGGGATGATACAGGCTGAGGCTGAAGGAGCTGGGATTGTTCAGCCTGGAGAACTGAAGGCTTTGGAGAGACCTACTAGTGACTTTCCAGTACCTAAAGGGAACTTCCAAGCAGGCTGCAGAGGGCCTGTTTGCAAAGGCCTGCAGTGAAAGGACAAGGGGCAATGGTTTTAAATTGGAGAAGAGTAGATTTAAACTGGATATTAGAAAGAAGTTCCTCCCCACAAGGGTGGTGGAACACTGGCCCAGGTTGCCCAGGGAGGTGGTTGAGTTCCCATTCCTGGAGGCATTGCAGGTGAGGCTTGCCAGGGCTCTGGGCAAGCTGCTCTAGTTGGGGATGTCCCTGCCCACTGCAGGGGGGTTGCACTAGATGACCTGCAGAGGTCCCTTCCAACCCAAATCATTCTATGATACCTTCCCTGGTCCTGCTGGCTGCACTCTTTGTTATACAAGCCAGAATGCTGTTGGCACCTGGGTGCATTAGTGGCTCACGCTCGGCCATCTAGCGAGTTTCTTACACAGCAAAGAGTTTGCCTGTCTAAGCTGTGAACAGCCAGTTTCTCCAGCAGAATGCTGTGGTAGATAGTGTCAAAGGCCTTACTAAAGTCTAGGTAGACAACATCACAGCCTTTTCATATATTAAGTGGGTCACCTGGTCATAGAAGGAGATCAGGTTGGTCAAGCAGTACCTGCCTTTCACGAACCTTTGTCCTGCACATATCAGGTGATTCACTCAGGATAATCTGTTCCATAACCTTCCCAGGCTGACAGGCCTGTAGTTCCCAAGGTCCTCCTTCTGACCCTTCTTGCAGCTGGCTCACATTGACTAGCCTCTAGTTGTCTGGGACCTCCCCAGTTAACCAGGACTGTTGATAAATGATGGACAAGTGGCTTGGTGAGCTCTTCTGCCAGCTCCCTTAGTACCCTTGGGGGTATCCGATCTGACCCCTTAGACTTGTGAGTGCCTATGTGGGGTAGCAGGTTGCTAACTGCTTTCTCCTGGATTTTGGGAGGTTTATTCAGGCTGAGTACCCTGAGGATATCTGGTCTGACTACTAAAGACCAAGGCAAAGGTGGCATTAAGTTCCTAATCCTTGGTGGCAATGTTTCCCCCCACATCCAATAAAGGATGACCCTCCTTTTGCTCTTAATGTACTTGTGNAGCCATGATGACTTGTGAAAACATTTTTGGTTATCTTTTATGACAGTGGCCAGATTGAGTTCTCGTTCTATGCAATCAAACCACTCCCTCGCTTTCCTTGCCTGTCCCTTCTGAAGAGCTTATAGGCATCCACTGCAGCACTCATGATTCAATCACGAGTCATCCCACCACGTTTCCATGATGGCAACTGTCATAGTTTCCCTGCTGCTCAGTGGCTTCCAGCTCCTCCTGTGTGTTGCCCATGCTGCATGCATTGGTTTAGAGGCACTTCAGCTGGCCTATCAATCTCACCTCCAACACTGCTGTGCAGCCCCATGGCCCATGTCTAGTGGGCTCGATTTCATCCCCTTCCCTTCTCTCTCTATCAGCCCTGCCAGCTCATGGGCTAGAATACTCTGCTTTGGTAAAGGTGAACCCCATCTGTTGCCAGCAGGCCTGGCGCCAAGTAAATAATATTATTCTACTTTGTTTCTGTATCAAATGCTTGTTTTCTCTTCAACTTTCAATTAGTCATTTTTACCAGAGTGAATCAAAAGAATACGTATGACTCCTCAGGCAGCTTTGTAAGACAGAATTTTCACTTTAGGAGCAAAGTTCCATTTGCATAGCTGAAGTGAGGGAAACAAGTGTGGTAGCAGTACAAAGCATATTGTTTCCTGTTGAAACACCTGCTGTAGGATCATATGCTATTTGTAAAGTGTGAAAGAAGCTTGTAGATGTTGTGAATAGACATTTTACAAACTTCTGCTTTTGACTTTTGCACTCATACCTAGCAATCTGAAAGAGTGCTTTCATTTATATCTAACTTGATTGGTAGCATATTTGAGAGGGCTGTTGATTTATACTTCCTTTAAACAAGTGAAATAGCTGGAGTGTATAGGTGGAAAAAAGTTACTATGATGCTAGTATGGACAACTGGGTTTTATTATCTGTGGTCCTTTAAGAATGAGTGAAATTAGAAGGTGCTACGTGGCTGAAATGAAGTATAATCATTGTAATGGGGGGAAAATAAAAAAGCTTGGTTTATTGGGAGTGCTGAATCTTGTTGTTGAACATGCTATATCAGCTATCTCAGGAAAGAAACTGAAATTGTGAGGTCTTATGTGGAAAGAGCTTAAAAAAAAAAAAAGCACCCTACAGCCCCTTACTGGCTTTGAAGTGTGATTCTGAAACCTCCCTTTTCTGTTTTTATGAACATTGTAGGTAGTCCTGGAAGAAATGGACACCAAAGACCACCATCTTTGGGTTCTGGTGAGTTTTCTGAATCTGTTTTTATATTTTCTGTGGTGTGGAATAAATTAGGTTTATACATTAAATTAATATATTGGTTCTTTTCTTGGAAAAAGTCGTTTGCAACAGGTAATTCCATAAAACATCACTGATTTCAGTTTCAAGGGATAGGAAGAAAAGGCTTGGTTGGTTGTTGTTTGGTTGTTTTTTTTCCCTACTCACTGTCTTCTGGCTACCTAGCTCTTAGAATATGCAGTCTGTTTCTAGTGAAGCATAAGCAGGTTTTAACTGTAACAAAAAAGTATGGCAGTGGAACTTATATGTAGTTTTTGCTGTTTAGCCACAGTGAGGTGAGTAATGGTCAAAGCACATGCGTTGTGGCTTAAAAAAATAAGAGAAGAATCATGCAGTGTAACAGGTTATTCTGGAAGGTTCGTGGTGGATATGCTTTTGGGATGAGCTGTGTGTGTAGCACTGTGGACTACACTTGAATAAGAAGTTGAAATTATCTGAGTGTGTTGATAGGTGTCTGCTTCTGTGGCAGCATGAGGCATCATATCTGATTAAGTGGCAGATGCCATTCCAAAGTCTGGCAGAGTTTTAAGGACTTTGCATTGGGTTTGGTCTTTGTGTTTATGCCAGTCAGGATACCTGGTGCTAGTTTCTGTCTGCCAGGAGACAGAGAAGTCTTCAGCTGATGCTTCTACTTGAAGCAGTTTCCAGGTCTTGTCAAGAGAGCTGGCAGTCTAAATTAGTTTCCTGAGCATCAGTCTATATTTGCTGAATTAAAAGCTGCTTGTAATTAATTACTCACTAAAAAGCCCTTTTTGAAAGATACTGAAGATCACTGGAAAGCCCTTTTTCCTCCAAGTGAATAACAGATGTCTTTCTGAAAGAGTGCTGTAGCTAAGCAGATGTTGGGAATTTGAGTCTGGAATTACTGGGTAAACCAGTTCTGTCCTAAAACTCTGGCACAGTGGCAGCATGTTTTTAATTTTTTGTAGTCATAACATGAGTCTAACGATTTTGCCATTTACTCTCTTGGATGTCAAATGTCTACATATTAACTGTGACTGAGTACTTCATATCTTCTCTTAAAAGTCAGGCTTTCTGTCATACAGCAAGTGTAAGAGTTTTCATAAAGTGCTTATTCTCTTTATTGCTTTTAGTGATACTTGGCTGAATTAAGGTTAGTTTAGGTATAGCCTGACACAAAGTTTCATGAACTAATATGTAGTCTGTTATGTAACTGTAGAGGATGATACAGCTAGCAACATAATGTCTTGATTAACTCAGTTGAGCAAACTCACCATAAAGTGAATCTGTTTCTGGACTAGACACAGAAAATGAAATTCCTCTTCCACTTGCTTATGATAGAAGAAAATAAAGTTTTATTTTAAGACTTAATTCAGTGTGGCAGTTTCTGTTTTCCATGCAGGAAAGCAATTAGTACTCCCTTTTTTACTAATTTAAAATAATTTTTCTTGTGATTTGTCTTTTCCAACCTAATACAGACTGTAGTTATATAGCCTTGAAGTATTATATTTGATGCTGTAAAAACACAGCAATAAACTCCAAATAGGCTGTAATATTTAGTGATTGTTTAGCAAATGATCTTCAGCATCATATTTTTTTCAGTTGAGTAGCTGTATTTCAGTGTTTATCTTAATAAACGTGAACTGTTTATTATTCTGAGTCAGCTTCCAGAATTGGATGAGATGTTAGGCTTGAAAATTAGTACTTTTTTGAGCAAANGGTTGGACTAGATGACCTCCAGAGGTCCCTTCCAACCCAAACCAGTCTAGGATTGGTATAATTTTCTATTTTTTGATATTTTGAGTATTAGTAGTTTGTAAGAAAGATTTTTTTTTTTTTTTTCCCCCCCATCTTCACATTTGTAGTTGGTTCTTGCAGAATAAAAACACTATGTGGCTGTTTGGATGTTCTGTAGTACAATGTCTTACATTTTAAGAAAAGACAAATGAACTTTTTTGAAATGAACTGAAATAATGCCAGCTGGTACCATGTAGAATGAGGCCTACTATCTTTTTTTTTTTTTTTTGTGGCCTTGATATCACAGTAAAGCTTTGTTATAGTGATATTTGCTAGTTTAAAGCTTTTGTTCTTTCATTTCAGTGCTATAGTTAGCTCTATGGTTTTTAGCCTCATTCAGTGAGGAGCTTCAAACCCCACTTCTATTTCTTGCCCGCGTGCTCTGTCTGAAGAGTCAAGACGAATTCATTGTGGCAGGACTCTGGTAAATGATTACAATATTAAGGCATTAAGTGTCTAGCTCAGTTGTTTATGTTGCTTTTCACATTACTTCAAGGATGAAAAATAGTAGGCGTTTCCAGGATATGGTCTCTGTTCTCTCTTTCCATTTTCCATTCATTTAAATGGAGAGACTTAAGTAGTTGCAGCTATTTGTTCCTTGTTTGTGTTAAAACATTCACAAGGCTGCTTTGTGTGAAATCTGTATTTTTTTTTTTCCATGGGTGATACTCCTGTGGAGCAAGTAAGCTAAGGCAAAATTAACTACTTAGGCATAATATGTTTGTTGCACTTTTTAACTTGCAAATGTCAATTAAAAATCTACATCTGCACTTGCTAGAATGTAAATATGACTAGAAGTGTTGCCTCTTGTGAGAAAGGTTTGAATTAGATGCAAAACTACCTCTAAAAATGATTCAAGTTAGTAGTCTTTTTCTTCAGGCCTCCCTGTAGGAAAAAAGTGATGTGCTTTCGATAGCAGTGCAGTGTGCCCACACAGTGGATATTCATGTCTCATGTTGCTGTTATTAACTGAAGGTTAGGTTACAATATGGCAATCTCTGGAACTATGTAAGCCAAGCACAAAAACAGTATCTTTTCTAGCAGTTCTAAAGGTAAAGCTATCATCTTAGGAATGAAGCATGTAAATATTTATCAGAAAGCTTTATCCTGTTCAGTAACCCTGAAAGTGATGTATAGTGTATTATGGATTGCAAAGTACATTTTTGTTTGTTGTACATCACTGTTGTCAGGAACACTAGGGGTGGAAAAATGCTGGCTAAACTTATGAAGTATTAAGTATGAATTCACAGTGTGATTTGTGTCATCTCTATTAATACTGCAATGGATTATGCATAGTGGAATCAGTTACTAAAGGCTCTAGAAGCCATGAAAACCGAAGAAGCTTCATCAAAAAACTGTGTATGCTCTACCATGAAAGATGGTATTCTGTTGACTTACACTTAGAAAGAATAGGTTAAAAGGCTGCTTGTTTTAGTTGACTCAGTTGTGAGAAAATATAACACTTCAGTCAGGGATCTTACTGCAGAAGTGAGTAGTAGTGCTGGTCAAGCTCAAACGGAAAAATAATGTATAAATATCCATGAAGTGATCACAGAATCACAGAATCTTCTAAGTTGGAAGGGACCCACAAGGATCATCAAGTCCAATTCCTATTTAGACACAGGACAACCCCAAAGTCACACTATGTCTAAGAGCATTGTCCAAGTGCTTCTTAAACGCCACGAGAGTTGGTGCCGTGACTGCCTCCCTGGGGAGCCTGTTCCAATGCTCCACCACTCTCTGAGTAAAGAATCTCTTCCTAACATCTAACCTGAACTTCCCTCGGCATAGCTTCATGCCATTCCCCTGAGTCCTGTCACTGGTCACTAGAGAGGAGAGATCAGCACCCACCGTTCTGTCTTTGGTCAGGAAATTCTAAACCGCAATGAGGTCTCCCCTCAGTATCCTCCAGGCTGTACAGACCAAGTGATTTCAGCCTTTCCTCATATGACTTCCCCTCCAAGCCCATAACCATCTTTGTGGCCCTCCTCTGGATGCTCTCCAACAACTTCATGTCCCTCTTGTATTGTGGTGCCCAAAAGTGCATGCAATATTCCAGGTGAGGCTAAACCTGTGCTGAGTAAAGCAGAACTATCACCTCTCTTGATCGGCTAGTGATGGAGTGCATGATGCATTCCAGGACCCAGTTGGCCCTCTTGGCTGCCAGGCCACACTGCTGATTCATCTTTAACTTACTATCTGTTAATACTCCCAGATCTCTCTCTGCAGTGCTGCTTTGTAGTGTCTCATTTCCCGGTTGGCAGATAGTTTTCAGGTTGCTCCTTCCCAAGTGCAGAACCTGGCACTTGCCCTTGTTAAACTTCATGATTTGTGACAGCCCAGTCCTCCAATCTTTCTAGATCTCTCTGCAGTGCCTCTTTGCCTTCATTGGAGTCAACGGCAGCCCCCAACTTAGTGTCATCTGCGAACTTACCTATTAGTCCTTCAAACCTACATCCAAATCATTTCTAAAGATGTTAAACAGTATTGGCCCTAAGATGGATCCCTGCAGGACCCCACTCGATCTCTTGGAATATGTTATTGAAGGTGGATGCTGGCTCCTCATTCAAACTCTTGTGCTGGGCTAGGATGGTTTTACTAACACAATATTCTGGTTCAAACAAAATTTGATGGAGGCATCATTTCAGGTTCAGTTAACACCTATTTCTTTCATACCCCCAGTCATCTAATCCAAGGTCTTTGCCTGGCTGGTTCACAATATATCCACTTTTCCCACAGATATTTTCTCACACAGTCACCCTCAGGGCTCTGTCTTGGGACTGGTGCTCCTCGGTGTCTTTATTGGTGACCTAGACAGGGGTATCAAGTGCATCCTTAGCAAGTTTGCAGATGACATGAAGCTGAGTGGTATGGTTGGTACACCAGAAGGGCAGGATGCCATCCAGAGGGACCTGGACAAACTCGAACAGTGGGCCCATGAGAATAAAATGAAATTAGTAAGTCCAAGTGTAAGGTCCTGCATCTGGGTAGGAGTGATCCTAGATATGAGTATAGACTGGGACCAGGAACTCATTGAAAGCAGCTGTGCAGAGAAGGACTTGGTGATCATGATAGATGGAAAAGCTGGATATGAGCCAGCAATGTATACTCACAGCCCAGAAAGCCAACTGCATCCTGGGCTGCATCAGGAGAGGCATGAGCAGCAGGTCTAAAGAGGTGATTCTGCCTCTTTACTCTGCCTCGTGAGGTCCCACCTGGAGTCCTGCATCCAGTTCTGGGCTCCTCAGCATAAAAAAGATGTGGAGCTGTTGGAGTGAGTCCAGAGGAGGCCACAAAGATGATAAAGGACTAGAGAATCTCCCCTATGAGGATAAGCTGAGAGAGTTGGAGATGTTCAGCCTGGGAAAGAGAAGGCTTCGACGGCACCTTATAGCCGTCTTGCAGTACCTAAAGGGGATTACAGGATAGAAGAGGAGAGACTTTTCAGCTGTTCTTATTGCAGTATGACAAGGGGGAATGGTTACAAGCTGAAGGAGGGGAAATTTAGACTGGAGATTAGAAGGAATTTCTTTACCTGGAGGGTGATTAGGCACTGGAACAAGTTGCCCAAAGAGGTTGTGGATGCCCCATCCCTGGCAGTGTTCAAGGCCAGGCTGGATGTGGCCCTGGGCGACTTGGTCTAGTGTATGGTGTCCCTGCCCATGGCAGGGGGTTGGAACTAGATGATCTTTAAGGTCCCTTCCAACCTGAGCCATTCTATGATCACAGTTGAAACTCGGAGGAAACAGGATAAACATCTTTCTTCTTACGTTGTACATCCTTTGATAGAATAGGTAACCCTCAAAATACTTGCACTTTTAATGTCTGGAAAACAAGGGATTAATGTACATCACACTGTGCTTGTGCTTTTTTAACAACAAAAAGACTTTAATATTTTAATGTAATACTACGTGAAAATGTGTAAGCATTCTTTAAAAATTGGAAGGACTGATTCTGAGAGCTGATAAACATCATTATGAATGCCAATACTTTGGTCTTCAGTGAATTCTTTTGTCTAGTTGACCATCAGTAGTCTTCAGCATTGTATGGCAAACTACCCTACTGATAAGGGAGATATAGTCAAGTCACTTATTAGTACTCTTTCTCCTTTCATATCTAATCAGAAGGTGTTTGTGGGTTTGGTTTTGTCTGGGGGGAGGGCAGTGTTTACTTGCAAAAGTTTCTTGTAATTTGTGGAAGACACTGTTCAAGTAGTGTTCTTGTTGTTTGGAGACTTGAAAAGATACTGATGCATGCAAGTAAATGTATACATGCCCTGACAGCAAAGAGGGCAGTCCACATCATGGGGTGCATTAAACACAGTATAACCAGATAATCAAAAAAGGTGATTATCCTGCTGGATTCAATATTGATGTGGCCTCACCTGGCGTATTGTGAGGAATTCTGGGCCCCACAATTTAAGATGTGAAGGACCTTGAGTGTGTCCAGAGGAGGGCAAAAAAGCTGGTGAAAGGGCTGGAAAGAATGTCACATGAGGAGCGGTGAAGGACTTTGGGCTTGTCTAGCTTGGAGAAGAGGAGGCAGAGGGGTGACCTCATTGCCCTTTACAACTTACTGAGGAGTGGAGGTGGAGGTGTGCTGATCTCTTTTTCCTGGGATTCAGTGACAGGACAGGTGGAAATGATTCAAAGCTGTGCCAGGGGAGGTGTAGGCTGGACATGAGGAAGTATTTCTTTTCTGAGAGGGTGGACCAACACTGAAACGGACTTCCTAGAGACGAGGTCGATGCCCTAAGCCTGTCAGTGCTTAAGAGGCATTTGGACTATGTCAGCCCTAAGTTGGTCAGGCAGTTGGACTAGATGATTGTTTTGCAGATCACAGAGTGAGTGGGATTGNGTCAGACTGTGCCTGACCTGGGCTAGAGACAAGTCAGTAAGAGGAGTGATTTTGGTAGCAGTTCAAGCATAGATCATGAAACTGATGCAGAAAATGGAGGAAAACTGCTTCTGTCACAGCACTTTGAGTGTTCTTCTTTGATGGCTTTGTCTTAGTATTGACTTCTAATACAGTTTTCATGCTGTATAACAGAGATGTTATTAGGATTGTTGCTACAGATTTTGTTTGAGTATCCAGCTTTGCAGGTGCAAGGTTATTAAATGCAAGATTAGTTTTCTTCCATTCAGAAAAATGTTCATTCATGTAAAAAAAAATAAAAAAATAAAATCCCAGGGGTCTTAAACTGCATTTAAAAAAATGAAATAAAACTACCACCCCAAGCCCCCAACAATTCTGATAAAGAATATATGTTGCAAAGCTCTGTGAGAGTTTTCAAACAAACATTATTTCAATATTGTCCAAGTGATTTAAACTTTCACATCTTTTTTTAGTTTTGAAGGCATTCTATGATAGTCTGTGGAATTTTTTCCATGAAGTAAAACTTCTCCTGTTGTTGAACCAACTCTGCTTTTCTTTCAGTGTTTTCTAATACTTTACTCTGCAGCTCATGGGAAATAAATTCCCTTAAGAATCATCCAGGAAACAGTTTGATGGGTAAATACCTTAAATATTTTAAAGCGCTTTCCTGTTCTGCACTGGAACAAACTGAATACTTTCTGTAGTGAAGTTAAAGCCAGGAGGAAGATTTTGCTTAACAGCAAATAATAATTTGTTCAGTGCTTAAAGCAGTCTGAGTGTAAAAAAATTGTGTTTAAGTGCTTGTTAAAATTGAGCCAAGCAGTTAGGATTTTGGTCCAGGTCATCCAACGTGGGAGGAGTAGCATCTCTGACTAGTTCTAAACAGGAATTTCGGTGGAGATTGAATTCTTAGTCTCTCATGGTAAAAGCTTCAGCTTTTGTAAATAAGTTGAGTTCATCAGTTTTTCTGTCTCTACCCCTCTCTCCAAAAGAAAAGCCTGGAAATTCTGCAGAAAAACTTTAAACAGCTTTAAAAACTGAACAAGGAACAAGATTAGATTCAGTGTTAATGTAGTTAATCTTTTACATACTGGAAATTCTAGGAATTGAATAGTGTAAATTAGTCTTTTTTCCTTAATTGCTTGAAAAGCAACAAAAAGATCAGACTTAAACATTTTCAGATCTTGTACTGTGCATTAGGTTATTTTGTTGCCTTTCTAGCTGTGATTAGAAGCCAGATACAATCGTCTTTAGATTTTTTCATCCATGTAAATAATGACTAGCTGAAGGACCTCATTATCTCTTGTGATCTAGCCTTAGAATACCTTCAGGCTAATAAGGAAGAGGGCTTCATTTTGCCATTTCTGTAAAAAATAAATGCAGAACTGATAAAAATCTTTGTGAATTTGAGTTTCTTATTCAATGCATTCATTGGGAAGATACAGTGAATTTTATTTTGAAGAGTTAAGGGAGTATCTATAAACCTGAAATAACCTTTGAAACCCAATAGCTCTACCTTTTCTGGCATTACCAAATAAAGTCTAGTACAGCAGCTGGATCTCAGGATTTAATTCCTTGAGTGAGAACTAGTATGCTCCAGAATTCATTCAAGTGACATGGCTGGTGCTGATGTTCCAAATGCCTCTCTAAACTCTCAAGTTTTAAGTGGTTTTTTCCTGAGGTAGTATGTTTGTCAGAGTAGAGAATAGGATGTAAAAAAGAGACACATGACAACACAGTCCTGATTGGTCCCTTCAGCTGTCAAGTGTGTGTATAGGTGTTTTTGCATGCATGTTCTAGTGTTCTTCCCAAACTTGATCTTCAGAAACACTTTGAGAAGGTGTCTTTTGTTCCATGCTGAAAATCAGCACTGCTTCCTGTGACTTTGTTGTGGTTTAACCTGGCAGGGATTGGGGAGAGAATCACTAGAAAGGTAGAACTCATGGGTTGAGGTAAAGACAGTTCAATAGGACAGAAAATAAAGAGAAAATAATGATAAAATGAAAACAAGTGATGCACAGTGTGGTTGCTCACCACCTGCTGACTGTTGCTCAGCCAACAGTCGCCACGCTCCAGCCAGGTCTCCCTACAGTTTGTGCAGTGTGGTGTTCTATGGTATGGAATATGTCTGGGCTGTGTCCCCTCCAAGCTTCCTGTACCCCCTTCCCCCAGCTTCCCCCATCCCAAGCCTTCTTGCTGGCAGGGAAGTTTGAGAAGCTGAAGAGTTCTTTACTTAGTCTAAGCACTGGTCAGCAGCAACTAAAACGACCGTGTATTATCAACATTATTCTCTTTCTGTACCAGCTACTAGGAAAAAAATTACTCCATTTCTACTTAAACCAGGACAGCCTTCAACAGATATAAAAAAAAAAAGAATGTTTTTAGTATACAATGAATTTTGAAACCTTAACACTTGATGTGGAGTAACACATGGGCCAGCTCTATACACAAGGTGATATTCTCCTGGCACTTTCTCAAATGAGTGGACTGAAAAGGTTGGATTATTCTTACAACCTCACCAAAGAGAGGACTGGATATGGGTCCTCTCAATTTTCCTATAGGAACAGAGCATCGTTCATTAATGCCTTTTGGAGCATAACCCAAATGTTTTTCACACTTCAAGGTCTCTTTCTTCTGTTAATGCTTTTAAGGAAGTGCCTCTTTTCTGGATTTTGTCAGAGATGTTTATTTAATTTCAAACTTCTGTGAGAAACTTGCCCTCCAGCTCCTCACAGTCATAGTCCAAACTCTTGGTGACACAGAATTTCTACAGAGGGAATGTTTGTAGTTCACTTCTGTTGTGTTTATTCTGATGTTGGGAGGAATGTCTATACTTGTCTTCCACGGTATTTATTTTGATGTTTCACAATAACAAGCAACACAGAAGAATGCAGAACTGTGATTTTTCTCATGCTTGGATAAGCCAGCCTCTGCATGAGTAGAGGGGGCAGCTGAAATGGATTTGACTTGTTCCTTATAGCTCTCTAAGTCCTTTCTTTCCCAGTATTTAAGCTATTTTTCAGCAGATAGAGTAGCTGCCCATATTGCTGTCATTGACCCCTGTTAGGGACATAAGTTGACATAATACTTGAAAGACCATGGAACTGTCTTAAAGATGTGAAACTTGTGGATTGCGTGTCAAAGATAGTTAAAAAGCATGGAAACTGGATGTACACCTGCTTTTTTTTCTGCGCACCTGGGGCTATGAAGAACATCCAAAGCCTGCAGAGGTAACTAAAACACACCTGTTATGAGTTGTTTTTAATGTACCCTGTGATCTGATCAGGCACAGTCTGAAAATCCCTTGGGGTCTGCTGTGGCCCCTGGTGCCATAACTGTGCCCACAGCAGAGGGAGCATTAAACTCATTGCCCACGGGAAAGGGTGGGGAGTGATAGCCATGTTCCTAGAATCCTTGGATGGGTAGGATGAGCTTATTAGCCTTCTGGCAGTCATCCTAGGAGAAGGACAACTCTGATTCCAAACCCAGGCAGATGGAGCTCGTTTAGCCCTGGAAGGCCTTCCAGCTAAGAGGTTAAACCTATGTCCTAAGGACCTGGCTGCCAGCATCCAAGCTTGCTAGGCCCTGGCAGATGAACCTTAGGACTAAAGGGTGGGTCCAGCTCTGCACATGCTGTGTCTCACCTAAAAAAAACCCCTAGTGCAGGCTCGAGGGTGCTATCCACTATCCTCTTTTTATCAGCACGCTTGGAAAAGGCGCTGAGGAGGAGCATGGATGGAGCCCTCCCTGGATCTTCATTCGCTAAGCCTAGCCACGACCCTGTGATCTCCTGATAAACCATTAGCATGTGTTAAGACATATACTGGCCTAAATTGTCCTTATTTGCAATATTGCTTTTCAGCAGAGGTGTCTGGCCTGTTTTTATGAGGCCATAGATGAAGAACAGTTGCACAATGCATATAAATCAGTATTGTGTGAATAAATCATTAATACATCTGTAAGTTGTGGCTCAAAGTAAAACTCTTATTTTTTTTTTTCTTCTTTCTTGAGCTCACAAAGACTTACATATACACATAGCCTTTTGCTAAACAATAGAAGTCCTTAGCACAGAGAGAGTTCACTTTTTTGACACATCTATCTAGATGATTGGAGCTTCATGTGTTAAGGTACGTTGTCATAATGTTTGACATTATTCACTGTTTTAGAATACTACAGTTTCTTCAAAGCGCTGCAGGATTTTGACTGAGGCAGTCTAACAAAATGACCATTTTGGAAGGAACATCATGCCCATAGAAGATAACTTACTACTCCCCAAAGAAGTTGCAAATGAGATGATTCTTGCAGTGGTTTTTGGCCGTTCTCAATTCTGAAAGAATGCAGGCAACATAAATGCCACCATCATTACATGAGAGGCACAGATCAGCCTGATTCCTGTAGCTGTTTGCCTGAGAATCCACTGCAGTATCACCTTTTGTTTGACAGGATGCTGAATTTATAATGATTAGAAGCTGCTGTCTACTAGAAGAAACCTAAATTATTTAGGATTTTAGTTTCCATTCTGAGGCAGGAAGAGGTTTACTTTTTTCTTCAGGTGAAGGTTGGAGCTAGTCCCAAAGCCACAAGTTGCATTCAGTGTGGCAGTGAGTATTGTTGCCTGCAGGAAGGCTTTCAAACTGGAGCACTGGCAAGATGGTCACAGGAGAATTGAGAGGGGACAGTCATTTTCCAGAAATAAAAATGAGGACACAGATGACCCTTTGGCCCTTAGATACAAGAAGCTGGGGCCTACTCTCTTTGCATAAGCAATAACCCCGCAGTTCTTCCTGAACAGATATATGCCAATAAAATCCATCTGCTCCGTGCTGCCCATGCTGTCTCACAATACAGAGGCAGGTGTTCTCTACATGGGCTTCTGTCTTTGCAATGAGACACTTCATCATGCTCCAGTGGCTTTCTGATTGTGGCTTTCTGATAGTGGCTTAGTGATTGTTGGGTGTGGAAAGATGACAGAGACAGCAGAAGCACATACAGATACTGCCCACTTGGCTGAGTTGAAGAGCCTATGGATTCCAGTGCCCTTTGCTCCTTTCTTGTCATGTTCCCACTCCCTGGGAACATCAGTAGATATGCTAAATCTGCTGGGGTTAAAATAGGTCTAGCCATGCCATCAATCTGATGGGGTCACTGGATAGTGAAGCATGTAGCAGCCCAGACTGAATTACATAGTCATAACGTGATAGAGCTCCTTTGTCCATGTTGATCACCAATTTTACCCTTTACCAGCAGTAAGGTGTTAATAAAAAAAATAATCTATTAGTCCTTTTTGTCTAATGTCTGGGCTTTTTTTTCTCCTGTTTTCCGGTGCTGTTTTCTATCATCCTTATCCAGTGTCAAGATAGAAAAAGACCTTTCTGTGAGAGTGTTCCCTCAGCAAGTTTCCAGATGATCCCAAGCTTGGAGGAATAGCTGGCACCCCAGAAGGCTGTGCTGCCATCCAGAGTGACCTGG
>VWZO01011573.1:163663-198273 GCA_013396975.1 Bucco capensis | reverse complement strand
TCTAGGTGATCGTGCTGTGGCAGGGGGGTTGCACTAGATGATCTTTCTAGGTCCCTTCCAACCCCTGACATACTGGGATACTGTGATACTGTGAGCCTCATGTTATGCATGAAATGTAGACAGTGTGTGGTTCTAGGATGCTGTGTTAGGATCCCATGGCTTATGTCCAGGCTTTGTACCCTGCCAACACCAGGCACTCAGTGGTCATTGTAGGAGTACAGACACAGACATGGAGGTTCTGTTTTCCTGAGCTAAGGAAACTACAGTAGTAGATGCACAGCCACCCCAGTGCACTGTGGTGTAATGCAGAGCTCTGGAAATGCTGCACTGGAGAAACCTCTGTATAAGTTAAATCTGTCCTGGGAGCTATTCAGATAATATAGGGATGGTCAGTCCCCTTGCTGACTGTTGGGTGTTAGATGAGACTAATGTGCATCTATTGCTTTTTATTAGTGCTGCTAGGTCTGCTTCTGTATAAAGCTGACTTATTTTAGGTTTCTGGCATTTATCAGGATTCCAACCCTAGAGGCTAGAAAAGCATTTTCCTCAAATCAGAAGAGTGTTTTTTTTGTTGTGTTTTTGTTTTGTTTTGTTTTAAACAAGATACTCTGATCTATGTGTTTCTTTATGGTCTATTTTCACCCAAACTAAGGGTGGGGAAGAGGAGACAGTGAAAGTATTTGTGTATCTCTAAGAGGGGGTATCCCTAAGAGGAGTTTTGGTTTCTCCTACAAGGATTTTGATGTCCATAGAGAGCTTTTATCTGTTCATTTTTTGCCTGATGATTCATTTGTTCCTCACTCTTCAAACTGGTTCATTACATTGCACTTGCTCTCAAGAGATTTTGTTCTGCACGTATTCCTAGGAAGGAAGTTACAGTTGAAATGGGGTACATCAACTTCTCTGGTTTACAGGGTAATGTGGAGTTCTCTACCTTTCTCCCAATCACTATCACAAGGTCACAAGGATGGAGAGGAGTGATAGTTTGTTGTTTTGTGTTTTTAAGGGAGAGGGTATGGGGGCTTATTGTTGGTTTGTGGTTCTGCTTCTGTTTTTTGGGGAGGCTTGTTTTTTGGCTTTTTAACTTAATTGGATTGTTTCTGCCTTTCGGAGAGCATCACATTGTGATGGTGAGAGAACACTTACTACATGGAGCAGTTCCTCCCTTGGGGAGCTGTGGAGGGCAGGAGGATAACAAAAGGGAGTTCCTGTGCCCTGGCAGAAGGATAAAACTTGGTATGGCTGGGTGTTGAATGATGTTTAATGACTGCCTGTAGGCCTGGTCAAAATCTCAAGTTGCCCTCTTTAAGAGAGAACTTGACAGCACTGATATTTGAAGACATGGTCTGATGAACTACACTGGATGCAAAAGGCTACTTTATTGCCCTGTAAGAAGCCATCTGGTTTACTGCTGAGCCTGGCTTCCAAGCATAATCATCTTCCAGCACAGATAGGAGACAATGCCTTTGATAGTGGTGTTGGATTAGGAAAGGGTCTGGATCTGCAGGCTGTTGGAAAGATAAGTTAACACATGTTGCTAGTGCCAAAGCTATTCAGACGAGAAGGAATAGATGAGGATTTTATAGCAGTAATGACATGCATGCCCTGCTGTGTGTAGAGGCTCCCTGGGAACCAAACAAAAAAGCCAATTTATTGTTTTTTGTACTTATTTTGAATGGGTTTTTGTGGACTGAAGACATGCTATATTACTTCAGAGTTGGTGGTACATAGCTGTGCTGGGAAAGAACTATTTTGGTACATGATCATAAAACATTCAGCAGTATTCCTCTGCAGTATGCTGTGAAGGTTGGCTTGACAGGTCTTGATGCTGGGCTGCAGCTCTTTTGCTCTACTTACAGTGAGGTGCTTTATTGTCACTACAGGGGCTCTGGATGATGTTAGAGATGCCTAGAGACCAAGATAAAGCAACAAAATGTTATTATTAGGTCTAGCTGATGTGGTAAATAAGCACTAGAGAATTTAAATGTTGCATGTCTTGAGCAAGTAGAACATGCTATTAAAAATACAACAGATTTGTGGTAGGGAGAAGACAGGTAAGGAGGCAGTGCTGGGATGAGACCTGTCAGCGTGATTGTTTGCTTTGGGTTATACCTGCTTCAGAGCAAGTTTGTTAATTGTTTACGGAACTTGAAAACTGAGAGGGATAGGTGCTACAGAGCATTAGCTATGGTTTGGTGAAATGGAAAACTATCTAAGTTGGTTGCCACTAAAAACATAAAAAGGCTGTGGAAGGCAGCTCTTCAGGCAACCCAAAGAAGGTATGAGCTGTTACTGTCTTGTCTCCTGCACTGGCTGTGAGATACAGGCTAGAGAGATGGGCAGGGAAAAACTTGATGTAATTTAACAAGNTGGCCCAGGCTGCCCAGGAGGCTGTGGAGTCTCCTTGTCTGGAGCCATTGCAGAGCTGCCTGGACACATTGCTGTGTGAGCTGGTCTAGGTGCTCCTGCTCTGGCAGGGGGGTTGCACTAGATGATCTTTCTAGGGCCCTTCCAACCCCTGACACACTGGGATACTGGGATACTTGGATGGTCCTCTCTCCTGTGGCTGCTTAGCAAGGCAGCTACTAACTGTAGGCATAGTAGTGAAATGTTTCTTTTTACGTAGATGGGTGACCAGTGCATGTATTTATGGTCGTCATTGTAGATTAAATATGTGACGTTTCCTAATCTCTCTAAACTGTTACTCCTCTATTTTTTACTTTTGGACTATTTTTCATTTTATTATTGCTAGTGGGAGTTGAAAGGGATCAAGGTATGTTCAAAACTTATGAGCCTGTTTAAGAAGAAATACTGTTTTAAGGGGGCTAATTAAATATGGAAACAGTGTTTGTTTTAATGGAACTCCTGTGACACTGCTTGTTTGAGTGTTTGGATGCCTTCAAAACCCATCTGACAACGTTTCAATGTGAAATTGGTGCCTGCTTCCTTGCTCCTCTTCCGATCAGTGGAAGTACCTGCAGGGTTGAGCTGCCAAGCTAAATAGTATTTCCTGTAAGCAGATGTCAAATACTGAATTGTTCTTAGAGAATAGATGTGCTTATAGATTTGTTAAGATTTCAAATGTTGATATATTTAATGCTAAAAGAAACTGTGGTAGAAACTGTTTTGATAAATTCATGTGAATTGAAAGAAACTGTTTAAAAAAACCCAACAAAACAAAACAAAAAAAACCCAACAAAGCTGCACCCTGGAAGGATTCTCAGAGAGCTGAAATATGCCTCCAGGAATATTCAAAGAATCTCCTTAACAGTCTCCAAAGAACAATTACATGGTCTGTGACACTGCTGGGTGATATATTCAGCTGGGGAGACCACCCACTTCCTTCTCCTCCCTCCTCATTCTCCTCCTCCTTTTTCTCCTTCTCTAGCTGCCAGCCCACAGAGTCCCATAGCAGATTAAGCATCAACACTGGGATGCAATTCGGAGGCTGCTGGTTTTCCAAATTACTAAATTGGTTTTATTCTGAGGACAAGCTTTTTTTCTACAACATCTAGTGAGAAGCTGCCAGCAGTATCTACACTGGGGATATCTGCTTTTACAGATTTTGTTTTGTTTTTTTTTTTTTTGCTTGTCTATGCATAAGGAATAAGAGCAAAGGAATGGAGACTTAATTATTTCTTCAAGCCTGTTTTCTTTAGAAAAATGGCTTACTTCTGCCGGTATTGATTTAAAAACATAGCATGTGACAGTACATGGAGGCTTTTTCTTGCTTATTTATCTTCTACGTGCACTGAAGACATGTTATGGTCTCCAAAATTTTCCTTATCCAACATGCATGTACGGCTGACAGCAAAGGGATTGCTCCGAAACATTCGTCTGCCTTCTGACTACAAGAAAAGCACTGTTATATTTCATACAGGTTTGTGGGATTGTTAATATGACCATTAGAGCATGCATTGAGGGAATAGCTTGTTTACTTTAACAGCAGCTTATTTTTAGCAAATAAAATCTGTAGTGGGCATGAAAGTTTGCAGTTCCATACAGAAGTCTGACTTTTGATCCAAGTAGTTTCAATATTCTCAGTCTGTGTGTGTCTGTGGGGCTGTGCCAAGCTGCTTGTTTTGGAAGGTGGTTATTCTGTTTATGAAATGCAAATTGGAATTTGCTCTTTCCTTGCACAAGTCCAAAAATAGTATCAGGATGTCTGTGCTATTAAATATTTATTTCATAATTTTACTAATTATCTGCTGGGATCATTATTTTTTCTATGCCTTGGTTGGGTGCAGGGTGGGAAGTGGGGAGAGAAGTGGGGTAAATACAGGCTGTCACTGTGTGGCTTTCTGTCTGTGAGAAATATTTGAATACTTGCATGTAGATACCTGTTATTATTTATGTCGTGTTGAATGCATCTGATTTGCAAGTAGGAACAAGCAGACTTACACTCACTTGTGTTGATACAAACCTAAAAAGTGTGACATTTTAGAGACAGTCAAGACAAGTGTTTGTTTAATACTTTGCTCTCCAAATCAACCAAACAAAACCCCAACCAAACAAAACCAACAACAACAAAAAAAGGAACCCAAAGCCAAACAAATAATAAAAAAAACCAACCTGCAAAACCACAAAATTCTCACCTGCACCCCACCTGCTTTTGCTCTTCAGTGACAGGTAAAGCAAATAAAACAACTATCTGGAATAGGACCAAGATCATAGAAGCTGAACTTTGTTCCAGGACATACCTTTGTCATTTTGGTGGAGGCTGGCAGTTTCTTTTTCTCCACTGCACTCTTTGTAATCTTCCAGCATTTTATGTATGGAGGAGCAAGCAGCTACATAAACTACTTTTGCAGGAGTTCTTCCTCTGGCATTTCCTTTCTTTCTTGAACACCACCCTCTTTACTTTTATTTTTTGAAGTTCAGTTCTACCAGCTTCCCTTCCTGCCCTGACATTTCACATAGCAGCTTAAACTATTTGCCTTGTCATTACTTATCCTTGGCAAAGTAAATGCAGAAACTGGACAATAAATTTAGTTATTAAGATAATATAGGTCAACTATCCAAATGTAGTATAGGCTTCTGCTTGTAGCTTGCTTACATGGCTTTAAGGTAGGGTTAAAATACCTTGATGCTAAAAATTCTTATGTAAGGGAATCTTTGTGCATAAGCCTACATCCTTGATGTTGCAAACACTGTGAAATTTCCAGATAAAACATATTCCAGGGGAAAAAATCCTGAAAGAGAAGGGGAGGAGATAATATTAAATCTTCCAGAAGTTCATTAACTACTACTGAGATTTGTACAATTTGGTAAATAAAAATAGATGTCAGTGTATGTCTGAAGGGAACTTTGCCATGGTAAGAATCCATGTGTGATTTGATGTAGTTTGAGTGGATGTGAAGGCAAAAGCTGCCTGCAGGATGCCTCTGTTAAAGACAGTGTGTCAAATAGATGGCTAGCCCTGTGTTCCAGAGAAGCAGCACTGCACTGAATACAAGTGCTGAAGAGACCTGCTGTGTGTTTTCTCTGTGCAATATGTACAGGCTAATGGTATAGCATTGAAAGCTTAAGAGAGGTTTCTGCCTGGTCTCTCCCTTCTGCTTCGCTGTACTGTGTCCTTGCATACTGTAGGAAGTCAGTGTGTTAGCAGAAAGCTGACTGGCAGTTAGCTAGAGCTGAAAATGCCAAATAAGTAGGGCATCTGAAAAGCAGGTCATGCTCTGTAGTGGAGAGTGCAAGAATGTATAGATACACTGTGGGTTTAGAAACAGTAGAATGCACTGAAGCTTGTTATTGCATTGAACCTGATTATTTCAGCTTCATAAAACTCGGCAACAGTAGATCAGGAAATCACAATGTATATCATAAATGTAATTTTTTTTGTTGTTAAATTCCAGGAGGAACCATAATTTGTTTTTGCAGTGCTACTGGCTTTTCCTGTAGTGGTTTAATTGGACTAAAATGATGTGGCTTCTTTCCAAGGTCACATAAACAATGAGGAGTAGAATATACTAGGGACCGTGTCAACCAACAAGGGAGAGAGTAATTGAAACAAAGGCATTTTAGGGTCCATGTAGGAATGTGAACGTGTGAGTGTTACGTAAGCCAAATTCCATTCCAGTTTTGGAGTAGATTGCTCTTTTAATAAACATTATCATGGATTTCATCCTTTGCTCCCTTTCATAATAGCATAGACCAGTTACCTTGTGTGGCTGTAGAAGCATCCTTGAGATATTCATGGCAGTTTTTGAGATGCAGAATTTTAGTCTAGAGCACATGTAAAGGTGGATTCTTTTGTTCCCAAGTCCTGACTGACAGCTTGCAGTGCAGTTACTTGAAGTGAGGATGTAGCCACTACGGGGAGGAAGAGGATGGAACTCTTGGATTTTTATTCTGACTTAAAGATATTTTGCAGCAGCCTGCTGCAGTTGCACCATGGAATGTAGCATGGCTGGACATACAGTTATTTGCAGTGGTGTTAGCTTTTTGCATTTATAGTTAAATGGATCCTTGGGCTGGAGTGCATTTGCACTGCTTACATCTTTTCCATGTGGGGATGTCAAAGTAACTGGAATAGTTCAGATATCTTGCAGTGTAAGCATACAGCGTGTTTAGAAGAACCCAAATAAAAGGGGATATTTTTCTAGGAATGGAATAAATCCAAATTATATTTGCTGTAAGATTTGAAGAGTTTAAGGTCATTCAGCTTGTTGCTTTGTGTCTAACTTCCATTACTGTGTGCCCTATGCTACTTGAAGGTGGTCATATCCAGAAGTTCCTTCTTCCTTTAAATGCAGGCACGCATTGAAGTGTCATCTTTCTCAGCTACTGGAAATACCCTTGCATTGTTAGCTGTGTATGAGTCTCCTCTTCAGCAAAACAGAAACTCTGAAGCACTTCAGGAAATACTTCATTTACCCATCGTTGTAAAACTTAGTTGTAGCAAATAACTGCAACAAAAATCTGAATGCTTCAGAACTGGATAAACATGACATACTTAATTCTCATTTGAACCAGTACCTTTCAGTGATGAAATAGAACATTTGCATCCTTTATCAAACCATTAAGAATTCTTACCAGAGTGACTAAAGTGCTCCTATGCTTCATGCATTAATGGTGTGACAAAGTAAATCATAATCTTTGTATGATTCTGTATAAACTGCCAGAGAAAGATGTTCTTTTATGAATGATTCAAAATAATCACTTTGAGTGATGCTTTCTCTTGAATATTCTTGAATACTCTTTATTCTCTTGAATAAAGGTAAAATTCTAGGCAAGGAATTGGTACTTCAAATGGAGGTTAAAGCTTTTGTGCCTTTTAATTAGTTTCTCAAGGTTTTTATACTGAACTGAACTGTTGCTTCTGTAGTAAACTGGTTTTGTCTCAAAGTGTCTTCATCTAGCCCTTCTTGCTGCTCTTCTGCTTTCTCTTCTTCCCCTAAGCAAGCTGTACTTAATACTCTCATCTCTCTAGTGACTTCCATTGCTTACTAAACCTAGTTACTCTATTACCCTGGGAATAAGAGGTGTCCCAGCAGTCAAACAGTAGCTGATGTCATTACAGTAATACCACTGTTTTGCACTGCCAGCAACAAGCAGACATCACAGACCTGTTTGAGCAGATGACATCCTTTTCCAATAGGACTTTTCAGATCACATGAAATTGCTTGTGCACACTGCAAAGCAGCACTCTTGAAGGAGAATTCTAAAGGCCTCAGGTGTCATGAGTTGCTTAATTGTTCATATGCCTTTTTTTCCCCCTTGAAGAATAACTGAAGTACTGATNCCATCCAAGGATTCTAGGAACATGGGTATCACTCCCCACACTTTCCCGTGGGCAATGAGTTTAATGCTCCCTCTGCTGTGGGCACAGTTATGGCACCAGGGGCCACAGGAGAACACAAGGGATTTTCAGACTGTGCCTGAACAGTTTAATATAGAACTGTAGAAAGATACTCAATACACTCAACCCTACTAAGTATTCTAAATCAAAAAGTCTGATGGACATATTTGATACAGGATGAGTATTGTTAAGTATTTGTGTCACCTTCCAAGGAAAATTTTAGAAGTAAGGCCAGCTTATCTGTCCTGACCAGAAGTTGAATAGTTGAAAACCATTTATCGTGGGGGATTTTGGGTTTAGTTATGTTTCTGTTGAAGTCAATGATGTTCTTTGCTCCTGACTTCATCTATTGAAGGCTGGATACTAAATGACATACCTGATGTGCTTGATTTCAATCCTAATAGCTCATATCTTCCTTAGGCATGTAGAGGATAGCTAAGTAGAGGTTCTTATGTTCAGATGGTAGAGCTCTGTGCATTGGTGTTTGTAAATATAGTTTGTACTGTACACAAGTCTCATCCAGTTGATGCATTTACTATGGGTGTAAAATGAAGATGACTCTAGTTCTTTTCAGATGAGGCCTAGGTAGCAGAAGGGAGCTGCTAAAAAAAATAACAAAACAAAACTCCAAATAACTAAAAGCACATGAAAAGGAAAACAGTAACTTATATGTTAACACTTAAGGTGTTCATATATTTTATTAAATATATGTATACTTTATTAAGCATGGAAGTGAGTGATGTTGGATGAACTATATGTGAAGGATGCCTCAAGTATTTGTCAAAATGGAATAAATACAATTACTGCTTCAACTTCGTAGAAGAATAGTTCATTGGAGAGTAAATATAGAAAATCTAGGAAATTGCCTCTGCTAATATCACTGCATATTCCAAGTGTACATTTATTCCCACTTGATAGGTCTAATAGGTGAATAGTTTGACTGCAACTTATATTGCTGTGAAATAAGTTGGAATTTGAAAGTGATAGGCTACAAGTGCACTTAAAAACCTGAACAGCTCTCTTTGTTTTTACTTCAAGGGATCTCCAGTTTGGCAAAACTGGACTTGAACTTTTATAAGCTGCCTCTACCAGTTTTGCAGCTTATACAAATCTGTTACCATAGTAGAAATGACTTGCAGCATTCAGACAAAGTGTCCATTCTTTTTATTTTGTATTTTCTAAGGTATAAAGCAGTAGCTTTTTTTTTTTTGAGGAAAACAATACCAAGACATTTCAGTGCTAAAATGCAACGTTTTGACTATTTGCAGCCAGTTGGCTCACTGATTTGTGTTACTCTTCTTTGTTGGCACAGAAAACTCTGATGTGGGAGAGGAGTGGAAGTCAAAAAAAGTTTCTTATATCTTCAATGGATTCAATGTGATTGTGTGCTGAGCACTGTGGAGGCAGTGCAGAACAGATTGGTACCACACCACTCTCATTGCAGAGATTGATGGTTTAGAGTACACTTAATGGCATCACCAGCACCTTTCTAACCATGTTCACCTACAGGGCTCTTCCCAATTTTACTTTTTGCTGGTCATGGAGTACTGTTTTTGTTCTTCATCCTGCGAGGGGAAGAAAATATCATTTGGTCTTCTGAAAACTGACTGCTTCAGCAGTATACCATACATCTTTTAAAACAAACAAAAAAAAGTCATGTTAAATTTAGCTTTCAATCCTGTTCAGTTGTTAAAAAAAACCCATAAAGGTAAAAAAAAAAATCCTGTTTAATTTAGCTGTCCACATACTCAAATGTAGAAATAACCCACCTTAAATAACCTGGTTTGTGTCTGTCTGAGATGTTTATTTACAGTTGCTATTTATGAATCTTCCATTAGTATCATCTTTACTGAGGTCTCATAGCAAGGGTACTAATAACCCTGGGTCCTGTGTTTGTCTCCTGGCTTAAATTTATTTTTGCTACTTCTCCTCATGGTAATGTATAAATGCTTATACATTTATAGCCAGTAAAGAATCTTCCTTAAGATGCTTGTGTAAACAGTTTGTGTGTGATGTTATGAAAATAACTCTAGTTAGGCAGGAAACAGAACAGGTGGGAACATCTGTGGTGAAATTCTTGTAATGATAGCTCATCCTTTTCTTAAAGAGAACTAGCATACCTTCAGTAAAAAAGTCAGGGAAATGTTACAAATAATACTCATTAATGACTTCACTTCTTCAGTATTTTTAGACTCAAATATTTCAGTAGCCTTTTTTTTTTTCTGTCTGAATATTGCTAATATTAGAATCACTTCATGTTGGTTTTATACTTATGAGAATAGACTTTGCTAAGCCTTTTCAAGTATTTGAGGTGGTAAAACAGGAATATTGGAAATGCTTCCAGTAGAAGAATGAACTTGCCTATAAAGCTAGTTGAAACTTACTCTATTCCAAATGAAACTTTGCTTTCATTAGCTGTAAGCATGGGCTACTTGTGTAACCAGTATAAAAGCAAAGCTCATATGTGTATATATATATACACATATATATATATACACACAAATACTACTGTACAATCTACCACCTCCTTTAATTTGCTTAGTAGATTAAAGGCCCTTAGCCCTTTAAAAAAATAAAAAAGCCATACTATGAAATGTATAGCATAGCCATATTAAATCTGTATTCCTGTGTCTCAGGAGGAACCTCTTAGCTAGGAATTAGGGTCAAGGAAGACAGCATGCACATGTAATGCACAGTGAATATTTTTCGTGCTGCATTTTTTAGTGGGCACAAGTGGAAATGTTTGTAGGTAGACATCTTTCATAGGGATTAACCTCACATACAGGTTTTGGTCTTTGCAATAAGATACAGGTATACTCCAGTGAGCACTGCAGTTACCTGAGATAGCAGCTCATCAAGAAAAATCTCTATAGTTGTCTTTCTCTTCCTCTCTGCCCACCACCCAATTAAGTAAAAATTTAAGTTTGTAGTTATTAAACTGAAGAGACTTGGGGGAACATTAATTGCAAAGAATGATATGACGAATGTTTTAAACCATCTCCACAGGAATTGCTTGGTCTCCACAGCAAGCAACTACTCCATAAGGGGAACACTGGTATCTGTCAGGCAGCCTTTGCCAAAGTGATCTTTAGCTGCAGTTTGCTTAGGAGTCACTGGAAAGATAAGTCTCTTAACTTCCAGGGGCAGTCAGCAAGCAGCAGCAGGACTGTGTGCTTCTCAGAGGGTGGGGGGATATTATATCTTGTGATTAATAAAAGTGCAGGGCTGCCCTGTTCTGTTTTGTTTTCAGCTTGGTAAGATGTCCTCGTATGGACTCCAGTGTGTTTCACTCAGGATGTTGCTGAAACAATAGTGTGCAATGTTCTAGGCATGCCCCTGGGGAGACATCTTTGATGCTTAATAATGGGAAAATGATTTAACATAACAGGAAATACACAAATAGGTCCTTAACTATGATGTGGTGACTGCCAGGAACTGTGTNAGACCTCCAAGTGATTTTCAGACTGTGCCTACTGCCAGGAGCTACATAAGGGCATTTTGTGTGTCTTTTGAAAAGGCTAAGTTTCAGCAGCACTTTGGGCATCCAAGGGCTGCATACCAGCTCTATCTTCTGTCTTACTCGCATTTGCACTGAAGCATGGAAGATTGAGTTCATGTCGATGATTTTAACCAGCAGCAGCTGCAGTGATTCTGTTAAAATGCTGTTTTATTCTGTTGACCAGCAAATGGTTTCACAGCTAGGGTAGCTTTAAAGTACTGTTTCAGGGTTAATTTTAGGCACATGTTCCTAAAAACATTTTATGCTGCTGCTTCCTAAAATACGTTTTCCTGCAGTCATGAGCTTTTCTCTAATTTTGGTGGCTGCTTAACTTTTCCTTCTTTCTGCAGAGATTCTACTTCTTGTTAACTGTGTTGGCATGGGTAATCAAAAGGATGAATAGCACAAGTGCTTAAACTGCAAATTTGAGTAGTAATATATAAAAGTAAAAATAACTCGCTCTAAGTGAACAAACCCAGTGGAGGTTGATATGTGCTTAGACCATTTCTAGTGCCTTAGAAAAGCATTACTGATCTATAGGAACCAAGAATCTTAACCATGCTATGAAACAGTTGTAGAAGTTGAGGGTACTGAAGGACAGAGCCCAGAGAGTTGTGGTTGGTGGAGCAGAGTCTAACTGGAGGCCTGTGACTAGTGGTGTGCCCCAGGGGTCAGTGCTGGGGCCAGGACTGTTCAATATATTCAGTACTGATTTGGATGAAGGGGTAGAGTGTGCTGTCAGGAGCTGTGCTGCCATCCAGAGTGACCTGGACAGGCTAGAGACATGGGCAGGGAGAAACTTGATGAAATTTAACAAGGGTAAATGTAAAGTACTGCATCTGGGAAGGAACAACCCCAAGGATCAGTACAGACTGGGAACTGATCTGTTGGAAAACAGCCCTGGGGAAAAAGCTCTAGGAGTGCTGGTGGCTAGGAGGATGCCCATGAGGCAGCAATGTGCCCTTGTGGCCAAGAGGCCAATGGCATCCTAGGATGCATTAAGAGGAGCGTGGCCAGCAGAGCCAGAGAGGTTCTTCTCCCCTCTCCTCTGCCCTGGGGAGGCCTCACCTGGAATGCTGTGTCCAATTCTGGGCCCCCAGCTCCAGAAGGATAGGGAGTTGCTGGAGAGAGTCCAGTGCAGGGACACCAAGATCATTAAAGGAGTGGAGCATCTGCCCTATGAAGACAGGCAGAGAAAGCTGGGTCTCTTCAGCCTGGAGGAGACTGAGAGGGGACCTCATTAATGTTTATAAATATGTTAAGGGTGAGTGTCAGGAGGAGAGAGCCAGGCTCTGCTCAATGGCATCCAATGGTAGGACAAGAGGGAATGGGAGCAAGTTGGACCACAGGAGGTTTAGTATTAACACGAGGAGGAACTTGTTTGCAGTGCAGGTGCCAGAGCACTGGCCCAGGCTGCCCAGGAGGCTGTGGAGTCTCCTTGTCTGGAGCCATTGCAGAGCTGCCTGGACACATTGCTGTGTGAGCTGGTCTAGGTGATCGTGCTGTGGCAGGGGGGGTTGCACTAGATGATCTTTCTAGATCCCTTCCAACCCCTGACATACTGGAATACTGTGATACATCTAGAAAAAGTTTAATGCAACTTCCCTTACATGATCTTCTAGACATGCCGGAGTAGTCCTTTCCAAACAGGGTAAATGTATGCCTCATTTCTGTTGTACGGAAATGATGGTAAGGATTAGCACTTACTACAAAATAACTGCTTGGTTATCTTTTAGATAGGGGAAAAACACCTAATTTGGGACTGAACCTTAGCTCACCAAATAAAGTCAGTATAGCTGGGCAGGAGCAGCCTGCTGAGTTGCTGTTTTGGGCTGTGATTAAAACCGATCAAGATACTGGAAGATGCTGTAGTGAACAGTGTTGAAAATGCTGTGTTAGCATTCTCTGCCTGCCTCTAGGAGCTAAGCTACCTAAGAGCTCTAGGACTGATTCTTGAAGGGATTTGGGGAAGTTGAACCTTTACTGTAAACTTCACGTTTCTCAGTTCATTTCGAACCTATAAGCTTAATCATGCTTATATCATCACAATATTTTTTTTAATCCATGCACAAAATTAATGTTCTAGCTTGGTCTCTTTAAGTTCTTTTATACTTTATTTTGTACTCGGAAATCTGTGTCTTCTCTAAAAAGTGAATCTTTATGTACCAGAAGGACAATTTGGGTGTTAACTGTTTTGTAATTTGAAATCACAAAATGCAATCATCTATTTTGAGGAAAATTGTTAGAATTGGACTTTTAAGTGATCTTTTGGTAAGTAAAGCATGATTATTGTGGATTACTTAGCACAGTTTATAGTGCTTCCTACATGCTTCAAAGTGCTGTCACCTCACTTTGTAAAGAACAGCATCAGTGAATTTAGGTCTAATCTGGATTTATTTGTCTTTAAATGGATGTAAAGTTTGATAAACACGGGAAGCTGTTGTTGGATACATTCAGAAATAGTTTTAGTACAAAGGTGTTTTGGGTTTGGCTGAGGTGGAGTTAATGTCCTCAGAAGTGCTGTGCCTTGGGTTGAAGATAACATGGGATGTTGTGACTGTTGCAAGGCTGGCAATACAAAAGGCAATAATACAAAATAGAACCGAGACTCTGGAGGTTCTTTAAATTCCCACTGTCTGTCCTACTTTTTGTTGCATAATATCCTTTAGGCAGTATTTCAGTGCCATGCATAAGTCAGTGACATTTGTTACAGTCATATAGCATCAGCTCATACTAGTATGATTGAATAAATAGCTTCTGAGTTAAAACTAAAAGCCACTCTGTCCTCTCCATCCAAGATAACTGCAGATAACATGCAAGAAATGATCTTGTATATTAATGTTCTAGTCTCATGGTCAAAAATCTACTTTATAGATTAACCTTTGTACAGTTGTTTTCAAGGAAAGATCATAGTTCCTTGCAAATTACTGAGCCTTACATAGACTCTTACTTTCAGTAAGTAAGTTCAGAAGAACTACAGAGAAATAATAAATTCTTGAATTTAAGTCAAGCTAATGAATATTCTGGCAGTTAACTAATCACATGTTGGTTGTTAAGCAAGAATTGCTACATTGAATTAGGGGCAGGCACAACTGATGAAATGAAGTTCAGTGATTCACTAAGTTACAAATTAATTCTTGGTGGCTTGGTTAAAGGTTTTTTTGCCTTCGTTGTCACAGAGTAGCCCTCCATTGTACATAAGCAGAAAGTGACTTTCAAACTTAAAGACTTAATTCTGTATGCTACAAGAATCCTGTTCAGATTTGTTTGGAGTTCTTCATACGATTAGCTGTTAAAACCTAGGGTTGTTGAAGCCACATTTGATACACTGATCTAGAATAAATTCATTATAGAAAAAAACTGTTAGATAACTTCCCTTAATTGGATTTGTAAGTAACAGTCTCTCCTAGTTACATGATGTTTATCCCCAGCATACTTAGAATGCTTGCCAGCCCATTTGGAAAGAAGCACATTAAAAAGTAGTTGCAAAATAATTAAACTATCTACTTATCTGACTTCCTGGTACATAAGAGACTGCTGTGCATGTGTGAGAGCAGAAGAGAAAACTTCTTAGATCCCCTGTTAGTATCTTCATGAATTATGTGGCATGTAGAGAGATTGTAGTCAGTGATTTAATCTACGTGAAGTCAGATCAGGTTTGAGCTGGAAGAAAAGGTATCATGAAAAAAATGTAGGGGAGTGTTTTGTGGTAAATCTTGAAACAGTTGAGCAGTCTGGTGAAATGCCTTTTATGTCTAAGTAGTGTTTACCTTGCCTCAAAAGGGAGCTATGTAAATGGTTTCTGGAGGCTTCTTCCAGCTCCGTTTTCTGATGCTGAGCATGGTAGGGTGGACTACAATATGAAGGAAGGAATGAGTTCAAGCACTGCAACTCAAGGCCTTCTTCCTTTCTTCAGCCATTTTCACCCCCAATTGCATGCTAAAGCTGAGATGTTCATAAAAGCTGAAAAAGGAGAAAGGTTGTCTTGACATCGTTCTGTGTTCTAGGAGAGTTTCCTGCACGTGGATATATAGCAGGCTTCTTCCTGTAACATCACACACACTCCCCACTGAAAGTCTCTTCCTGGATGTGAAGATACCCCATGTCAAAGTATCTGCAAACAGGGAAAGTGGCAGCCCTGAGTGGGAGACCTTATAGCAGCCTCCCAGTGCTTAAAAGTACTACAGGGAAAATGGGGAGGGACTCTTTAATCAGGGGTAATGGTTTCAAACTGAAAAAGACTAGACCTAGATTAGGTATTAGGAAGAAATTCTTTATTCTGTGAGGGTGCTCAGGCACTGGAACAGGTTGTCCAGAGAAGTTGCCCTCAAAGTGTTCAAGGCCAGGGTGGATGAGGCTTTGAACAACCTGATCTCATGGAAGGTGTCCCTGCCCTTGACAGGGGAGTTGGAACTAGGTGGATGGTATTTAAGGTCCCTTCTCCAACTTGAATGATTCTGTGAGTGTATCCAAGAAGGATGTGGAGATAAGAATCATAGAATCATGGAATGGTTAGGGTTGGAAGGGACCTCTGGAGCTCATCTAGTGCAACCCCCTGCAGTGGGCAGGGACATCCCCAACTAGATCAGCTTGCCCAGAGCCCTGGCAAGCCTCACCTGCAATGCCTCCAGGGATGGGAACTCAACCACCTCCCTGGGCAACCTGGGCCAGTGTTCCACCACCCTTGTGGGGAGGAACTTCTTCCTAATGTCCAGTTTAAATCTACTCCTCTCCAATTTAAAACCATTGCCCCTTGTCCTTTCATTCCAGGCCTTTGCAAACAGGCAGGATTTGCAATGAAGCAACAAATAATGAGATCTGGGAAGGGCTTTCAGATGGTATGAACTAATCATGGCGGGATTCCCTCTAGCAGTTGACTCTGGCTCCTGACTTCAGAGGCTGAAGAATGAAGGGCAAAAATATGCCATGTCTTGTACTTGTGATGAAGCAGCAGAGGGCACCAGACCACAAGGAGCAAATTGTACAGGAGGTGGCAATGGAGAGAAAAGACAGGGAGGGAAAATACGACCAGAGGGGAGTGAGGAACAGGAGTCTTTAACATTGCTTTATGCTTGGTACTTTGGGCAGGTATGTGTTTCAGGGATGACAAGGCACAGCTGCAGCTGTAAGAAGGTATGCCAGAAAAAAAAAGAAAACAAGTTTAGATGTCTTTTTGCCTACTCAGAGCAATATCTTAACTAGAAACTTAGTTAGATCCCATATGTAAACATAATTGCTAGCTTCCAATATAGCTTTTTTTTTTTCATTAAAATGCTAGGGAATTAAAAGATTGTCTATGGCATATATATATATATGAACTGATATAAAAAAACCCAGATGCTTAAATCAAGGATAATAGATTAAGATATAGCTCACAAACTTTAACTTGGTCCTTACTGGCCGAATCATCAGCACACCATAACACATCTTCGTGCAATTACTTTCCATCCTTTTGTCATCTTTGTCCTTAAAAAAGGATGGCTCACTGTCAAGTGTTCAGAACCCAACTAGTGCTTCTTTAAGATAGGTTTGTGGTACATAAGGTACATAAGTATCTGTCTGATACATTAATTACATAATGTTCAAGTCTGGGATTCCTTTAAGTCCTTTGTAAAATGGGATCTGTAAAGATTATCCCTTCCAGTCTTCTCATCTGCTAGAAATTTTGCATATTGCTGTTCTGCAGTGTTTTAAGTTCTTGCCTGCCATCATCACTGACTGCCAGTGCACTACTACTAGGATTGACAATGTCTAGCCATTTGACATCCCTTCACCCAAATACTAGTTTTGTCATCATCAAGACTGGAAAAGAAACAGCTACTGGTACTGGTGAAATGACAAAGAAATGTGTAACACTGAGACAGTGTAGGGCAGATTTCAGAAGAGTCTAGATCACCAACTTCCCTTCAAAACTTGCACTTTAAAAAATGCATAGGCTGGTTGATCAGGCAGTTGCAGTGAAGACATGAGTTAAGCTAACACTCATCTTTGTGCTTTTGTTTTGGAAGTCACTAGCAGTTTGGAAAGTAATGCAATTTTTCTGATATATTTTATGTATCCTTTACAAACATCGTAATTTAGCTCCTTGCTGCAGTATAAAGTTAATATAGATTTTAAAAAAAATACAATAATCAGAAGTGTAAGCAAGGCTAATGCAACATGGAGATTTTGTGTGCCTAGTTGGTATAGTAACAGATCATACCAAATACTAGCAAACAAAAATGTTCAACGTGCTTCCTCTAGGAGGAAAAGCAGTGTGTTCTAGGTGATCAGTAGTGCATTTGATAGTGTCCTAAAGCAGTTGTACAAGCTCAATAGTCATATTCCATAGGACAGGTGACATCCTGGGGAAATAAAAAACACATCAGTGTTAATCACTAGGGTGAAGGCATGTTTTTGGTTGAGAAGTACTGAGGCTTTAATGGATGGTTAATTTTAATAGGTATGTACCCACAGGGAACCCAGATCAGAGGCTGTCATGTGGGTAAGAGTTTGTTGGGGTTTGAAATGGAAAGATGATGTACTGAGGCTTATCTAGGAACCTTGGTGCAATGGCACCCTTGAATTGTTGGTGTTTTGCTTGCCTTGGATTCATGGCTGCCCCCAGCATCCTCTGATTGCAGGAAGAACTTTCTCTGCCTCACAAAAAGATGACAGTGGCATGCTCATAACCCAACAAAGTCCAGACCATCACTCTGAAGGGCAGAGGGCTTGCTACACACCATGGGTTGTCACTGATTATCAGATGAACTGCCAACTAGTAGGTTTCAGAAGAACCCTTATGTAGAAAGAGTTAAAAACTTGGAGTTGCTGAGCCTTTTGTGGAGATAATGCAAAAGCTGGTTTAGAAAGGTGTGTGGTTGGAAAACTGGCCTTACTTGCTATCTCTTGGTGTCTTCCCAATTGCTTGTACTTACAGGTTTCCTCTTCCACCTCTGTTTTTGTGTAAAGTATACCATAACAAAACGGTGCCCTTGGTTCATGCTCCATTTGTTGTGTCAACAAGCAGGAATCTAATAAAAAGAGCTTCATGCTGTATATTACAGTTCCCAGGTAACAGCTTCAGGCTGCTGGACTCCTGGTCCATGAAGGTTTGCTTTCTTACCTAATAGTCAGCATTGTAATGGACAGGGAAGTGTTTGACATGCTAATAGGTTGTGCTTCAGAAGAGGCTGGCTTCTCCTAGCATGAAACCCTGTGAGGCCAGTGCTGTAAGATGTGTGTTAAGCATGCAATGAAAACATTAAACAGGCATAGAACTCTTTGAAGTACGTAAATACAGCTGAGAGTTCCCTTTCCTATCTTCTGTGTAAAGAGAATATCCAGTTCTGTGGCTAGAAATGAGGAGTGAAAAGGGATGGATTTAAAATGCCATGCTGAGGCTAGAAGCCAGTGCTCAAATCCTGTAAGTCAGCAGATGAGTTGGCATGAGAGGACAGATACAGACTTCAGAAATAGTACTTAAGACTGAATGCCTGGAATAATGTGATGATTCTGCATTCCTCCTCCAGGCTGTACCAGCATTTAAGCAAAAATATGCTGAAAAAATCTTTGTACCCCTGGAAAGGCAGCAGGATTTCTTCTGTGTATGTTTTAATCCTGCTGAATCAGTTTAGGCATCTAGGTCAGGTTTTACCTGCCTGCAGTTAAATTTTGTTCAGTTCCTGCAAACTTTTAAATCTCTGTAATGGTTACTGGTTTGGGATTTATTTTTTTTTGGTTGGAATAACTTGAAAAAGATTTGATGACAGCTAAAATAAGCTGATGTTCCTAGACAAAAGCTAGTGGCTGACCCTAAAGAAGGGAAATTCAAGAGGTTACATTAAGAGGAAAGGGAGAACTGTGGTTCTGCTCTAGAAAGCATTATTTATTGTCTTGGGCTTCAGTTGGCATTTCTGGGGGGGAAGATGCAAGATGAGAAATGCTATTTCTCTTCCCCCAGCTGAATAAGAAGCCACCTTTGTGTGGACTAGAACTTGCTCATGCCTGATGTGCTTGACTCATGAACAGAGCAAGCTGCAACTGTCCACACCAGTTTATGCAAACAGGCATGGGGCAGAGCTTAGAAACACAACATCACTTGTTCAGGTGACTGCGCAGTCACCATGCTGGACTCTGAGAGGCACAGCAGGCAGGTGTGTGTTTGCCACCTGCTGAGCTGGAGGCAGCCAAAAAGCACAGTTGATCAAACTGTAGCGTGACTGGGGGGGTTGGAAGACTTCCATCCCAATCTAGCCTGTCAAGCCCTATGCAGTCACTGTTTATTTAGTTTTGTGACTGCTTTTCCTATGTATTTGTCTGAAACTGCTTCCTGGGTTTACAGCCCAGAGCAGGAGTTTTGAAAGAATTTGGGATGGCAATTTACACCTAGCCAACTTCTCAGGTCTTCTCAAGGATGATTTATCTACTACTGCAGATTAAACTCCACAGCATTCTTATTTGTATGGATGTTCTTAAGTCTCCCTCTCTAAAATGCTGTAGCTTGTCTTGAGGCAAACTTTAAAATCAAAGCAGTGAGATGAAAAGGTTGATCAGTCTTTCTACTGCATTGCTTAAATAGCTTGTATGCATTGCAGCAGGGGGGAAGGCAGTGGGAGAGGATGACAGGAGACTTGAAGAGATTTTATTGAGGCTTTGGAACTAGCTGTGTAAAGATCACCATACCATTTTAGCCTGGAGAAGAGGAGGCTCAGAGGAGACCTCATCGCTGTCTATAACTACCTGAAGGGAAGTTCTAGCCAGGTTGGGGCTGGTCTCTTCTCTCAGGCACTCAGCAATAGGACAAGGGGGCACGGGCTCAAGCTCTGCCAGGGGAAATTTAGGTTGGAGATCAGAAAAATGTTCTTTACAGAGAGAGTGATCAGGCATTGGAATGGCCTGCCTGGAGAGGTGGTGGATTCACCATCCCTGGAGATTTTTAAACGAAGATTGGATGTGGCACTGAGTGCCATGATCTAGTAAATGGATTTGAGTTGATGGAGGGTTGGACTTGATGATCTCGGAGGTCTTTCCAGCCCGATCGATTCTGTGATTCTGTGATACAAGAGGAAGTTATGTGTATGGGCTGGCTCATATGTGTGAGAGAGATTTGGTAACTCCTGAAGGGCAAAACCCCAGAATCAGACCCATGGGTCATGCAGTACTGCGTCAATGGGACTGGCTCCTTCAAACGAAGAAAAGATAAAGCATCTGTAGTAGAGGTCAGCAGTGTAAGCCTATTCTTCAGGATCTAATAAAAACAAGTAGACCTTCAAGTTTACTTTAGTGTTTATCAGTGATTTGGAGAAATTTGAGCCTACTCCAGACTCCACTGAGCACAGCTATAAGCATTTCAGGACTGTTAATGTTGTACAGGATACATGTTTGGTAATCATTTCCATATCTTGATTCAGTGTGTGTTGTGGGATGTGTTGGTAGCATTTTCTTACCTTATTTCAACATTTTAGTTGTAACTTCACTAATTAATAAATGTGAGTATATATCTAGTTTGCAAGAATATGTTCTTATAAAAAATATATTGCAAGAATTCCTTCCTATCACATGTAGCAAGTACTCTGTTTTGAAGCCCTCTCTAGTCCTTACTCTTCTTTCATCTTAATTTGGTCTGTATCATCAGTTCTCAAACTCTTCGACAGCCTAATGCCAAGAAGTCCCAGAGTGGGATTTTTTTATTTGTTTGGGTTTTTTTTTTTGCAGTGGGAGAGTGCGTTCAGTTCCAGTTAGTAGTTGTAAATCAGACTTTTTGAAAAACAGAGAAGTCACTATGTAGAGACAACTAGATGCTTCCTCTTTCGTGTTTGGGAAGTGAAAATATCTGGTTGCTGTTTTAAGTCTGACCCCAGTCCTAGTTGTACAAATTGGTCAGCTGTACAGACTGTGAAACCACCCTGAAGGACAAAGTAATGGGATTATTGTATGATTTACTCTAAGCTTTGTGTAAACTCTTTTGATAAGTATTTCAAATTTGCTGTACTTACACTGTAAGAGATAACTTAGTTTAGCAATTTTCTGTGTTGACTTCAAAACTATGCTTGGTGATTTTCAGATTTTAACTCTATGGATTTTATTCTTGCAGAATATAGAAATAGGAGTGGTTTGGTAGCTAATAGTGTAAAGGATTTTTGTTTTCATGAAGCAGAAGAAATACTTAGGAAAAAACAAAACAAAAGCAAAAACACCCACGCAAGTAGATCAGAGAGTTTGAGGGTTTGTTTTTTCTAATCCATTTACTCTTGAGAGGAAATCCTCATCAGTGTTTTGACTTCTGTTGGTCTATGAAAACAGGAGGTTTTTCTCTGAAACAGGAGAAAATGTTAAGCTACTTGAGACACATCAAGGATAGAGACAGCTTAGTTTGAGCACAAGCTCATATACAGCACCAGAAACTGGTAATTACAAGATGATGAATCCTGAGTTGGGAAGGTTGTGCATTGCTGAAAGCTATTACTGTTTGTGTGTCATTAGCTACCAAGGATTCTTGTTGAGAGACAGATTGTAAACTTCAGAGTACCAACAACCTCTGTAGACTTTCAGTTTGCTTTGTACTATTGTATCTATGTACTATGAATTTTAGATAAAGTTTTGAAGAGTGTGTTCCAGAGTGGAGAAAATCAAAGGAAACCTGCCTGGCAGCTATTCAAAGAGAGCAATACTTTCCTGGCTCCATGAGTACACCTGGTCAAGTGCAGAAGGCAAACTGGAAAGAAAACAGTAAACTTCCATTGCAAGCTCTGAATGCTGGGTGTTGTGCTGAATTACCAGTGTAGCAGGGTATGGGGATTCCTCTCAAACAGAATTCTGCCACACAGTTTAACAAAGCAAGAAAGGAGGTTTGATTGCTATAAATACACTAAACAACCCTAGCAAGCACAGATATAGCATATTATACCAAACCCAGGGTGACCACTGCAAAGCTGAGCATTAGGAGCAGCATCTCGTCAGGGGCTTGGTAGGCTCAGAGCATCATGACCCAGCAGCAAACAGCTAACCTCTCTGAAGGGAGAATGTGATGCCTTCTGTAGACCAANGACCCAGAACTGGACACAGGATTCCAGGTGCTGTATTGGTAATTTGTAACAAACTGAATCCAAAGACTGGATAATTAAATCTCTGTGTAACAAAACAGCTAACACTCTGGTGTCAGTAGTCTACCTGTTTTTATATGGAGCCTAGACCTATTACGAGTTCTGTACTTAAAAGTAAGAAGCTGTAGTTCTTACAGAGAAAAGTTTACGCAGACCTAGAAGCTAAAAGGCATAACCTCCTTAACCTGCCAAATATATCTCATTAATCAGTTTTCCCTAACTGACCTGATAACTGTTTGTTTGTGGACTGGAGAGCTTCCTCAGGATCTGGATTCTTCCAAAGACTGCTAAAAGAGCATTGCTATGGGAGTGAGGAGGGCATCCAGTGGGAAGGGACCAATATCCAAGGTGCTCACAGATGTAAACCTGAACCCTCAGTGCAAACACTAGCAAAAGGACAGGTACATAATCACCTAGTTGAATATACAATTGAAATTACTAAGCACTGTTGGACTGTTTGGCTTTTAGCTCCTGCAGGCAATTCAGAGTCCTTCTGAGCTTTTGTGTTGGAAAGGGAGGGCTGCATCTTGCAGAGTGTTTGGCTGTGTTGCAACAAACCTGGTTACTGATGCCCAGGCATACTTTGATTGATGTGCAGATCAAATGACTATTGGGAGTGGCATTTGGGGTGACATCCCACCTACAGTGATGTCAGCAAAAGATTTTAAAAAATTCAGGTGTGGCATAATCTGCCAATTAAACTGATTAGTGCTCTGCCTGAGTCCTGAGAAGGAGCTCTGGCTCTAGAGTCCTGCTTACTCAAGTATTTTATTTAGCACCTTGGTCTTACCTTATACTAGACTTAGTACCTTCACTGCAAAATGCTGTAAATTGAGGTAGGATACCACACCAAGGGCTATGTGCTAGCTCTCTTGCTATCTGGGCAAATCTGCTACCAGCTCACAAGTGTCCCTGACTGACTGGAAGCTGTGACACTACAAGAGGTCCTGCAACTTCGTGGGATTGGGATGGAGTGCTTTGCTGCTCTCTTGGCAGAACTGAAAGCGAGCCAGGAGGCAATGCAGACTGGACAGAAGGAACTAAAGCGTGACATGGAAACATCTCAAAAGGAAATCAAAACAGTGTTAGCGCTGCAGAGGAGTCAGCAACAGGTGAAAGAAGATCTCAAAGCAGAGGTGAAGTCCAGTCACTTGGGTATAAGAACTGTGCTTGAGGAAATCCAGCGAGTAAGAGAAGAAATGGAAGCTCGATTAAAGACTCAGGCTGATCTGGTCTTACTGATCAAAGAAGTGAGCACCAATTTAAGATGTGTAGACAAGGCTTTCCAGAAAATGGAGGAGAGGCAGAAAGTTTTTACCAGCTTGCAACTTCCTACCCAAGAAAATGTTGAGCAAGGATATTCTTTTGAGAAATGCTTACCCAAGACGCACAGGGATATTGAACAACCAGTGGAAGCTAACAGTTTGGATGAGGAATGTGAAAAGAAGGTGCTTAGGGGTAAGACAATGGTGACTGCAGAAGTGTGGGGAGACAAGTGAGGTTTTTCCTACTTGTGCTTGTCAAGTAGTTGATTTAGGCTGTTTGGAATGCTTTTAAGAAGTGTAAATTTTTATTTTATTTTTTTTTATAAATTAAATATCTTGCCTAAAGAAAAGAATTTCTAGCTCGCGTAGACATTACTACACAGACCTGCCTAATATATGATACAACAGGCAAAGGAAGGCTTTGATTTGGCTCTGCAAACCAAAAAAAAATTGATGATAGATGCTTCAACAGGTAATGCAGCAATAGTGTGCATGATAGACTCAGGAAAGCAGCAGCACCAGGCAAGGCTATGAGATAGCCAAGTACTGGGCGATAACCCAGCACTTAAGTGTAGGTTTATGGAACACACCCTACTGTACACACAGTCGTGTATTTCTTCTTCTAAACACCTATTAACTAGAGAAGCTATGTATGGGAAGCAGTTTGCTTTATGGAAAAGCTTGGGATGGAGCTAATAATTCTCCCCCCAAAACTGGAACCAGCTGTTGCCATCTATGTAGCAACTGTAGAGGGAGTGGGAGGATTTCTGGACCTTTTTCAAGGTCATGGGTTATTCTTTTTGCCAGCAAGATATTGAATCTTCTGTGAATGATTCTGTGATCAAAAGGCTGAGTCTTGGCAAAATCACTGCTAATTTTTTTTACTGGTATGGAAGATTAGACCTTAGATGGTAATTCTGTCCAGTTACTGTACTACATGTAGTACTTCATAATTTGATTTCTAGTTAGAAATTGAGCATTTTGACTAGATTGGGTACAGTGTTTTTAAGCCTGTTGGAGAGGAGTCCAAAACCTAACTTCAGGATGGAAATTGTTCTGCTTTACAAATCTGACCATATAAAGGTGGTGAGTAAAAAGACAAAAGTGAGGAGGACTTGGGCTGGTAACCAGCACTGTCTTTATATCAAAGCCCACAACTGGTGTGTTGTATCAGTAATTAGACATAAAATGCTTTTGTTTTAATGAAAGCAGGGCTTTTGTTTTGACATCACAGCATGCCTTCTATACAAATCTGGAAACAATCTGTCATTGCCCAGAGGTACATAGGCCCTAAATAAGCATTGGAGTGTTGCTGGTCTTAATCTGTAGAGGCAGTTCATGCTACAGAGGGTTCCTGCTAGCAGAGAAATGCTTTTCAACATTTGAAGTGGCTGTGTGTAGCACATATATCCACGATAAAATTGCTAGGAGGAACATTACTGAATTTCTCCAGTGCATGATTTTCGTTCAGCTATTTTTAGCATGGTATCTAGAGTTGGCTTGGTGTTGGATGTTTGAATGATCTTCTAGGAAAAAGACTTGATAGTCAGGGTACCATGATAAAAGCAGTGGTGTGAAACTGGCAAACTGAAAAAAGGCTAGCTGAACTCTGGAAACAGTGGCTATCTGGAGTCTTGTGTCATTTGTAGTTGGCTGTTGTATCACTGATTTAAATAAAATAATTTTATTAGGTAGCAGTATGTAATGTAATATTTTTCCCAGAATGAAAGTTATCTGCAAACACTTGTTCAGGATTAATGCAGCTCTGTCAGGGTCCTACAAATGGATGTAAAAATCATTTCATATGATGATGTTTAGCACTTTTATCAGTAAATTTACCCAGTATCCTTAAATCAGGGGGAGTGCTCTAGTTCTCTATTTATTTTAAGTGGAGCATTCAGGAAGGGAGGTAGAATATATGAGAGAGTAGGAGTATGTGAGCCAGTAGGGCAGAGAAGGATTGACTTAAACGTTTATTGTCTAGTCCCTGCTCTTTTTTCATCTCTCCTTGATTATTGTCTCTTTTGATTAGAAGGTAACAATTAGAAGTAGAAGCCAAGCTTGATCTTTCTTTCCCCTACAGATTTGTGTTTTGATTTGGGTTGTCGTATTGATAAACCTTTTAACAGCTCTACTATTAAACTGCAAAACAGTATGTTTCTAATTGGAAGTATACCCTTTAACAGTCAATATCTCTGAGCAGAAGTGCAGTGAAATCTCCAAGAATACAAGAGCATCTGATATGTGCTGACAATTCTCTAGCTGTGACAGAGGACAGAAAGTCCTGCCCAGCAAGGATTTATCTGAAATATTCATAGGCTCAGGAGGCACTGCATACTCACCACAGTAAGACACAGAGGACAGCAGTATTTTAAACAGGGAACTTGTTTTCAAGTGCTTTGGAAACAAGTGGAGGCTGTGCAAGACTGATGTGTATTGCAATAGGTGATGTGTCAATCAGACTAACATTAACTGAGAATCAAATCTTTTGTTATTAATACTGTCTCCAGTTGTGTGGTTGAACCTTACACCACTGGGTCTATTCCTTCAAACCAAATGCTTGGGCTTCAGAAAGGGTTAATGAACAACTATTTATAATTGGTTTTTTCCCCACCTATTCCTATTTTTCTTCTCTCCAAATCTCGCCTCTCAAGTTTTTTCACTTTATCTTGGAGAAATCTTGTTAGGTTGAAACTGTACAAAGTAATCCGCTTATGTCTTCATTAAATTGCCAAGGGCTATTTATGAATTGCATCAACCTTTTATTGCAAAAGTGTTTGCTTGTTCCCAGTGTGATCAAAAGGGGAAGGCTTTGCCTTATCTGCAGAGCACTACTCTACTCCCTTTCCACCCTGAAGACAGCAAAGAAACCTGTAACCTTTGTGGTGTTTACGAGTCAAGCGGTGCATTATGTAATGTGGTTTCCTCTGACATGAGATGATTGTGGACTGTGAAGGGATTGAGGTTGCAACAAAACTAGGAATATTAAATCAGTGATGTCATTCTTGGCCCCTGAATAGAGGCAGGGCAAACTTGAAATATATTACACTTTTGGAGTGTTTTGAAGAGTCTCATCCTTGTGACTGAAGTTGCCGATACTAAGAAACGCTGCGAGAACTCAAGTTAATAAAGCTGAAACCTGAGCTGCAGAGAAGGGGAGGTTTTGCAATGAAAATTTTGAAAGTAAGAAGACCACCATGTAAATGTAGGGAAGATGATTTTATATGCAGGAAATATGAAATCCATGTTACAAACAAAAATCATAGAATCCTAGAATGGGCAGGTTGGAAGGGACCCTAAAGATCATCTAGTTCCAACCTCCCCACACTGAGCAGGGATGCCAATCACTAGCCCAGGTCACCCAGGGCTGCATCCAGCCTGGCCTTGAACACTGCCAGGGATGGAGCAGCCACAACCTCTCTGGGCAACCTGGGCCAGTGCCTAACCACTCTCTGGGGAAAGGACTTCCTTCTAATCTCCAATCTAAATTCCCCCTCCTTCAACTTGTATCCACTCCCCCTTGTCCTATCACAGTCTGACCGCTTAAAAAGTCTCTCCCCTTCTGTCCTATAATCTCCCTTTAGGTACTGGAAAACTGGTCAACTCTTATGTTAGAATAAGCTACTGGGTAGGTAGGATGACAGGTCTTGCATTTTATGAAAGTATTTATTCAAAGCACAATGTGAAGAGTATGCTGAAAAGTAAGCTAAAGAATACTTGAAGGTGAGGATAAGGTACAAAACTTTTTTACAAGGTTATGGTGCTAGAAATCAACCTGGTAGATGATAGTGTTTCCTCTGCAGTGTTACTGAAATAACCCTTTCTCCTATTTAGTATTTCAGGAAGTGTTTATAAGAATTTAGAACTGCTCTCCTTTGCACCTGTCATTTAATTTTTGGTAAGACTTGAACATAAAGTGCATATTAATTAGTTGTTGTTGTTGTTGTTTTAGTTGACAAGCGGCGGAATGCCAAGAGCTCATGCATACAGACTCAAGCCTCCACAGACGTGCATTCGCCTAGCACAAAGCCAGCAGAGCTGACACAGTACAAAAGAAAATGTGAGAGCCAAAGTGGAATCATCCTGCAGCTGAAAAAATTTCTGACAAGCAGTAACCAGAAGTTTGAAGCATTAACAGTTGTGATCCAGCATCTGCAGTCTGAGGTACAAACTCACAGCTAATCAATTTTGGCTTTATGTTGTTGAACTCTTCTTAACAAGGGCTCCTGAAAATCTTAATATACATAATATCTTTGTTTTCATTCCAGTGATTTGTGTTTTCCTGTAGAGGTAGCAGTAAACCTGCTCCTGGCATCAATTGGACAGAAAAAATAAAAAACCTAACGCTGAGCTTTATGGCTTTTTTGCAGATTCATATCCTTTTTTAGAAGGGAAGTTTTTAAATGTGTGTAGTCAGAGAGTCCTTCAGGGTTGAGTACATTTCCAAGTACATGCTTCAAGTTCTGTCCTTGTAGAAGAGACTAGTTTCAACAGATAACATGCATGGCTTTGCTTTGTTAGCTGACATTGGATAGGAGAGTATATAAGGGGTAGATATGTTTTTGAGCTATTCAGAATAAAGTGAGAGTCATAATGGTTTTATTTATTGAATCCTGCATTATTGGTGGTGTGATAGAATTATCAAGATTTCATTAAAAAAAAAGAAATGCACCTGGAATTTGCAGTAGAATTAATCTGATTTGGTTTAATGTTAATTTGGTCTAGTCTATTTGACAAAACCTAATCACAAACTGATTAGGTTCACAAAGCTAATCATTTTGGTGTTACAATAGAAACTTGTGGTCTGCTTTAACAGTTAGGAATTTACACTCTAGCAGTTGATGCAGGCTTGAATAGTATTTTTCTTGCATTTGTCACTACTGTTCCAAGATTGAGATCAAGTTTATTTTGGCTGTTTTGATATGTGGTGATTTTATAGTCTGGTATGCAAAAAAGCACTGAATTGTCTTAATATGCTGCCAGAAACATAACGTTCTCTTGCTTGCTCTCACTTAATCTAAAAATACTGTGTTTAAGTCCAAGTCTGTTCAACTCAAGTAAGAGCAGTGGCCCTTAGCCAGTTTTGTGAGCTTGGCTTGGTTCTTTATACTCTTGATTGAAACACCTTTCTTTGTTAAGGAACTAGTTGAAGATCTTCAAAGCAGTTAGATACAGGATTTTTGGATGCTTGTCATCTAATATGAAATTGTGAAACCTTTATGTGAAATTTTCACTGGTAAACTTCTGTGCAGTCTTCTAATTACTGCATAATAAGCACCTTTATTTGTGGTGCATTTTATAATTAAATATCTTGGCCTAGATTCTCCTCTCAAATATTGTGTATTGCAACTTTTTAAAATTCAGGAATACTTTATCATTGTCATGTATAATGAGACATACATATTTGCTTCTTCTAGGATGTTTTACAGGTCACTTAGTCTAAATGTGATTTTTTTTTTTAAGAATAATAACGTTGGTTATTTTAAAGAAAAAAAGGGAGGAGAATGGATGGGGAAAAGTGTTGAAGATGGAGGGGAGAGAGAACTGCTTGAAGGAAACCAGTAGTTTTACTCCTTCTTTCTCTTTGTTATTCTTTTGTAGATAGAAAGAAAAAAGAAATTTTATTGCTGTCCAATCATATAAAATTAGTATGACATAGTGATGTACTTTCATTCCAGTTAGTGATACTGAGGTTGTTCTCTCCTTTCCCAGAATAAGACAGTGCTTGCTGAAGAGTCACTTGTATTACTCTTCTGTACTTACAGTGGGAGTGAGAAGGACTCTTCTGCCATACTGGTGTAAGGAATACTCAGAATCTGGTAGTTAGCTGGGGGGAAACATCCTCTAGGACTTCTGTGTTTTAGGGAACACTGTGAAGAGTTGGTTTTGGGTTTGTTTGTTGGTTTAGGGATTTTTTTCCTTTCTGGTGAGGTGTGGAGTTTGGTATAGCTAATTTAATCTCAACTGGACATACATTTGTTTTTCCAAAGTATCTTTTTGGGGATCCCTTTGCTGTAGTTTTCAAAGTCTTTGGGTAAACTCAGGCAGAAACTTGGAGTTAGGTCCTGCTGTGGACTCCTAATGCTGGCCTGTCCCTGCAGAAGGCTGATTCAGCTTGCAACTACCAGAAAATTAACCCAGCTAAAGAGAAAGTATTTCTATGCCAGATGAGTGACATGGACCATCCCAATGCATAGTCAGAGCCAGAGCAAGGGTGAGATAGTATTGAAGGCAGGCAGCCTGGCCAGATGGATAAAAATGCTGGAGTGAGCTATTAGGTTACTTTGAGGTGGTGCAGCCCAGCCCAAGCCTCTTGGCAAAACCTGTCCCAGTCTCTCCTGCTTTCCCTGTAAAGCTGAAGTTACTCGCAAATGATTCAGCTGTTGGGTTTGTTTTCCTTTTTTTTCTGGGATACCCCAATGCGTTTCTGCACAAAACCTTAAAGTTGCTTCTGTGACCTCATTTGAAATAGGATAGATGCAAATGAAATCAGGTCTTGCTGGCAATGACTTCTGTCAAAAGTGCAGCCAGCCTATCTGGAATAAAGTTGAGAGGCTGCTGTTTTAAGAGTTAAATGATGTTGAGCAATGCTGCTGTACTGTTTCTAGCCCAGTAGGAATCTCTCACAAAAGTCCATCTGAGCTCAAACTTGTTTGTTGCGACATTATCTTGGAGCTGTCAATATTAGCAACTCGCTTGTCACACTCCAACTGTCAGGATTTGTCCAGGGAATTCCTATGCTTAACTACCTTTATCAAGATTCTTCTGAATTTAAAAATCCTTAAAAAACAGCCCAATTTCTACCTTGCAGGAGCTACCTATTGTACTGTGTTAATACTAGATGGAAACCCTTTGGGCATCCAGAATACCTGATGGCAGAGAATGGTGTGGTTGGCAAGAATCCCATTCTGTACCAAGTTTTTCTATTGTTAGACAGCTGCATGTGTGCTAGTGATGTTAGAAACATCTGTGGAACTGTGGGCTAATCACACAAGCAAGCTTAAGTCTTACTGTGCTTCTCTTGATCCTCTGGTAATTCCTGTGACTTTGTAACTTTCTCCTGGTTTTTAAGTTCAAAGGAGAAAGGGAAAGGTGGCAATACAGAGGAAATGGTGAAATCAGCCTTCTACAATATGTGCCAAGGAAAGGCATCTTATGGTAACCTTTAATTAAGTCTGGAATTTGCAGGACTATATTCGTGTTGGCCTTTTTAACTTGCCCCTGATGCTCATTTTGCATATTCATCTTGAATTTATTTTTTGTCCCTACAGTAACAGATGTGTTCAGAGGCTTTAAATAGATTGGTTAGCACACCTGCAGTAAGTCACTGTGGCTGCCACTCCTGCAGCCTTGCTGCCCACTCTTCTGTTGCCCTTGTGTCTGCACAAGCTGGTGCTCACCTGGCCTTGAGATGATTTAGGCACTGAGTCAGGAAGAAGGGGACAAAAAAAAGGGGGGGGGATGTCTAGCTTTATAGGTCTGTCCATACCCAAAGTGTCACCGGTATGCCCCTGCACAGTGATTCACTGTGGCAAGGAGCAGGACTGAAGAACCACCAGCACTGGGTGGGAACGTGTGCCCGAGAGGTCTGTGGGTTTAGCCAGATGCTCCCTGTGGAAGGAAAATACCAAACTCTAATTGCTTTGATAATGTCCTGTAAAAGACATCCTGATAAGACTGAGGCTGTGGCAACTCCTCTATGAGCTCTGCTTCTCGGGGATGCTCAGCCCCCTTCCCCTGCAAGGCTGTGTAATTACTGCAGCTGGGCAGTTTGAACCTGGAACTCACTGCTCTATAGAAACTCTTAACATGTTTGGGAATGGAGGCTCTTTGGTTTAGCATCATAGTACTAGTTTGGTTTTAAATTTGGTTTACTTTTTAAGGGTTATTTCATTTTTGAGTGAAAAGATAATGTATTGTTAGAGTGACTTGAACAGCTTTCTGACAAATATCCTGATTTTGATGCATAAATTGCCACATGTAGAATGACAGACTATTTAAAAAAAAACTTGAGATGGTAAAACAGTTGGTTTTCTTTTTCCTCATAGTTTCATTAAAGTGTTTTTAAAGCTCTCTAGAAATGAGCTTCCAATTCGAGTCTGTGCCACAGGGCACTACAGAGATGAAAAAAACCTACATTTTGCTGTTGTATGTCTCCTGGTCAGGCACAGTCTGACAATCCCTTGTGTTCTCCTGTGGCCCCTGGTGCCATAACTGTGCCCACAGCAGAGGGAGCATTAAACTCATTGCCCACGGGAAAGGGTGGGGAGTGATAGCCATGTTCCTAGAATCCTTGGATGGCTAGGATGAGCTCATTAGCCTTCTGGCAGTCATCCTAGGAGAAGGACAACTCTGATTCCAAACCCAGGCACATGGAGCTCATTTAGCCCTGGAAGGCCTTCCAGCTAAGAGGTTAAACCTCTATCCTAAGGACTTGGCTGCCAGCGTCCAAGCTTGCTAGGCCCTGGCAGATGAACCTTAGGACTAAAGGGTGGGTCCAGCTCTGCACATGCTGTGTCTCACCTAAAAAAAATCCCTAGTGCAGGCTCGAGGGTGCTATCTGCTATCCTCTTTTTATCAGCGCTTGGAAAAGGCGCTGAGGAGGAGCATGGATGGAGCCCTCCCTGGAGCTTCGTTCACAAAGCCTAGCCATACATACATCTCCTGGTATGGTTATGGAAGGACTGGTATTTACAGTTTGAGCTCTACTTAGAAATGAGTGTGGTGACATCTTCAAGTAGTTTCCTTCAGAGAGGGAAATGCCATTTGAAAGACTATGGAGCCTTGACAGTAATATGTGAGTACCACTAATTGTGGATGTGACACAGGAAGCAACGTAAGTCATGTGCACAAAGAAATTGTGTGCCTGAAACAGGTGGAAATGAACCATCAGTACCTGAGCTACTATAACTGCTATTTCCTGACATGTGGATGACTGTAATCAGTAAAGATCAGAGTAATCTTAAAGAATTTTTTTCATAGATACATGTATGAGAAAAAGTTGTCCTGGCCTGTGTGGAAGTTCAGCAGAAAATGTTTGTTTATCAAGTGAGAAATGCATATCCAGCTTACGGAGCAGAAGTACACATTGTGTCACTAAACCCAAACTTGTTTATAGTAAGAGGAGGAATTTTGAAACAGTCATGGGTTTGGCTTGTAAATCCAAAATACATTGGTAAGCTTATTGTTTAGAGCAGCTGTCTGAGTTAAATTTATAGTTTTGAGTTTTTAGAACCTAAATTCAAATTTGACTGGTTCTCATTAGGATTTTCATCCAAAGTGTACTTCTGCTTTTTAAATCTGACTTTCCAAAATGTAGATAAAACTTTTTGCAAGGGAGAGAATAAGGATAATTGATTTAGATAATTTTTTAGTTTCTTCAGATTAAAAAAAAAAGTGACTTCAAGCAGAAGTCTTGAATTTGAGGAATTCAGATGTTTTCTGTTGAGTAAAGGAGAGTGAGAAATAACATAGTAGATATCCCCTGGAAGGCAAATGGAGAGTCTGGCAACTTTTCTCTGACAAGTAGCCATTGGAAAGCAAGGAAGTTTCAAATTATTTTCAAGGTCCATGTAGCACATAGCTGCCAATAGACAAGAATATTTTTGGCAACAGGTTGAAGGTTTGTGAGCTCTACCATCCAGAAAAAGATTTTAATCCATTAATTACTGTGAAACTGGGTTTTGGTGGAAATAGCTTTTTAGAAAACACCTCAGTTAAGCAATTTACTGGTTACATCTGGGTAGTTAAAATGGGTTATGGCTGGAGACAGTTGGGAGTCCTGTCCTACAGTTTATTTCTCCTAATTTAGTTTTTTATAAGATGCAGAATTAATGATAGTAGCAGGCTGGATGTATCTATTACACTCATAAATATAGGGAGGAGTTAGCAGAAGAAAGAAAACAACATTTTTGCTTTTTTGTCAATCTCATATCCTAACATTTCAAAGAACTTTAATTATAATTTTACAGATGCAAGAGCCTAAGTTGTGACAGTGTAACTTGTTAAAGCTGCATGGTATCTGATGCAGACTTTGCCTCATACTCAGATGAGATTAATTGAGACAAAAGACTTTAAATACCAAGAAGTAAGTAATTGCTCAGAGTAAACTTACTCTTTTATGAGATCAGAATTTTTACACAGAAAAAAAGGAGTCATTCTGTGTGGCAAATAAAACCTAAGAGTTCAGAGTTAGAGTTCAGAACCCCTATGAAGTAGAAACCATGCTGCAATAGAGAAATAAAAGTTAAAAAAAACCATATTATTACACCTAGACCTAACTTTGTAAAGCTATTGCATGAATGTGGACATCACTTCTTCAGAATGGGAAAGCAAAGATCCCATGTGAAGCTTGGAAATGCATAAAGAGCCTGCAAATCCTTGTTAAATATTGACTCATAGGAATCCTGTTTGGCTGGTTCTCTGTTTTAGTGTGTCATGGAACATCAGGGAATAAGCATTTGATTCTCTGTGAATGTACCTAGCAAACAAAAGTGAGATATTAGAAATTACAGTGAATCTCTTATCACCTTATCTCCTAAATGTTGTGCTTTGAGACTTAATTGAATTCTGTTCAAAGTAATCGGTTTTCCTCTTGACTTACTACTTGTTTCATTTGGTAAGGAGGCAACATATCCACTAAAATGCCAATAATAACTTGGAAGTTGTCATTTCACTGTAGACATTTTTTTTTAATTTGTGATGATTAATGGCATTTTTACTGCAGTAACAGCCTGGTTTTCCATTCAAAAATCTGTGTGGAGCACAGGGAGTGAAGTTAATTTGACTTGCCACTTCCTTGGCTCGTTTCTTTAGCTTGGTTTTACCTCTGAGTGATGTGAAAGAGATCACATATTGTCCTGGTTTGACCGGAAGCTGGGGTCAAAAGAACAATCTTTTGAGGAAAGGTCTCCAAGACCCCCCTCTCCCCAATAAGACAGGGACAACAGTAAACAAAAACA